>CM074719.1:164852774-165147774 GCA_037306005.1 Rhinophrynus dorsalis | reverse complement strand
TTAAGAGAAGGGAAAAAGTTGAAAAAACTGTCAAGGGGGCAGGGTTTTCACTGTTCTCACAGTAAGAATTTTGACCATTGATGTGAGCTGTCTGGTCTATGGACTGGATTCCACATCTTGGGAGTTGGGGCTTACACCAGGTAAAAGTGGAGGGAGGGGGAAACTATCATTCAATTACTCTTGAAATACAGCGCATACAGTAATGAAATAACACTCTCTATGGCTAAAATACTATGAAGATTAATTGGGGCTGCTGTTTTTGTGAAACATTACTACTTTACATGGTTTCTTTAATCACTTGAATACATGAGATTCCTTAACATTCAAGGGGTTAAAAGCCCCATTTAAAGCAATGGGAATTTTTATTTCCATATTCTGGTGAAGCTTGCCCCAGAACTGTATCCACATTTTGCTTTCTGCATAATGGCCTTCATTTTAAATATTAGGGCAATGTTTTAGAGCAGTGGCTCTCAAACGGATTGCGATCAACGCACCCCTAACATACCAACCTGGTATGTTTAACCCCTTAAGGACCGTCCAATGACATTAAGGACCACTGATTATTTATTTATTATTTTTTTTTTTTTAAGTTTAATTGGATCTGATTCAGAGTTCCCCGAATGGCACTGAATTCCATGACATGCCTTATAGCAAGTTTACTCATGACGGTCCTGGCACATCATGGATCCTTAAGGGGTTAAGGAACATTGAACAGAAGAAATAGTTATACTGCGGTTTAACAATCAGAATAAGAATAAAGAGCACACATAACATAACAGTAGCAAACAAAGGACTAACTATAATCTCGGTAACCATAACATTTGTCTTTTATAAATTTCAACAATTAATTAATTCTAACCAAAAGCATGCTCTTTACCAATAAATATTCACACCACAAATAATATCAATTGAACATTAATGCCATGCTTTAAATATATTATTTCCTAGTGTAAAAACCTGTGTACATGGGCCAAGGACCGGGTGATGTTAACCCTTTGAGTGCCAGTGGGGCACGCAACGCATTGCTTTGCAATGCGCAGCTTACCCCTCTGGCACTCGAGAGGTTAAGGGGCCGGTCCTGTTGCCGACACAGGCATGCACTGCAGAGACTGCCCAAAAGCACAGAATGCTCCCAGCACAGAACTCCCAGCATTGTGCGTTCGGGCAGTCTCTACTACTCATGGCGGCTTCTGACAAACATCCTAGCAAATTATTATATAGGATGAGCTTCCAGATGGACATTTATGGGTGAAAAAATGCTCACCCTCCATAAGTAGTCAAGTCCTATCAGCTCTAAGTCATCCATCATATAAGCTCGTCGTTTTGCAACAAGCTTTCCTTCCCGACAGTTCACAGCTTTGAAAAAGCGTTCAAAGCATTTCATGCCATTTTCTGTTAAAAGGGACGGATCAAGCTGCAACACATTGTTTTCAAAAAAGTCTTTATTGATATCTGGATCCAAGTCTGGCTCGTCTCCCATGAGCTTGGAGTACCACTTAAAACAGGCTTCCCGGTCACAAAGGTAGACTGCATTTTCCGCTAAGCACTTCCATATCTGCTTTGCCTGAGGTGCACAAAGCCAAAGCTGGCCATCCTTCAGTAAAAACCTGCCAAGATATAATAACATTTCAATATATTATAGGCTTATACATAAATAAAAATACCAAATCTGGAATAAACCATCTGACCTATGGGTGGCATTCCCATTTATATAATAGTTCTTAATGACTTACAGAACTCAAGAGTTAAAAGTACCATTTAAATCAATGGGAATGATTATGTCCCCTATGGTTATGTTGATTTGATATAGAATTGCTCATCTTTTCTTCCTGCATATGGGCGATTATGGGTCTACATAAAGCTTCAGACAGGTGAATATAGAGAGTGATATTTTCAACCAAAAAAAAAAGATTTCCAATTGAATTAAATGGTGTGTTTAATCTCTTGGATGCCAAGGATGGTTACAGTGTCCCAGGAGCAAATTCATACTTTGTGACAGGCGTTTTGGATCCAAAATTATAAAGTGTAAATTTCTCTTTCACTTTCACTTGGGAGACACAGGGACCATGAGGTAAAGTTCGCCTAGTAGGAAGCACGTGTGAAAAAAAGAAGGCTTTGCAGGACCAAGGGAGAGGGGATCTGAGGAGTCAGACTATTTTTCTTTGAAATGTCCTGCTTTACAAAAAGGTTCAGGGCTGGTCTCTCTCTCTCTAAGGTCCCTTTTCACAGTTATCGATTTTTCTAACATTTTTCTAGTGCTCAGTCAGTGCTTTGACAACAGATGGGAATTGGCTCAAGCAAGAGGCTACTCCCAACCATCCACCCCCTATACACATGTTCCTCAGTTGCATCAGATCCTTAACCTGAGGGACAAAATGGGAGGCATACAGCTGAGTGTCTACACTGAAGCCCTCAATCAGATGTCTGAGCTGAAAAGTAGGTCCTAAACTCTGAGGAGCTGCAGAGCATGTGTATAATGTAGATATGGACTAGATGAGCAACAAGAAAAAAGATTCTTAGGAAATTCCCTCGTGCACTGGAGCTCTAGGGCTTGACCATACCCGCCTTGTGATCAGATATAGTAAGGAAACCTGCAAAGGAGGAATACAAGACTGAAATATCCTTAACAAACCTATTTTCTTACAGAAGAGGTTGAAATCAAAATGCCAGTAGGGAAAATCCAGACTCATTTGACTCACACTGCAGAAAAAGAAGAAAGCATTGTAAGAATACAGTTTCCACTGCCTGTTTCCTGAGGCCCAGGATAATAGGCTTTATTGGAAATGTAGTTCAGTTTTCCCTCCAAAATGAAAATGGTACAGTGGTTCTCCAGCTGTAGCATCTTATCGCCACCCAGCAAAGCAGGGGTTCCCAAGGGCATCTTATAGGTAGCGAGGACCAAAAAGCCAAAAGCAATTAAACAACAAGTCAATTTTAGTAAAATTCCCACTGAAGAGAAGAAAGATAGTAAGGGAACAGAGTGAAAGAAAGAGCAGAGTGCAAATCTAACGACAGTACCACAGACAGTGTGAATGTGATTGCTAGACAAACAAACAGGAGCATACTCATAGGACCTGTGCAATCTGAATACTAGCGCTCTTGTATCAGCATTCAAGCTCCTATGTATACATGCATGTGCTAATTACGAAAGCTAAGAAGAAATTAAAAGAAAAAGGCTGAAAGTGCAAGCCAACCTCTAGCAGACCACTGTTCTGTAAAATCTGTACTCTGGTTCACATGGACAATGGAGGCCAAAGGAGCTCATCTAATAGGGAATTACACAGACACATTCCTATAGGGAAAAAAACATAAAAGGCGGCTAACCAAAAAAGAAGCTTCACCCATCTCCTTTGAGTTCACTTTAAACTCAACTGGATTGGTGGGGTAGAGTAGGGAAGTACAGAATTTTTGCCTCCAGTAAGTTTTAAGACAAGTGTCCTGCCCTCCTGCAAAATTCTACTTTACCCCCATGGTTCCTGTATTGCATACTGGACAAGATGAGAAAGTTAAATTCTATGCAGGCTCTACTGCCAGGAGGACCTTACTCCAAAAACTAATCCTATATAATAATTCGCTAAGTTGTGTGTAACGCCCGACATGCGCAGTAGACACTGCTGCGCGTGCGGCAGTCATGCGCAGTACAGACTGCCCGCGCTGCGGCCGATACAGAGCTGGGCTCTCCGAAGGAGCGTCCAGCTCTGTATCAGCAGTGGCACGGGCAGTCTCTACTGCGCGTGACTGCCCCGCGACCACCTGCCATAGGCACTGTGGCCCGTGTAATGGGCTGTTCAAGTAGTAACTAATATTTTGCGAATGTGTGAAGCGTCAACCATGCTGACACCCTGCATAACTACGACTCTAAAGTCTGGATCTTGAGGGTCCAAATAGCAACTACCGTTCTGATAGCATGTGCTGTCACCCAAAAAGGTGACAGCCCTGCCAAATGCCCAGTTTGATGACACTGTTACATTAGAAGCAGCTTTGGACCTGCTAGGAAGAAAAAAAAACTCATGCTACTTGTGAAAGACTCAGACCGATGAACGTAATAATTGAAAAACTACATCCAAGCAGTGCACATCCAGTTCTTGCCTATTAGATGGATAAGAACAATAGAAGTAAGCACAATCTCTTGATTAACATGGAAGTCAGATACAGAATCGGTAAGAAATCCAGAATCAGTGGCGTAACAATAGGGGTCGCACCGGTCGCCCCCTGGGACCCCCTCGCCCGCAGCAGTCCTCAGCTGTTCTCCCACTCTGCGTGCCACTCTAGTAATACAGAGTGCTAGGAGATGACATCATCTCCCAGCCTCTGCATTACTAGAGCGGCGTGCGGGAGCTCCAGTTACAGAGATCTGTGCCAAAGGAGGTACAGATCTGTAAAGACACTCCGCTAGACCACCAGGGACTGGAGGTAAGGGAAATGTGCAGATGAAGGGGCAATGTGAAGATAGGGGCAATGTGGAGATGAAGGGGGGCATTGTGGAAGGGGCAATGTGGAGATTAAGGGGGCATTGTGGAGATGGAGGCAGCATGGTGGAAGTAGCAATGTGGATGAGGGGTCCAGTGTGGTTGGGGGGGCCCATGGCAATTCTTGCACCAGGGCCCGGTGGCTTCTAGTTACGCCTCTGCCCAGAATTAGTTTGCTAAACCACTTTATATGTATGAAAAATCAGAAAAGAAGCTTCGAACACAACAAAGCTTGAAGTTCTGCCTTTCGCTGAACAGAAACAAATCGCCATAAAGGAGAACAGTATTAACCATTTGAGTGCCAGAGGGGTATGCAATGCATTGCAATATGTTGCATTCTCTTCTGCCATGCAGAGAGTTAAGGGACACAGATGTAAATGCAGAAGCAAATGGTTCAAAAGTTTCCTTCTAAAGTACTACGAGTACCAGATCACAATGAGGGATCCCTAATGATGGTGTAGGCATATGCCACCCCCTCTGAAAAAGCCTGGGCAACAAGCAACAGTTATATGCTTCTGAAAAAGAAGCAGTGATACCAAAACCTGTTCCTTGATGGAGCTAAAAAGAAGACCCCTGTGGAGGCTCTCCTAAAGGATGGCCAAAACCAATGGGATGGGAAAACACAGGGTTATGAACCATGTTCTTAACATCACTTGAAGAAACACCAGATACTACAGGAAATCTTAAATGAAACATACATGGACTTTAAGTATAAATGCAATGGCTGGCTCCAAGAAGCCCTTCCTTCTTAGGAAATCACCAGGACCAGGTGACAAAGCAGACCCTGAAAGTAGAGAGAAGGCACAGTTTGTTAAACACCAAGGGGATCAGATCCGTGAAATAAGCCCTGCAAAACCAAAGAAATACAAAATCAGAATTACATGTGCTCAGTCTGTCTTGATCTAGTTCAACGACCTTGGCATTAAAGGAAGAGGAAGTACATACGTCAGGGAAAACAGCCATGGCATCAGCACAGTATCAACCGCAAGCACCTTTCAAATCCTTGGTTTTGAAGCAACTGTGTCTCTTGTTCATTCTAAAAAGGTTGACAAATGCCACTGTGTTGACCGAGTGGACCCAAACCAGTAGGCTGCGAAACAGCCAAGACCAGTGTTTAAGAGCTTGATGAATAACCCAAAGTTTTAGCCTAATGACAGATAATCTGTTCTCAGAACTGGACCAAAGACCTGGGATCACTTGTTGGTCAAAGAATACAACCGAACCTGACATGCTGGCATCCGTTAAGATAGCAAAGAAGATCTCTTCTGCAGAGGTTCTCCAGAAAAACATCACTGAACAACCATGCCTTGTTTGGAATGACATGAACACTTCATGTGACATTAACATCTGGCACTACTTCATTATGTCCAACTGCACAGCTCGCATGTGAATCTGAGTGTAAGGTACAGATTCCATCGCCGAGACCACAATCACCAATCTCTTCACAAAAAGCAATGCATTTGCACAGGAAAGACAGAAGAGAATCTGAGAAAGACACATAATTACTATCTGGACCTTGAGTGGAAGACCTATTCCAGACAACTGTAAACTCTCATGCCAAGGAAAACGAGAGATTGTGAGGTGACCAGGAGGAACCTTGAGAGTGAGTAACCAAAAGTGCTGCTCCAGAAAAGCATGAAGACACATACGAATTGTGTCTGTGGAAGGGTCTTCAGCAGGCGATAATCAAAAGAGAGTGTGACATCCCTTGGACCAAATGAGGCTGGTCAGTGTCTCGATCAGCTTGGTAAACACCCTTCTTTGTTTTTTCACTAGAACCCATACTGAAGAAACCATAAGCTAAAAACTTACATATCCAGCAAAACCCCCTCCTGAAAGGATTCTTGAGGAATCCTGGAAATAAAGAACAGGAGTGGGGGAGGGTCCTTAAAATCTATCCGTAACCCTCACCACCACCTGGCAGACACTCTGATCGGTCACTAAACACGGCCCACACTTTCCAAAACTGCTGCAGGTGTCCCCCTATCACCACAGGCAGCACCACATGCAACAAGGCAAGCAAAGAGAGGCTTATCAGTGGGAGGCTACTGAGTAGTCCTCTTGACTGGGATGCTTTGACGTCTAGAGACACAACACAACTCTGGACCAAACAAGCTTTTACCCGTGAACGACAAAGAGATAAGCTGAAAAGGTATCAAACACTGCTCCACAGAACTAGACATGAGAAGTATTAATTTTAGTCATCCTATGCACAATGTTTTCCCTAGCACAGCCATTGTGAACACCTGAAGGAAGCAGTATGACCAAATAGCCATAGCTCTACCAACATCACAAAGTTGGGAAGCAGTACTGCCCCTGTGGCCAGAAAAAGTGCACAGATTTATTGGTGTCATCTTTCCTGTTACCGCATCAGCTACTGGCAAGGCTTTGTGCTTGGATAAATGAGTGTGAGTGGAAGGTTGACAGCTGAAGTGTGGCCCACAGACCTAAAGTATCAGCAGAAAAAGAAAAGAAAAAAAAAAAAGAATTAAATTACAGAATATCAAAATATTTAGATATGAGTACTTCCAATCAGGAATTTCACAGTCTTGCAAAACAATCAGAATAAAATAATCGTAAGAAGGGAAGTGAAATGAAGTCCTCTTCCAACTTTAAATATCTTCAGCAGTCACTGTGTGAGCTTCAGGGAACTGAAAGGTATCTAAAAATGCCAGACTTGCATTCCACAGAGTAACTGGAATCTCTCTCCATGGAGTCCCAATGTGTGAGGGATGAATGTTCTTCATCCTCATCCCCTCTGTATCTCAATCATCCAATGAGTAATCATCCTCAGGGACTGGAGACTTGTTCCCTGCAGCAGACTGTGACCTCCTGGTGAAGAAACCAAGGGATGATCTAGTCTATCTACTAGTTATCCCAAGAAAGAGGACAAACTGGTCTGAGTAACTGCCAGAGTATGACTAAAGCCACTGACAATACGGGTTCAGACCGTTCAAAAAGAGGGGTCTGCAAAGGGGCATAGTGGACCTGGCTAACCCATATGTAGACTGAAATTATAAAGGAACCATGTGACCAGGGATGCAGCAGCAGTCTTGGTGATCCTAGGGCTTCATGTGTTGTGCAGTGGGCACTGAAATGGATATCCCCACCCCGCCAAACCAAAAAGTGCCCTAAAAAGAAAGAAAAAGAGTACAAAAGATTAAATGTTTATCTCTGACCGCGAGGGGCAGACCTCAGCAAAGAGAACATTTGCCACCCTAAATAGGAAGCCTGCAGCAAAGCCGCACTGAAAGATTAGCAGCGAGAGGGGAAAGACGGGGAGGAAAAATGACTCCTCTTCCTTCAACAGAGCCCAGGAAGACCAATATCATGCCCCACTTGGAAGCCTCAGTGCAGTGGGGGACCCATATCAAAGGGCTCCCAAGTGTTATGGGATAGGCAGCCACATTATTGTGTTGTCCTTGAACTCTGTAGCACACTTCCAACAGAGGACAGAGAAAAATGCAGCAGCTAAACCTCTGGTGCTGCAGTGCGCCAAATGAAAACTAAAGGGTCAATGTCTCAGAAACAAAATAATGTATATACAAAGATAGATGCCTATACCACTCCAGGAATCTTCTGGTAGGACAGACAGTGGTCAAACAGACAAACACAAAGAGATTTGTACTTAAAAACTTGACCACATGGCTGCACTACTACCGAAACAAGATGATGTGAATGAAACAGGTCTTCAGTTCTCTGGCAACTTCCCTGAAAACAAAGAAAGGGACACAAGTGAAGTAAATACCACACTGCTGGACAGGCAGGCATGGAACTAGCACATCAGTGGCTCCAGATCTGTCTCCACAAGAAAAAAGTAAGTAACTCCAGATCCTCCACAAAGTTGCGTTTGTAAGTACCCTACATTTTAGTGTTACTAGTTTAAGCCAATGGTTACTGTGTTCCACAATGAAAGAAAGAGAAAAACTTACAATGTAATCAAGCATTTAAAAGAACAAAAAGGATTTTAGTCTTACATGTTAAATCCTTTTCTCTTAGTCCAAACAGGTTACTGGTAACTCTGGGTAGGCGATCCGCCCCTTTAATTTAGGCAGGAACAATTCTAGAATTGCATGCAGCTAGCCAACTAGCTACAGTAAGATTTGAGATACTAACTACTGACTATATATTAGAAGGGAAAGAAGACTCCTGTGAGCATGACCCCTAAGGACCCCCACAGTCTGCCACAGGAGAGCCAAGCGTGGTCCCTTGACAGGGTGGGAGACCATTAACCTATATGGACTAAGAGAAATGGATTTAACAGGTAAGACTAAAATCCTCTTTTCTCTGTCGTCCAATACAGGTTACTGGTAACTCTGGGATGTCCAACCAATGAGTTTCTGAGGACCAGGCAAGGACCAGGCGCAAGGCCCCCAAAGTTACCAGAGCAGATATGAGCCATCAGATCAGAAATAGCCCAACAAGGCAGTGTCAGTGTACAACACCCCAACTGTTACACAGCACACTGAACTAGAGCCAACAGGGCTCAAAAGTGAAGGAAGCACCAAGAACTGAAGAAGATCCTAAAAAGGCAAGACTACCTCCAGGATCTTCCTCCTGAAGCTGGTGTCAGCCGATGCCAGCACATCAACACGGTAATGCTTTGAAAAGGTGTGCGCAGACGACCAAGTGGCAGCCTTGCATAACTGATTAGCAGAAGCCTGATTCTTGTAATTCCAAGAAGCCCCAATAGATCTAGTAGAATGACCCGTGACCCGAAAGGGAACAGGCTTCTCCCTCAGCTCGTAAGCCTCACGAATAGTGGACTTGATCCAGGACGTGACAGTCACCTTGGATGCAGGTCTTCCTGCCCGGAGGCCTTCAGGAATGACGAACACCACATCAGATTGCCTGATAGACTCAGTGCGATGTACATAAAACTTGAGACAACGCACCACATCTAACAAATGGAGAGCCCTCTCCTTGTCCGAGGTAGGGTCAGGGCAGAAAGAAGGCACCACCATCTAGAGATTGATGTGGAACTCCAAAACCACCTTTGGAAGAAATTCCTGAGAAGTGCGAAGCACCGCCTTGTCATTGTGGAACACCAAAAAGGGTGGTTTACAGGACAAAGCATGTAACTTCGCAACATGGTGAACGGAAACAATCGCCAGGACAAAGGCCATTTTCCGCTTCAGCAGGCATAGAGGAATAATAGCCAACTACTCAAAGGGAGGTTGCTGAAGAAAACCAAGTTCCCACGGAGAAGCGGGATTCTTAAAGACAGGATAAGTATGAGCAATGCCCTAAAAGAAAACCGTGACATCAAGAAGAATGGCAATGCGCCTCTGAAAAAAGACAGAGAGCGCAGAAGTCTGAACCTTAAGGGAACTCAAACTGAGGCCCTTCTCCATACCGTCCTGCAGAAAGGCCAGGGCCATAGGCAGATCAAATTCCTGAGAGAGGTCCATGTCAGCACACAAAGATAGAAAGGTTGACCAGACACGATGGTAGGCCTTAGAAGAAACAGGTTTGCGGGCACTGAGCATAGTAGCCACCACACCAGAAGAAAAACCTTTCTTCTTCAATACTGAAGATTCAATTTCCAAAACATCAAAGCTAGCCGATGAACATCCTCCTTCCACAGATAACCCTGTAGAAGATCCGAACAGCAAGGGAGCCGGAATGGCTCCTCCACTGACAGATCCAGAAGCTCCAGAAACCAAGCCTGTTGAGGCCAGTACGGAACAATCAGAATGACTGGACAGCACTCCAGTCTCAATTTCTGCAACATCCTGTGCAACATGGGGAGGGGAGGAAAGATGTAAGCCTGTGGAAATAACCAAGGAATGGACATTGCATCCACCACCATAGCTAGAAGATCCCTCCAGCAAGATCAGAACCTCGGAACCTTCCGGTTGTGTCTTTTCACCATCATGTCGATGCAAGGAAGACCCCACTTCTGAAAGATGAGGGTTAACACCTCTCGGTGCAGCTCTCACTCTCTGCTCTCCACTGTGTGTCAACTAAGGAAGTCAGTCAGTCATGACATCTACTCCGGGAATGTGTACTGTGGATATGGCAGAAACGTGTTCTTCTGCCCAGGACAAAATAGCCTTGACCTCTAACCAAGCAGCGAGACTTGTTCCGTCCTGCTTGTTTATGTAAGCTATGGTCATGGCGTTGTCAGACTGTACCCGGAATGGGCAGTCTTCCAGCTCAGATGTCCAATGACGAAGGGCATGGAATATCTCCCAAAGCAACAACACGTTGATGGGAAGGAGAGAGTCCTCCAGAGACCACCGACCCTGAGCACTCAGGCGACCCAGGACCGCTCCCCAGCCATCGTCACAATGGACCAGAAGGATACCAGGAAGGGCTTACCCTTCAGCAGATTGAAGAGGTCAAGCCACCACGACAAACTCAGTTCCACGTGAAGAGGAAGGGATACTGATGTCTTCAGAAGGTCCAGCTGACCCCTGCACACCTGGATCACAAACCTCTGAATCTCCCTTGTGTGTGCCATGGCAAATGGAACCGCTTCTATGGTGGAGATGAATTTCCCTACTAGAGAAGACAGCTTCTTGGTTGGAACTGGAACCTGAGCCAGAACAGCAGAAACCCTGTGGGCAATCTGGTGAGCTACCTTGTCTGTGAGAAACAACATGCTCCACTGAGTGTCGAATAGAAGGCCCAGGAAGACCAGACGCTGGGATGGGACAAGATCCGACTTGTCCATGTTGATGATCCACCCGTGATGGGTGAGAGCATGAATGCAGTCCTGGAACCTGCTGATGAAGTTCCGCAGAGGGAGCCTTCAGAAGCAGGTCGTCCATGGATGGATTAACTCTGATGCCGTCCCAATGGAGGACAGATACTATAGCTCTGAGGACACTGTTGAAGACTTGAGGAGCTGTAGTCAGACCAAAGGGAAGAGCTGAAAATTGAAAGTGCCTTGGTCGAGGGCAAATCTGAGATACTGCCGGCTCTCTGGATTAATGGCTTTGTGTAGATACATGTCCTAATGATCCAGAGAGGCAAGGAATTCCCCTGGGGACATAGCAGCAATCACCGGCCTTAGGGACTCCTGGTAATAATGGGTACCGATCACAAAGGAATTGAGATCCTTCAAATCCAAAATGGGACGACAACCACCATCCTTCTTGGAGACCACAAAGAGGTTTGAGTAAAAACCCATACCTCTGTCCTGAACTGGAACTGGCTCTAGAACATCCTTGTCCAGAAGGGCCTGGATAGCGCCAATGAACAGACAGGAAAAAAGCGAAAGGGAGGAAGCGAGACAAAAGAGATCCTGTATCCTTCCGCCACCACCTGTAAAACCCCTGGGTCCGCCACTGAATCCTCCCAGACACTGTGGTGATGCAGATGGCCACCCACAGCAGAGTGTGGACCCGGGTTCAGTGAGTCATGCCGAAGGAAGTTTGGAAGCCTTGGCGAAGACCTTGGGCTTCCATTGCTGATTGGGCTTGGAGGAGGTACGTGGAGTTGAGGGAACTGCCAGATGTGTCTCAGTCTGAAAGGAACAAAAAAAAAAAAAAACGATTACGCTTGAGAGGCATTTTCTTCCTGCGGACCAAAGGCAGAAGTGTACTTTTACCCCCTGTGGCCTCACTAATCAGATCCTTAAGATCTGGCCCAAACAATGATGTGCCTTGAAAAGGTAAGGAGAGCAATGCTTTCTTGGAAGCAGTGTCAGCAGACCAGATATTGAGCCAAACACCTCTTCTGGCAACCACAGACATGGTGGAAACCGTTGCCACCAAACAGATGGGATCAAATAAGGCAGCAGAAACAGTGCTGGGCCTCAGAAATGTTGGAAAGAAGGCGCAACATATCCGAAGCAGGAGCACCCTGACTGACAGCTAGGGTGAGCTGTCCAGTCCAGACCACAATGACCCGGTTAACACATGCCGCAACGAATGCTGGACGCACGGCAGCACCAGCAGTGGCAAAAATGGACTTGAGGGAGACCTCAAGTTTCTTGTCAGTCCAGTCTTTCAGAGGTGAGGCATCAAAAACTGGCAAGGCAGTTTCCACTCATCAGACACAAGGCAGTCAAGAGTGGGGTTAGGTGGAAAGCACGTAAGGGGCTTTTTAGGCTCCTGAAACACATTAGAGTGATCTGAAGAAACCTCCTGAACTAAGGGTAAGTTTAGGGTAGTCAAGACAGCCCTGATCAGGCCCTCAGCTGAGGGCTCAGGATCAGCCTCAAAGGGATCCCAAAAAACTGAGAGGAGCCCACAGCAGAACATTCCTCAACATCTGAATTCACTAACAGTTCCTCCTCAGAGGAATCTGACACATCAGGTACTCCCTGCAGTTTAGGCAGGGAAGATTTGACTGAAGAGGGGGGCTGCCATGAATGGAAGACCCCCTGTAACTGGGATGGAAAGAGCTGCAGCCTTGAACTCTTGCACCCAAACTGGCTCTAATGCACAGCTGGAGGTCCCTGGAAGAGACTAAGGGACATCAGAACATGCTGGGCATAAATAACCTGAGAATTCTCTAGGCATCCCTGAACGACATGAGGAGCAATGCGCAGTAGGGGACACACAGACCCCAGAGTCCTTAGCCTGGCCCCAAGCTCTAACAGATTAGACTTTCTCACAGTAGTAGTATAAAGAATTACCCAATTACAGTGTGTAAGATTAAAGTTTCACCACAGAAAATGCTAAATTACACTTATCTGGCAGGTGAAGGGTTAATCTGCAGTAGAGAGAAACGTTAACCGGATGAAAGAGCAAGGGCAGACAATTAAAATGAGCCATCTCTGAAGTCAGTACATTGAGCGGTTGCAGAGATACGTCCCAAACTGTGCAGTCTCATAGAAATGAATGGAGCAATGGAGTCTATGCGGTAAAGCGCGCCTGGAACTTAAATTTTGAAAAGTTGAAAAAGTCAAATAAAAGTACATGAAACATCACTAGAACATGTTAGGAGACCCAAAAAACACTGAACCCAGTAGGGAAAGTGTCAATAACCCCCCCCCCCCCCAAAGATGCAAAACCAGCAGCTAAAAGGTTGAGTTACCACATAAACCTGCTCCAAAACACCCAACAGACATACAGATAAACCCACTGAGTGCAGGAGCGTGCAATAAGAACTCCAAAGGAAGACCCCTGAGCGGAGGGGCACTGTGGGACATGTGGACCTGCAGCACTCAAAGGGTTGCTCACCTTTCCTGCAGATCTTCTGTCTTCAGACTACCATGTATTAAGAAGAAGCCTCTGTGAGTAACTCCTGAGGAAAGAACTTGAACTCAAGATTTTCCCTCCAGGGCTTAAGGTTCACAAAAAGCACCTGGTTACTGAGCTAGCCACATCTAAGGGCATTGTCAGTTATGGTAATCCGCCTAATGGTGGTATTCCATTTCTAACAGAAAAATAAAAAAATGTCTAAAACTATAGCAGAACTGTTCTTTTGCCTGTGTCTTCACCAAAGAACAAATCTTACTGGAGCTGGTTGGCTAGCTGCAGCCAAGGAGGGAAGGTAGGCTACTCCCCCTGCATACAATTCTAGAATTGTTCCTGCCTAAATTAAAGGGGCAGATCACCTACCCAGAGTTACCAGTAACCTGTATTGGACGACAGAGAAAGAGGCTTTAAAGGGATAGTAATGTTTCATAATAAAAGCAGCTCTAATTAATCATCATAGTATTTGGACCTTGGAGAGTGTTATTTCAATTCTGTCAGAGTTGTAGTTCAAAAGTAATTCAATGACAAATTATCCCCCTCTCGCCCCTTTACTGATGTAACACTGTCCAGCCAGATCAGAAGGGAGGTGCCCAGGTAGACTGCAGAGAGGGACAATCTTCAATTAAGATCAGGGGAAAAACCTGAAAAACTTGTCATTGTTCTCATATGGAGAAGATTGTCCCCTGCTGTTATCTGTCTGGTCTATGGACTGCATTCCACATCTGAGAAGAGATGGCTTACAATAGGTAAAAGGGGCGGGAGGGGAAACTTTGCTTGTAAATCTCTCTCAAACCATAAAGGTTTGAGAGATAAGACTTGTATCGTTCTTCATGTTTTTTTAATGCCAACAAAATAAAATAAAGATAAAACGAAGTATTACTATCCCTTTACGTTATACCACACACTTAATTTCAGATTCAGTTTGAATCCAAATGGGATCTAAAGCATTTCTTTACAAGGAACCTCTACAGTGCTTATTTAGGAGTGCGATTTACATCAAATATGTGGTTATATTTGTACTACGAAGTACTTTATACTAAAAGTTACCTCAAAAAGTTTAGCCGTTCCTGGACTTCTTGTACATGGCTGTATCGACTTCCCGGTCTCACAGTCTGTGGGTCATATTCTCCATGTTCTGCAAATAAAATAATATTAAACTTGGGGACCATTTTAGTTTATAGGGATAGTGTTGCTAAATATGGATAGAACAGATTGCAGGGTTTATCCTGATGAGTAAAACAACACTACTTACACTGCTGAGAGACGTTTTAGTTGTAAGTTAATGCAGATCAAACTTGCATTTTTTGGGGTAATTTTATGGTACCAAAGTGACTCAGTAATCTAAAAATAGCTATTGTCAGTGACAAAACTTCATAGGCTGCTGTACCATCAGTGCCAAGGCAAAATTCCATGGAGATATTGTACAAAAAAATAAAAGCAAGACTGATCTGCAATAATCTTTGAACAACATATCAGGAATCCTGGAAATATAAAACAGGAGTGGGGGAGGGTCCTTGAAATCTATCCGGTAACCCTCAAACACCACCTTATTTTACTCAGTAGGATAAACCATGCAATATATATTTTTCCATAACAAGCAACATTATTTCTTTACAGAAGTCAGCCTCTATAATTAAAATAGCCAGAAGACCAGAGTTTAGTATTTGGTCTCTATGATAAACAATGATATTGTCTGAATCTCCATAAAATGTATTGCTAGAAAAATATCAGTGAGGTTCACCAGAATAAAGTTATTAGTTAAACTAAACCAGCACTTTTTTCTTTTCCTTCTACTGGGGCTTTTTACTAGTCACTGACCAGTGGACTAGTGCAAATTTACAGCCCTGATTTTAGGAGTAAAGTCAAAGCTCTGAACAACGGCAAATAAAAAGCTACATATACAAAATATGCAAATATGAAACATACCTTTTGAATACTGTCGCATGCTATCCATGTAAGAGGAGAGATTCTCTGCCACTAACGTTACGAGAGCATGGTTATGCTGAAGTTGATTAATTAGATCATGACGGTAAAATACATGAGGACTTCGCTGTGTTTGGCTGCAATTAAAATGTTAAAAGTTAAAATAATGGCACATTTTCAGATACAAGACCTTTCTTTTCACTGCCGCAATTTGTCTCTTTTAGATTATGATCACACAGACATTGTAAATGCAGTGTTTCTCAAAGGCCTCATTCAATATAAATTACATATTTGGTGGCTAGATTGCAGTCTGTTTGCCCAAGAATTCAGCCTCTTCTTTTGTGCATATGGACCCAAATCAGTAACTTTAAAAGAAACTGGCAGGGAATATTATATCTATATCTCACTATTTAGACCTTAGGGGAGCAATCTGCAGCTCTCCAGCTGCACAGTACTACAATTCCCATTATTTCCAGCAATGCAAAGACTGGCTGGTCATACTAGGAACTGTAGTCCTGAAGAGCTGGAGAGCCTAAGGCTGCCCATCCCTGTTTTAGATGTTTGTTTCCCCATTAAATGTATGCAATATTACTTGAGAATTCATAAGTGCTATGCTCCAAATGAGCCAAAAGGAAAATGGAATTTTCTTACTTATCGACAAATCCCGTTCTTAGTCCACTGAACAATGCAGGGACCATGGGGTTAAGCAGTATGCCTATAGGAGGCAGGGAACTCTAAACAAAAAGTTCTCCCACTTCCTAGCTGCTACCCCCTCCCCTGCCCAACTGCCTTCCTGCAGAGACAGGAAGTGAATAGCAATAAAAACCCACTGCCAATAATAGCAGAGCATCCTCATCCAAAAAGTTTTATGTGAGAGGGATGCCCTCTGCATCCGTCGATGGACTAAGAAAAAATGATCAGTAAGTAAAAAATGATCTTTTCTAGAAACATTAGGGGATGCAGGGACCACAGGGACATACCAAAGAAGTTTCAAAAACAGCAGGAGGGAAGAAAAGTAATGAATAATGGCCTCCAGAACTTTGCAGCCAAAACTAGCGTCCTGAGATGCAAAAATGTTAACTTTGTAAAACTGTGTGGGTGTGTGAACATATGACCATGTAGCTGCTTTGCAAAACTGGTTAACAGTAGCTTGGTTCTTTCAAGGCCCATGAAGTACTGATGGACCTAGTAGAATGAACTGTATGCTTGTCTGATAATCTTTTTGAGGCATGTGGCAATAGTTGTCTTGGATGGTCATCTACTATCATCTGAAATCACAAACAAGGAGTCGGATATCCTAAAATGAATAAATAACACATGTATGTCCCACGAAGTATACACATTTACTAACTAAAAGTGCCTTTGTCCTCTCAGCCAAAGGCTGAGCTTGTGCCGCCATAATGCTGAAGTATTAGCTATTCCAAAGGAAGGAATCAAATGGCTATGGAGTTAGGGTATGGGCAATCTCCCTACAAAATGAAGGTCCCCAGAAGCTTTTAGCAAGGAATTAGAATAAAAAAAATCTAAGTAAAATTTCTTGAGTGACACTCTTAAAAACTGAAGTTAGTGCTGCAGGGGGTTAGAAGAAGAAAGCGGAAGGTGTTTTTGTTTAGAGTGTCCTACCTCCTGCATGCACACTGCTTAACCCCATGGTCCTTGAATCACTCAATGACGCTAGAGACATTTTTATAAAAATACACAGCATATTGAAGCCAGCATGTTCTTGTAGAACAAGCATTTTGCTTTAGCTTTGTATTAAAGGAACACCAACAGCTCTTAATAAACCCTTACTTTTCTTCATCTAGGCAGTACATCCTAATAGACACTACAACAAATTATATGTAGATTGGTCTGCGGAGTCCTTATAATTAAAAATCTATATAGGATAACCAACCAGGTGAGGCCAAACAGAGGTCCCTTTTTCTGGATGGGCAGACCTGTGTTCCATATGGACTAAAGAGAAGAATTTAACAGGTAAAAACCATTATATCCTATTTTCTCTTACATCCACTATGGGACACAGGTACCATGAGGATATACCAACACTAAGCTCCCCGGTTGGGAAAAAGGAGAAAGGACTTCTGGATAGTCCTATATCATGAAGTGGAAAAGCCCAAACATAATAAAGTGTCAAGAGACACTGAATAAGCACAGCACACAAAAACGTCTGAACAACAGTAAAGAAGAAAGAATGATCTAAGGTCCATTAGACAGGCAGTACTACCCGAAGGACCTTTTGGCCGAAAACGGCTTCAGCCGAAGCCAGAACTGCATAGCCTAGGCCTAAATCTTGTGGGCCCAAGAGGCCCCACAGAATCACTGTTGCGCTGTCTATCCTGATCTTCCCGAGAATCCTAGGAATGAGGGGTATTAGAGGAAAGGCATAAGTTAGATGGAAGTTCCATGGAATTGACATGGCATCTGAGGTGAAGGCCAGAGTATGTCCCCTCTGGGAGCAGGTGGTCTGAACCTTCCAGTTCTCTCTGGTGGCAATGATATCTATTGTGGGCACACCCCACCACAGCACAATCATGTAAAAGGCCTCCGGACTGAGTTCCCATTCTCCAGGATCCACATTTTGGCAACTTAGGAAGTCTGCCACCACATTTTCCATTTCTGGAATGTGTACATCGGAGAACGTAGGCCTCTGCCCAGCCTAGAATGCACCTTACCTCTGACCAGGCTGCCGCACTTTGAGTGCCACCTCGTATGTAATGCTATGTAGCATTGTCTAACTGTACCCTCTCTGATCTTCCCCTCAAGTGCGAGTCCCAGTACACAAGTGACAGACTAATCAAGCTTAGTTCCTGAACTTTGATGAGATGACAGAATGCAAAGATTACATCTCGAAGCACATAGTCACCACATATTTGTTGAAACACTTCAGGTCCAGGATGGGAAGATGGCCACGGTCCTTCTTTGGTACTACAAACAGGTTGGAATAGAAATCTGAACCACACTCTGGGGGAGGAACTAGAATCAGATTCTCCTTGGATAACAGTGAGTGCACTGCTTCCTGAAACAGCCAAACCTTTCACTCTGGACATAAAGAAACCAAGTGGTGTAAGGGACATGAAATGTATGCAATACCCTACCAAAATTACTCAAAAAAAAAAAAAAACACTGGTCTGCTTTCGAGGATTCACAGGCATCTCGAAACAATCAAAGATGCCCCCTACAGGTAAATGCGGACCAGGATTCCACAAGTTATGCAGAAGACTGATTACAGACTTACCCCTTGAAGCTGTTGGCTTGGACTACCACTGCTGTCTTCGCTTGTCTGATGAGAGTGCGTGAGAGGCCTACGAAGCTTGAGGTCTTTGCACCTGCGTATGTCAGGGGCGAAAATTACAATTTCCTTACCACAGATTGACGTTTAGGGCACATCTGAGGCAACAAAGTGTTCTTGCCTCCAGTAGCATCATTAATGATCTGCTTCAGTTCAGGTCCAAAAAGGGACTTGCCCTGAAAAGGCAAGGAAACTAGTAACTTTTGGAAGACTGATCCGCAGACCAAATCTTAAACAGAGTGCATTGCGCAGCAACAGAGAAAGCAGGAAGCCTTGGCGGACAACCTGACTTCCTAAAAAAGAGCCTCAGGCACATAATTGTTGGCCTCTTTAATGCTGACCAAAAGAACCAGGAAGTCATCCCTGTAAACCACGGCACGAACATCCTCCATGAAGCTGCTCACCCCTGACAGGAACTGCAATACTGATCCAGGCAGAAGCAAAAATAAGTCTAAGTGCTGCACCACTGGCCACAAAGCTGGCTTTGAGAATATAATCCAGTCTTTTAGACCAGAGGCATCTGCTAAAGGCAAGGCAAGTAGATTTAGTCAACCTGGAGACATGAGGATCAACAGTTGGAGGGGAGGCCCACTAAGCCAAAACTGTCTCAGAAAAAGGGTACGGTTTAGAGAAACTTTTGGTAATAGACAGCCGTTCGTCTGGAGATTTCCACTCATCTAGAAGATTCTGGTCAAGAGTGACATTAGAGGGCAAAAATAGTGGAGATTTATTAAAGGGATAGTAATACTTCGTTTTATCTTTATTTTATTTTGTAAGCATTAAAAAAAAAACATGAACGATGTAAGTCTTATCTCTCAAACCTTTATGGTTTAAGAGATATTCACAAGCAAAGTATCCCCCCCCCCATGTTCAGCCAAATCAGAAAGGAGGTGCCCAGGTAGACTGCAGAGAGGGACAATCTTCAATGAAGATAAGGGAAAAAGCTGAAAAGCTTGTCAAGGGGGGAAGGGCTTTCATTATTTTCATACAAAGAAGATTGTCCCCTGCTGTTATCTGTCTCGTCTTACAACCAGATTCACATCTGAGAAGAGATGGCTTACACTAGGAAAAAGGGACGGGAGCGGGAAACTTTGCTTGTGAACATCTCTTAACCATAAAGGTTTGAGAGATAAGACTTATATCGTTCTTCATGTTTTTTTAATGCCTACAAAATAAAATAAAGATAAAACGAAGTATTACTATCCCTTTAAGCCTCTGGAAGACAGCTGCAGAAGACCCCTCATCAGAGGTGTCAGAGACCTGAAGAGTCTCCAAAACAGCTCTGACTAGTCCATCAGCCGAGGGAAGGGGGTCAGTTTCATAAGAGTCTCCATCGGAGTAGGAAGAGTCCATATCACCCCATTTTTCCTCCTCTTCAGACAAATTCTCTGAGGAATCTGCTAAAAACTGGGAACAATGTGATATAGAGGCCACATATTTGAAAGTAGTGGGAGCTTCCAGGATTGGAGAACCCCTTGAAGGGAGAATGGGATTTGAGCTACTGAGGACAGAAGCCATTTTACCCAAGTTGGCTCTTGTTCAGTGCTTGCAGGTCCCAGTGCGGTAGTAGGGGCCACAGTACATGAGGGGCAGCCCTGTTTGATATAAGGAATAGCAAGCAAGGGGGTAAAGGACACCCGTCAGTCCTCAGTCTTGAATTTACTCCGATGACCATTAGAATCTGACATCCTGATAGTAAAAGTCTAACATTCATATAAAAACCAGTAAATGATATCCCCAGATTAATAAATCACCCTCGAATGTTCACAAAAGTCACTGATCTGGAAGGTGAAGGGTTAATTGGGAGAAAGAGAGCAAGGAGAGTCTGCCTCCGAGTAGCACAAGCAAGAAAGTAGTAAAATTGTGACCGCAAACTAGGCAGCCAGTCGGAAGAAAGCCTGTGAAATGGCAAAGGTGTCACTGGTCCATCTGCATACTTCAACAGACACATTCAAAACTGGCTAGTATAAGGCAGGGCAAAGGTTGAGTTGGAGGAGTGGCAAGGAGTCTTCACCTACAAAACTGCCTTCTAAGATGTGTCCTGCCATCTAGTGGAAGTACTCAACCCAGTGGTACTTTTGTTCCATAGTGGACATAAGAGAAAACAGGATTAACCTGCCTCATAGTGTGTGTGTCTCCAAGAATGGAGGATCCCTTGAATAGAAAAGGGAATGGATACCACAGACTTTTAGATCTAGTTGGCTCTTGATCAGTGCTGGATGGCCCCAGGTGAGTAATAGGGACCAGAGGGACATACAGACTCATAATATTCCCTTGGAAGCACAATGGCATGTGGACCAGTGAGTTGGGGGGGGGGGAGCGGAGAGAAGTTCTGGAATCATTGAGTTTGTTATACCCCCATATGTCCCTTAGGGTCAGCTATTTCCAGAAAAAGTAGATAAAATAGTCAGAAACTAGTTCATATTATCATCAGTCTAAGTAGTGTGGGGAAGTTTTTCTCTATTGCAGTAATCAAGAAATGAGTGGCTCTCAAATGATAGAGTGCGGCAACTCACCCTGATAGAGCTTGATCAGAGGAGCTGAAAGAGCCAACTCTGACACTCTTAGCATAAACGGGTGCATAGATATAGGTTTTTCCCATTAAAGTCTATGCAGCAAATATGGCTACAGCTTAAACATCTTTATAAAACAAAATACAAGATTTCCAAAAACTTCTTGGTGCACATGCAGAAGGAAAATAATAAAGGTTACAATGACTCTGGTGATTCTAAAAGCTTAAATATTAAGTGTAATAGCTATTAATCCACTGAAGAGTACAGAAAGGTTTAATGTAGGAAGGAAAGACTAATGCAGCCATCTCTACTACTCAGACAGAAAAAAAGAGAAAGAAGGATGAGTGCCTGAACACCAGACATACTGGGACAAAGAATAGAACTATGGCACTCAAAGGGTTACTCAGCAATCTTCTGTCTTCAGACTCCCATTTGAAGAGAAGAACCTTAGATGTTCAGCTGTGTGAAACTGACATCGAAAAGTTAACATCCACCGGGAAATGGTCTTTAAAAAACTACTGTGAACTGGTCAATCCAACACAAGGGAAGCCAGTGATGGAAGCCCACCTAATGGGGGATTATGCAGACCCATATCTAAAGAAAAAACAAAACTAGCCTAACATACTAAGAGAATTACCACTGCACTACTTTCTACTTCATAGAGAACATGAATCTGGGAGTTTTGAAAAGGTTTGAGCTAGAGGAGGAAGAGGATGGAGTCTCTGCCACAAGGATCTTTTAAAAAAAAATGTAAGTGCCCTGCCCTCCTGGAAGAGGGGTCTCGACCCCATGGTGCGTATGTTCTACACTGGATGCAAGGAATCTAATTAGTGTCCATTAAATTAATTATTTACAACATAGTGGAAGCACCATGAAAAGTCTGATCCATCAGATTTCAGACATTGCTAGAAGGGCTTTAGAGAACTCTAAACCACAAGTAGGCTTCACACATTTAATGGAGGTGGATATAGTAGTTAGTCATATATTTTAATGAATTAAAATTACAATTCTTCATAACGAATAGAACTTTCTAGTGAAGAAAGAAATAAGAGACACTTTTTTGGTCACAAAAGTCATGTACTTTTATGAAGAACTAATAAATTGGTCCATTCAAAAGGCATCTACAACTGGAACAAACTTTATTCCTTTCAGAAACAATAATTCTATAAATAGTTCAAATAGCATAATAATACAGATGGCATATGTTTTACTGGCTCAGGTTTTTGTAAGCCTATTAGAATCGTAACATCAGTTAGGTCTGAACACCAAGCACAGATAAGCAAAACAGTCACGTCTGGCTCCTCAATAAATTACACATTAATACAAATGCTACTTTCCCAACTACCAAGTTTCATATATTTTGTTTGCCCTTGACACAGAAAATATATTCTATACAGAGGAACATAAAACAGCTTACCTTAAATTTTGTGGAGCTTCACCAAATAAACTACAGATTTCTCTAATTTGTTTAAGTGCAGGAATGACCCACTTGTCATTCGTACGTAGTTCTTCTATGAAGCGATCTATCCACTGAATCTTTTGCGTGTCTCGATCCTTCAACAAGGTGGTTAGAAAAATGTTACAGTAAGTCATGGTATGGTAATTCACTTTACATTTTACAGTTGCTTTGTTCATTTGTACTCAGTTTAAAATCCACACATATTGTCCTGGTAACATATGTTAACACATCATAACATGATCACCAAGCTTTATTACATGCCAGAAAGCACACAACAAGCTAAAAAGGTAGAAGCCTTTAGTTGCTACTGCTGTTTCAATGGACAGACACAGAATTGAATGCAACTTTCAAGATATTCTGTGATGACAGAATGGTATAAGAACTAAAGAATTCTGGAGCAAACCAAATGTAACACAGGGGGCATAAAATAAAATAAAGTAATATCACCATGATTTAAATGAGGCTTTAAATTCCTTGAATGCAAGAGGACAAATAAAAATTTCCATTAATTTAACTTGCTCATTGCCTGAGAGGACTCTAGTGCATGGCTAAGCAATGTGTTGAGACAACATGCTTACCCATGCATTAGAGTTCTCTCAGGAGATGAGAGAGAGTTAAAGGGATAGTATAGTTTCACCATAAAAGCAGCTCAAATGACTCTTCATAATATTTGGGCCTTGGAGAGCGTTATTTCAATAATGTCAAAGTTGTAGTCCAAAAGTAACTGAATGATAAAGTATTCCCCTCCCGCCCCTTTTACGGATATAACACTGCTCACCTCAGAGAAGCAAGACTGTTCGAATGGATCTCAGAGAGGGACAATCTTCAATGAACATAAGGGAAAACCTGTCCTTGCTGTGAGCTGTCTGGTTCCAAGACCAGATTCCACATCTGAGGAGTGGGGGCTTACACTAGGTAAAAGGGGCGGGAGGGGAAACTTTATCATTCGATTACTCTTGAACTACACTACCATGGCTCACATACTATGAAGATGAATTGGAGCTGCTGTTTTTGTGAAACATCACAATTGGAGTTTTTATTTGTCCTTTGTGGTGCCGTTTGTTTGCTCCAGTTCTTTGTAATACATGAGCCTCAATGTGTTATATGTTGCTCAAGAATGTTTGTATTCTATATTAATTTTTTAAATGCTTGTAATAAACAGATTATATCAAGCACTGCTCAGGAACTGACATTACAGTTGACTAAGTTACGTCACCACTACCTTGTACTAACACACACACACACAACCAAGAAATAAAAGTTGAACCTACTTTACCAACCTGCGAACAGCTGTAGTCCAAAATTTTTATGTGGGCACTCAGGGCTTGGTCCATAATATCAACTGGTACATCATCACTATGTGCCAAATTCCATAAAAGATTTAAAACTTTATGAGCCATCACACCATCCTTGTCATCTTCTGCTAATCGTCGGATTAACTCCAATAGTTTTTCTCGCTGTTTTTTACTAGCATTTGTCCAACTTGCCTGAAAATTTAAGACAATTTACATTTAATCCTCAATACCTGTTAAAAGTATAAGATTAGTGCCCAATGTGGAGAGAAAGTTTCAGAAAGTACATCAGGAGATGTGGAGCTAGATGAAAAAAAAGGAAGCTAAGCATTACATAGAAATTTAGGTTGTAAAAAGGCACAAGTATATCAGTTCACCCGTGGTATTCGTCTAGTTACTGGAACTTCCCATTTTACCTACAAATACACATAATATATTCCCTCTAATGTAATATTCTCTTAAATGTATCCATTATATCTGCTATTACCACATTATGGGCAAGGAATTACAGAGTATAGCAGACCTTACTGTAAAAACTTCCTCTGCTGAAGTTAAACTCTCCATTGTTGATTATCTTTTCTGTATTCTATCCAGTCCTAAACACCATCAATACTAGCAACCAAAATTTTACTAGCTAAACCACCCCCCACTCCTAGTTTAAAAGCCCCTACAGCATTCTAAACATTCTATCATCTAGAACAGCAGCTCTTTTTCCATTTAGGTGAAATCCATCACTACCATACAGATTGTACCCAGTGATCTAAAAATCCCAAACCCTCCTACCTATGCCAATACTTAAAGGGATAGTATTACTTAAAAAAAAGAAAAAAAAAAAAAAGACTAATCCCTAGGTTAAAGCACTTCAATAAAGATGAAAAATGCCCCCAGTGGCATCTCTCAAACCCTTATGGTTTGAGAGATAACTGCTTTCAAAGTTCGCCCCTGGCTGACGTCAGCATTCTAACGGACAGCTTGGGAATCCGGTCCCGGGACCATCTGCAGCTCTGCATCAGAGCAGAGATTGCATTAATAAAAAATAAATCCTTCACTTAAAAGGTCTTGCAAACCAAGCACATGTATAAGACCTTTTTAGTGATGGATTTCTTCTTTATTAACGCGATCTCGGCTCTGCTGCAGATCCTCCGGCTGGTCTCAGGAGAGGATCCCCCTGCTCTCAGCTAGAATGCGGACGTCAGCCAGGGGCATGCTTTGAAAGCAGTTATCTCTCAAACCATAAGGGTTTGAGACACGCCACTGGGGCATTTTTCATCTTTAGTGAAGGGCTTTAACATAGGGATTAGTCATTTTTAAATAATACTATCCCTTTAAGCCACACATTAAGCTCCCTGAGCTCCGTCCGCCTTCCTGCACTGGCGCATGGTTCTGGTAGTATTTCAGAAAACAATGCCCTTATGGTCCTTCTCTTGAGCATGCACCCTAGATCCCTTAATGATCTTAGAAATAACTAGAACATCCTCCTCTTTGCCATGTCCACAAACAGCAATGGTCTTTGTCACCAAAGCAACCACAAAGATGGAATTTAAAGGAACTGGAAAGAGGAGAGCATTCTCATTTCATGGATGCTACTCTTATGGATTTGTTAAATATGTTCATATCTTTTGCATATTTCTTTATTGGAATTTCAATTTAAACAAAGAAAGTAAAGGCAAGTGTTTTTTTTTCATAATGACTGAAACAGTCATTGGATTATGAACAGCAACACAAGTGTTAAAATATGCTTAGCACAGGGGGTTGGCATTTCTTAGCAGTAGTGGGATAAGTAATATCGCTAATTAAGCAGAGGGACAGTAATGCCAATTCAGCCAATGGTTACCACAACCTGTGATTAAGTAGGAATAGTCTGAAAATATGAACAGTTGGTGTGCCTTGAGAATTAATGTTGGGAAGCTTAGTGGACAAATAAAATTCATGGATTAAAACAGGGCTTCTACCTCAGAATTCTAGGTCTCATGTATTTTAAAGTACTGAGTTTAAGACCTCTCAAGGACTCAAGAGGTAAGAAGCACAATTTAAATCAACTGGAAGTTTTGTCTACTACAGCGCAGTAGGTATGCACCAGAATTGATCAAGTTAATAGTTGTGCCTCAGCATCTGAGAACTCAAACAGAATTTCAAACAAGCAGAGTTTACTGTGTCCATAAAATGATTTACCTTAAAACAGTCAAACAAGTGGTCAAGTTGTTCAGGAGAAAAATCCCACGCCAACTTAGCAAGGAGATCGTGGACGTTCTTTACAATGGCTTCATGTTTCCCTGCCTGAAAGACAAGAACATTAGTAATGGTTCTCAAAATGGATTCCATGGAAGCCTAGGGTTTCATGAAGTAAAAGAGGTGCCAAACAAATTTAAGAAATGGCAGACGTGTGTACAAGCATGGGGATGCAGACATTTCAAACAAGGGGATTTGGGTGTACTTCCCAATAAATTCTGCTCTTAGTCCATAGGAATCATGAGGTAAAGTATCTTCCTACTGAAGGTAGTGCACTTACATAGAGTTCTCTGGAGGAAGAGACTCCGTTCCCACTCTACTTTACCTCACCCATCATGCTCCATTTCAACATATAGCCAAGACAGTGGGAAGAAAAAGAAAAAACAATAAATAAATAAATAATCACCCACATCAAGAGAACCCAGAGGACACCACTGCCCAAAAGTCAAGCAACATGTTTTCTTCTGGGTGGGAGACTCAGAATCAAGACTGCTGGAAGAAAAGTAAGATGAAAGCAGCTTGAAAAAAGGATAGACGGATTAGATCTGAGAGCCATACCCAACAAGACCCATATGGAGCAATCAGAATTGAATGCACCTGCTACATCCTGACATTTCTTAGTACTCCAGGAAACAAACGAAAAGGAGGACATGTACACAAGGGGAAACCACCACAAAATGCCCATCACATCCACTAAATGAATGATAAACTCAAGGGTTCTGCAGAAAAGCAGGGGGATCTTACAGCTGAGTTTCCAATTCCAGGGATCCAGACTAACTGTTGAGAAAGTCCACCACTACATTGTCTACTCCTGGAATGGGCAAAGCCTAAGAGCAAAAAAAGGAGCTTCTGCTCAAGTGAACTTTACCCCATGGGTTCCTGTGTTCCACACTGATGACAAAGCATCACGTTTGTGCATTAGTTATTTAATGAAGTTCTCAGATTTTATTGAAAATCCTAATAAAGATAACAATGTAAGGGTGAAATACAGTGACATTCCTATCAGGTTCATAAACTTTTTCCACCACTGTAGCAGGGGGAAGAAAAAAAAAAAAAAAAAAAAAAATGAAGCAGCCTTGCTTGGTAACTTATCTGAAATGTATTAAGTCAGATTACCTGTGCTGCCCAAATGTTGTCTAGATCCTGCAGAGTTAAAGCTTTTTCCTTGATGACAAATCGAAGAATCTTCTCTAATTTTTCTACGTACTGCGGCTGATGAAGGCTATCCCGTAAAACAATTGATAGGATACTGTTCTGTTGGATCCACTCCTAAATTAAGTAAACAAAGAAAAAAAATCATTTATCGTAATGGCTTGGTGGATAGTCTTTAAAATATGTAGAAAGAAGGGAAAGAGTGATGAAGGTCACTTCATTATGGTCAGGTGAATGACAAACATTCAAACTTCCGTCTGCCAGACACCTGCATAAATGTATACTTTAGAGAAATGAACCACCATGCACATACAGGTAAAACTCCATTATCTTGTATTCCAAACAATATTATAAACAAAATGGTCAATAATTAAATAGAAAACTCAAGAATCCAATTTCCACAAGCAATAGCCACCACCACCTACTCCCCCCTCACAAAGCAGTTTCACGTGGGCCACACACTATGACATACTATGCCTGAACCAAACAAAAAGGCATTTATTTAAGGCAATATTGAGAAACACCATATGATTTTTAATGTACTATGGTGTTTGATTTATATGTAAAGGAAGAACATTGCTAACCACAACATTTCTGACAGTTCATGGTCATTATTAATGAACAGTGACTTTCAGCTTCAATATCCATTTAGACTATCACAATTTTTATGTAGCCCCATAAACTGGAGGAGATTGGAGATCACAGCCATGTGCATCTTTAAATGAACCGCCATAAAGTCACCATCACCTCTTCTAACGGACAGCCTCTGCTCTTGTACCTAATCTCTTAGGAACTGTATAGTTTTGCCTACACAAAACCAAATACAGCTGCCACCAGAAAACACACAAATGTATTACCTCTCCAATAAAAGTGGACCTGTCACTTTAAGAAAAGGTTAGAACATTTTAAAGAGAAATAGCATGGGGGGGTGTAATCTTTAATATATATATATATATATATATATATATATATAATGTCTGCTCTCCTCGGAGATATACCTCCCATATCTGAAGAAAAACTAAATTCATTTTTTAACCCCTTAGTGACCCTTGACGTACCAGGACCGTCAAGGGTAAATTTGCTCCAAGGACCCTTGACGGTCCCGGTACGTCAAGGGTTAAACTCTCCCATCGCGGCCGCACGGAGCGATGGGAGAGCGCGGGAGGCTTGTTACCAAGTGTCCCGATACCGGGACACTTAGTAACAACCAGTAGAAAGTTTGTTGCAACATGCGATTCGCTTGATGAGCGATTCGCTTGATGAGCGAATCACATGTTGCAAACGCTGATTGACAGGGACAGTATTTGTAAATACTGTCCCTGTCATATATCTCTGCCTCCCTCCATCTTGCACACTGCTGAGGTGGAGAGAGACAGAGAGAGATTGTGCCAGATTGCGATCCAGCGTTTCAGAGTTCCTGCAAACTGTTTTAAAACATAAAATTAACCATTTTATCACTGTTTCGCAGTGATCACTAAGTTCCCCCCCATCTGATCACTTTTAGAGTGATCAATAAACTACAGATCAGTGTTTGCTGATCTGTGGGATACCCCCATCCCCCTTGTATTCTCCGAATTTTTTTTTTTTATTTTTTTTACATTTTTTTTTATTTTTTTTTTTTAATAAAAATTGATTTAAAATATAGTTTAGGTAGTTTAGGTAGGTAGGTGGGTAGGTTTAGTGTAGACTTGTGTTAGGGAAAGGTTTAGGGACAAAAAAAAAAAAAATTTAAGTATAGTTTAGATAGGTAGTTTACTTGGGTTAGGTAGGTTCTGGATATACGTAGGTTAGGGTAAGTTTTAGGGTTAGAGTTAGGTTTAGGGATAGAGTTCGCTTAAGAAAAAAAAAAAAATTTTAGTGGGCAAAATGCAGCGCAGGTATAGCGTTGAAGAGGCATATGTCTTTTTGGCTTCTGACTCAGAGGCAACAGACACTGCGTCAGATTTTGATATAGAGCAGTTTTCAGAAAGTGAGAGCAGCTCTAGTGACGACGCCAAAAATCCTGCCAAAAGATCTGCCAAAAGGAATGCCCCAAGAGCTGCCCTGGCAATTGCCCCAGCACCTGCAAAAAGATCTGGCCAAAGAAATGCCCCAACACCTGCCACTCCTGATCATAATGAATGGGTATCCCCAATCAATTTTTGCCCACAAATACCAGAATTTACAGGCACCCCAGGGATTCAAATTGATGTTGAGGGATTTAACTATGATAATTTTTTTGATTTGTTTTTGGGGGAAGACATTTTAGGTGAAATTGTGTCCCAAACCAACTTGTATGCAGCCCAGTATACTGCCGCCAACCCTACAGCTTTTGTAGTTAAGGAAGAAATATGGAAACCCATAGACATCATAGAATTTAAACAATTCTGGGCCTTAATAATGACAATGGGTATAATAAAAAAGCCAAGTATCCGATCCTACTGGAGCAAAAACCCCGTAAGTGATACCCCTATATTCCCCAAGACTATGACCAGGACCAGATTTGAAATCATTTTGCACTTTATGCATTTTAGCGATAATACCCTGTGCCCCCCAAAAGAACACCCCCAGTATGATAGACTGTAAAAAATGTGTCCCCTAATAAGCCATTTACAGAAAAAGTTTGCCCAAGTGTATATGCTCCAAAAAGAAATTAGTGTAGATGAATCCCTAATGAAATACAAAGGCAGGTTAGGGTTCAAGCAGTACATCCCCTCAAAGCATTCCAAATTTGGTGTAAAATTTTATAAATTGTGTGAATGTGCCACAGGCTACACCCACGCTTTTAGAATTTATGAGGGCAAGGACAGCCAACTTGATCCTCCTGGGTGCCCCGAATTTATGGGAACAAGTGGGAAAATAGTTTGGGATTTAATTTACCCCTTATTAAATAAAGGCTATCAATTATTTGTTGATAATTATTACACCAGCCCCCTTTTATTTAAGTCTCTGTTTTGTTTTGACACCGTGGCCTGTGGCACTCAGGCGCAATTGCAGGGAGTTGCCCAAAACACTAGTAGATAGCAAACTAAAACCTGGGATGTCTTCATCTTTGTCCCAACAGGAGCTGCTGGCAGTGAAGTTTAGGGACAAAAAAGATGTCTACATGCTGACCACAATGCATGAGGACAGATCTGTGGCAGTCACTGTTCGTGGCAGGACAGTGGTAATGAGAAAGCCAGTCTGCATCAGGGACTATAATAAACTCATGGGGGGAGTTGATCTGAGTGATCAACTAATGCAGCCATACCTCGCAATGAGGACGTGTAGGGCATGGTATAAAAAAGTTGCCATCTATATGATGCAGACTGCTGTACATAATTCATTATTACTTTTCAAGCTGGCAAACCCCAATCAAAGATGTAGCTTTTTACAGTACCAGCTACAACTTATTTCCATATTTTTATTTCAAGGTGCGTCTGAAATAATTCCACCAAGATCCGGGTTAGTACATTTTATTTATAAAATCCCCCCAACTCCCCAAAAGAACAAACCACAGAAGCGCTGCAGGGTTTGCTACAGAAAGGGAATACGGACAGACACCACCACTTACTGTCCTGATTGCCCTTCCAAACCTGGCCTCTGCCTTGGTGACTGTTTCAAGGAATACCATTCAGGCACAATGCAGTAGTGCTGTAAAGGTTCTTTTATTATTTGGCCACTTTTTCCCCCTGAAATATCCTGTTTTTTATTTTTCAAAACACATCCCTCCTTAGATCTAACACTATCAAAATTTATCTCTGATAATGGAAACACACATGTTCCCCTACTGGGCCTAGTAGCTCCCCCAAACCCTGACAAACATATGCATATGGGGAATTGCCGTACTCATACAATGTAACTCAACACTAATGTAAAGCATTTAAAAAATCTGCAAATATCATCTGATTGAAATCCAGAGCAACACTAAAATAGAAATGTGAAAAATGGTGTTTCTCTGCCTTACTGCAGATTTTGGGAGGGATTGGTTATACAGTGGCAGCGAAAAAATTGATAAGATGCAAATAGAATGAAAGCCAGGGTTGTCTACTCTTCTACAAAATATACTTTTGGGGGTAAAATTAATTGCAGCATTGCCAAACAGACCGAAATGAGACAAGGCACCAGCTGTAAAAATGGCATGTCTGTAAAAGGAAAGTAACATGTTCCAACTGGGCCCAGTAGCTCCCCCAAACCCCGACAAACCTATGTATATGGGGTATTGCCGTAATTAGATGAAGGAGCTGAATACTAATCAATGCAGTTTATAAAATCTTCACCTGTTCTGTGCTTGAAATTCACATCAACATTGAAGGCAAAGCGTAAAAAATGCTGATTTTTTTTTTTTTTTTTTTTTTTTTACTTATGTCAAGTTTTCACAGGATTGGTGGTAAAATGGCTGTTTGCAAAATTTGAAAACACACTTAAAATGAAAGCCTGGGGTGTCTACTTTCCAAAAATATACACTTTGGGGGGGAAATCTTAAAAAACAGCAGTGTTACACAGCCCAAATGAGAAATGGCACCAGTAATGCAAGCTGTGAAGATTCAAAGTGTGAACCTGGAAACGAGCATGTTCCAATTTGGGACCCGTAGCTCCCACAAACCATGAAAAAGCTATCCATATGGGGTATTTCCGTACTCAGAAGAAGGAGCCGAACACTAATCAATGCAGTTTATAAAATCTTCACCTGTTCTGTGCTTGAAATTCACATCAACATTGAAGGCAAAGTGTAAAAAACACTGTTTTTTTTACTTACGTCAAGTTTACGAAAAAGTGGTGGTAAAATGGCTGTGTAAAAAATTTGAAGACACACCTAAAATGAAAGCTGGGGGTGTCTACTTTCCAAAAATATACACTTTTGGGGGGAAATTCTAAAGTGGAGCACTGGAACATAGCCCAAAATGAGTAATGGCACCAGTTAAGCAGGATTTGAAAATTCAATATTTGTTCAAAATTGGGCCCTGTAGCTCCCTCAAACCTTGAGAAACCTATGCATATGGGGTATTGCCTTACTCAGAAGAAGGAGCTGAACACTAAACAATGCATTTTTGAAAATCTTCACCTATCATGTGCTTGAAATTCACATCAACATTGAAGTGCAAGTGTGAAAAACGCTGTTTTTTTAACTTACGTCAAGATTTACGAGCGATTGGTGGTAAAATGGCTGTGTAAAAAATTTGAAAACATACATAAAATGAAAGCCTGGGGTGTCTACTTTCCAAAAATATACACTTTTGGGGGGAAATCTTAGAGTGGAGCACTGTTACACAGCCCCAAATGAGACATGGCACCAGTGATGCAAGCTGTGAAAATTCAAAGTGTGAAACTGGAAAAGCGCATGTTCCAATTTGGGCCCCGTAGCTCCCCCAAATCTTGAGAAACCTATGAATATGGGGTATTGCCGTACTCAGAAGAAGGAGCTGAACACTAAACAATGGATATTTTTAAATTTTCCACTATCTCGTGCTTGAAATCAACAGTAATATTGAAATGTAAGTGTGAAAGCTTACAATTTTGAAATGTTTTTCTGGAAAAATAGCTGCATAAAAAACTTCAAAATTCTCCTGATTATTTACCTTATGTTGTCTAGTTTTCAGAAAGATATACCTTTGTGGGACATTTTTGGTTCTGGCACCATCAACTAAGCTATGATGCTCACATGCCAATTGTTGAGAAATTACAAGTTGGAAATAATAGCATCCATCTTGTAATATTTACCTTGTAAATGTGAGGAAGTGATTGAAATACTAGGCATATGGGGTATTCTTATATTCAGGAGAAGCAAATGAATATATTTAGGGGTATTTTTTGTCATAAACCAATTGTATGCAAATCCTGACACGAAAATATAAGCAAAATGTTTTTTTTTTTTTTGTTTTTTTTTTGCTCTTTTTTTCTATTTTAATCAAATTAAATGATGAGGTATTCATATAATTGTGGTATCAAAAGAAAGCCCTACTTGTGCTTAAAAAAACAGTATATAATTTCTCTTGGTGTACAAAGGGAATTAAAAAGAAAATATGGTTGAACAAATACATAGTCAAAAAAGTCAAAATTGCTCCGGTCCTTAAGTCAAATCGAACTCAGATTTTCCTGGTCTTTAAGGGGTTAATGTACAAAAGTAATTAATGATGCTTAAAAACAATACATCAATAGCCAAAAAATGCTGTAAGTGTTTCCAAGCACACTGCTTTTTCATCAGGAGCGGCCTTGGGTATAAGAAATGCGATAAAAGAGGTATAAAAAATGTGACAGGAGGTGCATCTCCGAGCAGGGAGGACAGCTGTTCCCTGTGTGTCTATTATACCGGTTCTACGAACAATAGGCCGGTGTGTTTTATCTTGTGAGTATATATACTTTTATATACATTTCTGTTTGTTTTGGAATATTTATTGGTTTGTGCCCCTTCTGGTTGTTTGGCCCAATTCCACTTCCTGCACATTTCCTGACTGCAAAAAAACTGTTTCTAGGACAATTTGTACTCATTATTCATAACACACTTAATTAGGCCCTAAATGGCGAGTGCTAAATAATAGTGAATCTATCCTCCACTTTCTAACTCTTTTTAAATACAGTTCTAATCTACACCTTATTTAGAAATCAATCAGTCTAAGGTCCCTCCCCCCCAATATATTTACATATATTTTATTTAACAAACTTTCATGTCTCTGATAGGGAACTCCCTTAACTACAGCTTTCAGAGAGTTTCCTATCAGGGACAGTAAAGTAAGGGACTGCAATACTATGTTGCACTATCTGCAGCAGAAAACCCTCCCTACACTGCAGCAAATAGAGGACTCTGAGCTGCAGGGATAGTATCACATTTTATCACTATCCCGGATATCACAGTCCCTGACAGAAAAGCTCTCTAATTGCATTTCAGCGAGTACCCTGTCAAGGATGTAAATTATAAAAAGAATAGGTGCGTGTGAAAACAGTAACACTACCACAGCTATTACATAGTATGTACTTGCTGAATATGTAAAGCCTATGATGAGGCTCAACTGTCACAAAGAGTCAGACCACAGCAATAAAGTAACGTTTCCACCCCCTAATAAATCCACACTTAATCTGGGCAGAAAATTCTAATAGCCACTATGAATAAATTCTGTATGGATTGCTTGTACAAAATTAATGTTCAATTAGTTGTGGACATCATGTCCGCTAAAGAAGGTATGATGCTTTGCTGTAGGACTGACTCCAAATGACTGCCACTGAAAGCCACCTAAAAAGATTTTATTGGGAGAATTTTGGAATCTTAGGAGTCTCTCTCTTTGGATATCAAATACTAATTAAAGATTTACTTTGGAGAACCAGTCCACACAGAGTTGACTCTTAGCCTCCAAAGCACTACAGACAAAAAAAAATGGATGATTCTCCAAGTATACTCAAACCAAAATATAAAAAAATCAACAACCACCCATGCACTGCAGCTTGATCAAATGAAAGACCTGATGCATAACACGTCACAAAGCATATGCAATAAGAGAGAAGAGTGCTTTTTCATACAAAAATAAATTGGTCCACCATGCTTGCAGTGGACACATGGTTTACTATTGAAATGTCGCCATTTATTGGGCAACATATAAAAAGGCGAGTTTAAAATATCTCCTCAATCCAAAGGTTGGATGTTGCTTGCTTAAAATGTAGACACCAATCATTATATATTGCATACCCATAAAGTGCACATCACCATCTGAGAACTAAAAGATCCATTAGAACACATTGATACACAAAGACAAAGCTTTCCTCCCAGCAACTGGCATTTCTGCTACGCTCCGGCAGATAGTGGCATGCACATTGTCGGCGTCACAACTAGAATGGGCCCACTATGAATTATGAGCCGCGGACTTAGAAGAAAACTGCTCATATGTTGTACTGCAACATCTTCATATATTAAAAAATGTCTTGAATTAGTGAGCGCAATCTAGTTGTATGCAACTATCTGCCAGGGCTTGCACGAAAGCTGGAGCTATCTGTTCTAGAGTGGGAAAGGAGTGAAGCAAAAATGCGTTTGGGTCTCGCAAATAGAGCTATACTTAAGGAAAGAAGTGGAAGACTTAGAATTGCCTGCCTGCTGTCTGACAACAGGACCTCTCATCTTCAGCACCTTGGGAAGAGAGGAGGGTGGGCTGTATGGGGTGTGAGAGGAGGGCAGGATGGCAGAGGTGGCTTATCTGGCTCTACCACATCTCCTAGTGCCCTTTCTTCAGCTCCATCAGGAGTGGCTGCACTCCAGGCCAGCCCCCCATAGATCCCACCACCTAACAGCAGGCTTCCCTTTTAGTGAAACAGCACTTGTTCTCCAACGTGTAGCTGCTGGAAGGGATGGCAGTGCCAAATGCGGAGAGGAAACCGTGTGACGCTACTGGATGTGATGGCTGTGCCAATTGCTGTGATGATTAGTGTCTACCTTTTAGCAAGTGACATTCTGATGTAGACCTTCTAATTGAGGCAATATTTTAAACTCGTCTTTTTGTAGGTCAACCCATAGATGGCGACATTTCAATAGTATACCAGGACACACTATGAAACAAAAACAGTTTTAATAGGTTAGAAAAAGGAAGAAAGGCTGCCCGATTAAATGCAAAGCAATGCACTGGGAACACTTCTGGCATTCAATGGGTTAAAGTCGATAGTATAGCTCTCACTTGCACAAATTATTATTATAGATCAGAGTACTTTTATCCGGTTATTTTCTCTAATTTATGTTTGTTATTATTTAATCATTTAAGGCCCAGAGGGGTGTGGAATGCATTTTGAACACTCTGGTCATTAATTGTTAAGCAGTAAACCACAGGGATGCTGTGAATTTAAAGTTATCTGAACTATAATCATAATTTCTATACTTTTGATCACCCAAGTGCCAATAATAATGGATTTAATTTTTGTTTATTTATTTTTTAAATAGTCTTTACTTCCTGTTGTTCCAGAAAGGGCTCATATGCTGTCAGACACGGAATATCAATGATACGATTAGCATCATAAAAGGGATGGGGCTTATTCATCTGTGTAACAACAAAATGGGCGGGAAGTGGGAGGGACAGGGTGGGAAGGAGGAGAGGTGGGAGGGAAGAATAAACTCTCCACCATCAGAGAATCTGCCTCTGTGCCTGGAGACTCTGTAATGCATTCTGAAAACCAGAGTACCCTGGGACAGATCCAAAGAGTTCCAAGGTATGAGTATGCTGACCAGGAAATGATGAGTGTAACAGAATAGTAATATTGTCTTACTGAACCTACTGAAGAACAGCACATGAATCATCATACATATCATGTTCCATCTCGGACAGCTTATATACATTAATATCTGTAAACCATAAAAGTTCATGCATAAAAGAAAGTTCACCTTTACCAGAAGTGCAAGCTGTACTTACTGCCATGCGCTCTGCAGTCAGCCACTCTTCCTCTTCAGGATTCCCATGTCTGTGCGTATAATATGATACACTAGATATCACTTTATTGACTTCATTAAGTGCATTCATTTTTCCATTGAATGAAGAAATTTGTAACAACCTGTAAATGTAAAAATTTTATTTTAAAATAGCAGTTCAGTTACTTGAGTTTAACTGGCTTTTTTTCAAGGGTAACCATTCTATACTAATACAATACATTTATCTCCTCCATACTGCCTCACAGGACATATATGGGGTTTGATTTTGACAAGAGTGGCCAGGGGGCCAAATCTCTGCAAGGAGTTGGCCCTCCCTCAACTGTCTTGAAGAAGAAGGAAAAAAAAAACAGAAAAAAAAAAAAAAGTAAACACAAACATGGCTGACTCACTTCGAGCCATGTATACACACGCACAAAATATAAAAAAATGTACTCATTTCAACTTCTTTCCCTCCGTTTCACAACCAGTGATGACACAGATAATAATGCAGTAGGGACACACACAAACAATGGAAGTTTGCAGTGGGATATGTGCAGGTTGGGGAGAATGGAGTTTTGACCTTGCTTATGGCTCAGGATAGCGACTTGGTAAAAAGCGCTGTGGACATGCATGCGTTGGGAGGGAGTGCAACACTTTTCCCATAATACATAGACATAGCCCTACTTCATACATGCCACTGAGCTGCTACAATGTCCACTGTCACCTCTGCCTTCACAGTCCAGTTTACTAAATGTGCATAGGAGGCAGGTCAGGACCGCTCTCTATAACATTTAATACCAGCCCTCTCTGCAGCAGTCCACTCTGACTCCATTCACACCCTTATACTAATAACACTCTTCATGCTCGCACCTCACACCCACCACTTCCTTTACATTATATCCCTTGTCTCCTGAGAATTCCACTCTGTCTCTTGCAATAAGAAAAAAAGCGCCCTCACAGGGCACTTACGCAGTTTCAAATTGCTGGACGATCATGGAGAGAAGAGCAGAAGCAGAGGATACAGATGCCAAAGGCAAGCCTAGCACCTGCTGACCGCATCACCAGGCTGCCTCCTCATTGGTTCATTAGCTCGCCATGTCAACATGCACACTAGTCTGATACCTGTGAGCGTGTTCCACAACGCCATCTAAATAAATTCAAGGTCTGCCACATACTCTGAGAGACCTCACTCTTTCCTCCACAAATCTTCTGTTTTGCCACCCTCCCACCAGACAGATCACCCCATGCATAGCACAACACAAAGCAAAGATGAACTGCCACATCTCCTCGGCCCAAGGACATTTGTACGATACATCCCCTCTCCTCATTCCTCACTTCCCTTTCACATCCTCCTTGCCTACTATCCTTTACTTTGTCCATGAGCTTAACTTTTTACAGAGCTGTGTGAAATGCTTCTTTGTGTGTCTGTGTTTTTCTATCTCCATCGGTCTACCCAACTCAAAGGATTTGCCATTCACATGAGGTGCTGTTACCACAGCATTGCCCATCAGTCCACATAGACAGACATCCAACTGCTCAATACGAACTGCAGGCTTTTAATCCTTTAAGTGCCAAAGACCAACCCAAACCACTGCAGTGTGTTGGAGAGCTATGTGGAACTCAAAACAGATCATTGAGCATGTTTGGCGTTCAATGGGTTAATTGCACATCAGAGCAAATGGTATGAGAGTTTGTTTCTTAACAGTGATTCCTGCTGTGCTGGAAGCAGCAGTAATATACTTGCACAATAACTCCTCAGTTCCACCCTCTTACATGTCAACGTCTGACCGATCACACTGCTCTGCGTTATAATTGACATGACTGCACTTTGAAATCTTTCCTGCCGTCAGCTATGCAAATGATTTAAACATGCAGTCCTTATATGTGCACTGACAAATGATAACCTAGACTAGTGTCGAAGACACGAGCATGGTCTGCCATGGGCTATATAAGCTTCTCTGTCTTTTGACCACAACACCCCTCCATACATACAAAACCAAAACAACAAATCCTTATTGAGGATATTAACCCTTTGAATGCCAAACAACTGACCAACACATTGATGTGCAATGTGTTTTCACCCCTCTGATACTGTAAGGGTTGTGTGCAAACACGGTCATACTTCAATTATTACCTTGATGCCCACTGCTAATGTAATATATATATACAGTGCCACAGCAGTTACACAAAATGAAAAGAGCGGTATAAGAATCTCACCTGCATCAAAAGGACGAGATTCTGATGTCACATGCTGAAACCTTGCACATTTCAACAGTAATCCTATGGGCACGCCTGATCCACCATAATACCGATTTAGGGCTCAAAATACTAATTCTTGTGACTATTCAATAGTAATCTTAGAGGTATCCCTGCTCCACCATAATCCCTCTCTAACATTATCAGATTTGGTTAGATTGCAAATTAAAGTCTTTTCCAAAGCATGTAACCATATGAGTGCTACAGAGGAATCCAACACATTGCATGCATCTGATATCTCTCTGGCACTCAAAGGGTTAAGAGAGCAGCAAGTAATCGAACTTCAAGTCTCACCTCAGACCTGCAAAGTGACCTCTTGCCCTTTCCTCCTCACAGACGTACTGCAGCTAGACTTTACGGTCTTTACAGTGGAGCAATAGTAATCCTATGGGCGACATGCCTGCCCCTCAGTAAATGGGATTCTGGAGGAAAGCAGTGAATGACAATAAAACATGTATGATGTTTCAGCACGCAACATCACAATCTCATCCATTTGATGCGGGCGAGATTCTGATGTCTGTCTTTTCATGTCGGTGACATGTTTAATACGGCATGTTGGGGGGGAGTTTGAAAGTGAACCAACTTTGGACTAATGTTTAAATTTATTTAACTTATTAATTACACTTTTATCGAGAAAACCTTTAAAAATATTATTCCAGTGACAAGACAAAAGCACTATCAATCCATTTACACTCTCGCATTCTCCACTGTACTTCGCTAATCGTTAAATTAATGCTATATTCCAGATCTTCTGATCTAGTACAAGAGTGGTATAGTTTTGGTCTCAGATGTACTATATCACTAATACTAAATCCTCTAAAAATTCTTAGGTTAACCCTTCAGTCCCTTGAGGATCAGAATGGTGTGCAATGCATTACACACCCATACGGTCCTGAAGGGGTTAATGCAAATAGATTTTCCACACAAACCTCTGGGTAATTAATAAATTTAAGTAGATATTTTGTTCTTATGCATGCCATAATCACTATAAAAACAAGGGTTATGACAGATTAAAAAAATGCCCATCTAGTCTGTCCAATTTCCTATTAAAAGCCTTTCATACTAGAATATACTTGTGTCTATCTCGGGCATTTTTGAACTCTAGTACTACTATATTTCTAGCATCAGGAGGCTAATCCATGAGAAAGATAATTACTTTATTGACAGAATCATCTAATTTGTGTAGGAATCCTTATATACACATGGAAATGTGAAAATAATACTTGCAAACCTGTTTACCCGAATAAGAGTCAATGCAGAGCACTGCAGAATCATTTTTCACTAGCCATTCTGGCTGCAAGACAGTTAAACAAAAGAACACACCAACATAAAAAGAGGCAACAACTTACCTAAGTATCATTTTAAGCCTAAATATTTCTAAGTTTTTGACAGTTTCTTCTTGCCCTGGTACTCGGGAAGCTAGGTTTTTCAGTGATTTTATTATCATGGATAGGGCATCATTTTTGGCTTCATTCTTTGCTTCTTTTTTTAACTCCTCGTCTGTTAAATTTTCTAGAAACTGTGGAACCATTTCTATAATTGGAAGAAAGTATTTCTTGACTGTGTGAAGAGTTAAAAAATCGTAGCATTGTCCAAATGGCCTAAAATAATAAAAATAAATTTTGATTAACACAAAATTATATGTTAATAATGTTATAAACTGAACATTCAAAAGACAGGGAAGCCAGCTTTGCATTGTGATCCTCAGCAGATTAGTGTGGGAGGCAAGGAGGGATCAAAAAATTGACCACATGGTATGGTACTCTCTCACTGCTGATTGAAATACAAGACTTCAAGGACTGGATCCTATTACAGGAGATAAATGTTAATACCCTCTTTATCAAAAATGTTCCCATTGAAGTCTATGGAGAAAACTGGAGATAAAAGCAGAGATAAAATTAGCACTTGTAATAGAATCTAGCCCGAAGTCTCTCAGTTGTAAGTCCCGTGGGGACTGGACCTCAGTCCCCATAGACTACTGGATGGTCAGTATTCTGTACCCCCCAATCACCAAACTGCATGCCAGACCCATTTTGGCAACGCAAAATGCACCCAGAAGCTTTCGCCATAAAAGCAAACCAGGTAAAGTTTAGTAATTGCATATTAAATAATGAGGAATTATTACATAACATACTTAAACTGGGCTTTAAAGAGGAACTTTCATGCACATATAAGTTACCCCAATTAATGGTTAGTATCTTAGTAATCATAGAATTAGCATATTAACATTTCTTAAATGTCGGCACGATTTGCAATCATTGCTTCGTATGGGACTTGCATCAAAAGGACAGAGCAGACATAATGGCAAAGTGCGCCTGTGCTGTCTGTCTCTGCCTGTACAGTAGGGTCTCAGTGATGAGACAGGAATGGACAGGATAGGCACACAGATCACACTCACCAAGATGTCTCTGCTGACCTATCGATGTAAATCCCATACAAAATTATGACTGCAAATCATGCAGGCACTTAAACTTTAAAACGCTACTTCCATGATTACCAAGATACTAACAATTAATTAGGGGGTAACCTATGTGCATAAATTTCCACTTCTAAGCATTTGAATGACAGAGTTCATTCAGTCAGATACTTCTTTAGTACTGAATTAGTTAAAGCCACTTTAAATCAATAGGAATATTTAATGGTTCCCCATGGGTCTGTTTGCCCCAGAACTGCCCATTTTTGTCATTTTTTATACAGTAATGTGCAAAAGTCTTAGGCAGGTGTGAAAGAAAAAACAGACATGTTCATAGTTTATCTTTACCAATTAATAAAATGTATAGTGAGTAAACAGAAGAAAAATCTAAATCAAATCAATAGTTGGTGTTTGGTTGCCTTCAAAACAGCATCAATTCTTCCAAGTACACTTGCACACAGCTTAAGGAATTTAGCAGGTAGGTTGTTCCAAAAGACTGGGAGAACTAACTACAGACAGACTTGATGATGTTCAGATCAGGGCTCTATGGAGGCCATACCGTCAACTTCCAGGACACACTGTTCTTCTTTACACTGGAGATAATTCTTAACCCCTTAAGGACCAATGATGTTCCAGGACTGTCATGGCTGTCAGGCACTTAAGGACCAGTGAAGGTCCTGGCATGTCAAGGAATTCAGGGAAAAACCTGAAAAACTTGTCACGGGGGGCAGGGCTTTCATTGTTTTCATAGGAAGAAGATTGTCCCCTGCTGTTATCTGTCTGGTCTTACAACCAGATTCCACATCTGAGAAGAGATGGCTTACACTAGGTAAAAGGGGCGGGAGGGGAAACTTTGCTTGTGAATATCTCTCAAACCATAAAGGTTTGAGAGATAGGACTTGTATCGTTCTTCATGTTTTTTTAATGCCTACAAAATAAAATAAATAAAGATTAAATGAAGTGTTACTATCCCTTTAATGACTTTGGCTGTATATTTTGGGTTGTTGTCATGCTGCAGAATAAATTTGGGGCCAATCAGATGCCACCCTGATGGTATATAGTGGATAAATATCTGCCTATACTTCTCAGCATTGAGGAGACCATTAATTCTGACCAAATCCCCAACTCAATTTGCAGAAATGCAGCCCCAAACTTGCAAGGAACCTCCATCATGCTTCGTTGTTGCCTGTAGATACTCATTCTGTTCCTCACTCTATTTAATTTCTCCTACACAACTGTTTCTGTTTCAGTTAATAATTGTGTTTCAACCTACATATTAAATTGATGATCATTATCACCTGTTTGGTATAATTGTTTAATCATACACCTGACTAAATGCCTATAAAATATCCAATTTTGTGCAAGTGTACCTTGAAGAATTGATGCTATTTTGAAGGCAAAGGTTGGTCACACCAAACATTTTTAGATTTTTCTTCTGTTCACTCACTATGCATTTTGTTAATTAATAAATATAAACTATTAACAGGCCTATTTTTGAAAGCATTCTTGCTTTACAGCATTTTTTCACACTTGCCTAAAACTTTTGCACATTACTGCATGCCCCATAGTGTCTCCATACTGAAGTAGTTTTAGTATAAGCATGAACATCTCCATTTAATCCTTTGAATGCCAAATAGGTATTAAACATTGGACCACATGCAGTGGTTACCTCTCCAGCACTCAAAAGTTTAAAAGGTTTTTCACAAATTATATATAATAATTTTAGCGTTTCGTTAGCACAATTGTGTCAAACCAATAGCATTGAATTTCTTTGCATTAAACAGAAATGGGGATTTTGTGTACTTATCAATAAATAATTTTCTCTTAGTCCTTGTGGAATACAGGAACCATTGTATAATGTAGTTTTCTCTAGGATACAGGGCACTTGCAAAACAGAGCTCTCTAGAGGCAGAGACTCCCCTCTCAACCATTTACCCATCCCCAGCAGTAACACCCTCAGCTTCAACACAAACTAAAGATTAAAGAAAGAGAAATAAGACATGAAAGTGGTTATCATACTAAAAGAACAAACCTGTCAGTAACTGAAACAGTAGGTTTTTCTCCAGGAGCGATGTCCTGTGTTCCACAAGGGCTAAGAAAAAAATAGGATTTTAGTCTTACCTGTTAAATCCTTTTCTTAGTCTATACAGGTTACTGGTAACTTTGGGTAGGCGATCAGCCCCTTTAATAGGCAGGAACAATTCTGAGAAGTGACTGCTGGGTGGAGCCTACCTGTCCTTAGCCTGCAGCTAGCCAATCCCCAACCAGTAAGATTTGCAGACTAACTTTTGACTAGGTAGTAAGACGGTAAAGGAAGACTCCTGTGAGCATGAACCCAAAAGGACCCCCACGTTCTGCCACAGGAAAGCAAAGCATGGTCCCTTGACAGGGTGGGAGACCAGTAACCTGTATGGACTAAGAGAAAAGGATTTAACAGGTAAGACCAAAATCCTATTTTCTCTGTTGTCCAATACAGGTTTCTGGTAACTTTGGGATGTCCAACCATTAAGATCCCCAGGGCATGAAGAAAGGCAAGGACCAGGCGCAGGGCCCTAAAGTCACCAGAGCACCAATGATCATAAACAGTTCAACACTAACCGCAAAGTGTCAATGGCCACCAAACAGGGATAAAAACAAACCCCATGATCTGTAGCACAGCACACAGAACTAGAGCCAACAGGGCTCAAAAGTGAAAGAGTACTGAGAGACTAAGGAGATCCTAGACAGGCAAGGCTGCCTCCAGGATCTTTCTCCTAAAACTGGCAGTGGCCGATGCCAGCACATCCACACAATAGTGTATAGGAAAAAGTGTGCACAGATGACCAAGTGTCCGCCTTGCACAACTGATCTGCTGGAGGCCTGGTTCTTGTAGGCCCAAGAAGCCCCAACTGACATCACAGAATGAGCCGTGACCCTGAAGGGGGCTTCTTCTGAAGTTCGTAAGCCTAACGAATCGTAGACTTGATCCAAGAAGCAATAGCAACCTTGGAAGCAGGCTTCCCTGCCCTAGAACCCTCAGGAATGACAGTGTCAGACTGCCTCAAGGACTCAGTGCAATGCACATAGAACTTGAGACAACGCACAACATCCAACAGATGAAGATCCCTCTCTTTGTCAGAAGTAGGGTGAGGACAGAAGGAAGGGACCACTGGAGAAAGGAAAGAACTGTAGGAAGGTCAAAATCCTGAGTCTGGTCTTTGTCAGCATACCAAGCCAGAAAAGTAGACCAAACTCAGTGGTAGGCCTTAGAGGAAAAAGGCTTACAGGCACTAAGCATAGTAGTCACCACAGCAGAAGAAAAAAAAAAAACTGAAGACGGAGGGGGTGGAGTCATCTTTTATTACGAAGCATCCGGTCCTGCCAGCTGGAGGAGGGGACATAAAGCCCATAAGTTAACTATGCCGTGGAGTACAAGGAAGAAAATCCTTTCTTCTTCAAAATTGAGGATTCAATCTCCATGCCATCAAAGCCAGACGATGAACGTCTTCCTTCCAGAGGTAACCCTGTACAAAAAGGTCTGGACGGGGACGTCGAAGAGGTTCCACCACTGAGAGGTCCAGAAGGGAGCAATCAGAATGACTGGGCAGCACTCCAGTCTCTGCTTCCGAAGTACTCTGTTCGACAGGGGAACAGGAGGAAAGATGCATGCCAGAGGAAATGTCCACGGGATTGAGAAGGCATCCATTGCCACAGCCAGGGGTTCTGCCCAGCGAGAGCAGAACATTGGAACCTTCCTGTTGTAAATAAATAAATATATAGCGCTCAAACTCCTATTTAAATCACATATACAATGTCCCAAAGAGATATAAATTAAAATAATATATTCAGTTATTAAAATAATCCAATCCCGGTGCTCAATCTTGAAAACAAGCTGTGTCCACTTGTATAAAAGTAACCCATAGGTACTGCAGAAAAAAAAAAAAAAGAGAACACAAACGGGAAGCTCTCTAAGTGTAGTATTTTTATTATCAAAAAAACAAAGCATGAAAAATACCCCCTTCAGGGTACCTACTCAAAAGATCCACTTGTTTACAAGCGTCCAAATAAATTTCTAGGTCAGCAGTTATGGTGTGTCGATCTCCCTCGCACCAGTCTTAGCGTCCTGTACACTCCCAGGGCAGCTAGTCTCCTGGCGGTGACATCATCCGAAAAGGTCGTGCAGCCTCTGCGTTCCCAGCCTCAACTTGGTGCCACTTCACACTCCCACACTAATTCTGACCTCTAATTCGCTCAACGTACATTTCATGGCAAAGCCACTTTGTCAAGAGCTATCAGTCCTCACATACCTTCTATTTTTATATACTCTTTAGGTCATTATTAAAATGTTTTCATAATTCAATTTAAAACAAAAGTAAACCATTACATTATATTACATACAATATACCTGCATATATATATATATATATATATATATATATATATATATATATATATATATATATATATATATATATATATATATATATATATATAGTCTCTGTGTGTGTGGCTGTCGCTGAGTGTGTGCGCGTGCGTGTGGCTGTCTCTGTGCGCGTTCATGTGGCTTTCTCTCTGTGTGTGCGCGCGCGGCTGTCTCTCTGTGCGTACATGCTCCAGTTACACCTACTCAACAATAGTGAGGGTACTGCCACTATACTCTCAAGTGAAGGTGATTTGCACTTGCCCAACAAAACTATTGTCATTTCTCAACAATGTGCCAACTAAATATTCATATACTAATGTAAAAGTCCGTGTACACGGGCCACGGTCCGGGTAATGTTAACCCTTTGAGGGTATGCAATGCATTGCTTTGCAACGTGTTGAGTACCCTTCTGGCACTCAAAGGGTTAAGCGACCGATACCTTACTGCTCCACACGATGCAGTCTTGCGGCGCCTCACACACTCTATACAATCATTCGCAGTAGAGACTGCACGATTGTGGGCAGTCTCTACTGCGCATGACAAACATCCTAGAGAATTATTATACAGGATTAGTGATTTTAACAGCACTCTAATAGTACAGAGTAGACTACTCTAAATGTGTCAGAAAGGCACCACTATTAAAGCACGCCTGAGCGAGACACCATAATATATTACACAATTCCAACAATTATTTTGTTTGCTTCATACAAAGTTTACCACAATGGTCAACCCCAAAGACCTGACAATTTTCCTCTAAACTGGGCATTCCAACATCATACACAGGGGGCAATATGTACAAAATCAAAAGGTACATTTTTCTGGCAAATTAACTCTACACCATAGGGAAAAACAGACAAAACCTCATAAAAAAATTAATGAGTTGGAGACTATATCGTTTAAGAGATTAAAAGGACAACTTTAATAAAAATCAATGGGAATTTTTTTCTGTTTTGCCACAAAATTGCTTTTAATATGACTTTATGCATATGGCCTAGGTTGTCCAAACCTGACACACAACTCATTTCTTAAATCTCGGAGCTTGGGATGTCTTAACTTTTAATTAACAGTGTGTGGGAAACAGACATAACATTTAGCAAAATTAATATTCACAAATACATAAGAAAAATGTAAAGTGGATATAAATGACTATATAAATAAAACTTACTTTATGAGAGCTGCAATAATTTGGACATTCAATGCTGAGCCATTCATAAAGCGATCATGCAGGATCTGGAACCCATTTAATGTGCCAAATTTATTTATGAGGTCTACTAGCCAACCCTTGAAAAAGAAAGACGAAAATGTTAAAATTCACATTATTGCTAAATACATATTATGCTCTAAGCAGAGGTAGTCAATTGTTGGGCCTCCAGCTGTTGGGACTACAATTTCCAGCCAACTGCTGGCTAGTTGGAGATGACGGGAAATGTAGATCAAAGCTGGAGGTCCAACAACTGACTTCTCCTTGTCTGTACAATGGAATGAAACAACTGCAATTCAACTAGAGGTGGAAAAATTCCAAACACTAGGGAGCACATGTTTCTAATATTTTACTTCTGGCTCCCAAAACTTCTGTCTGGGTCTAAAATGTACAGTATTGCTGCCTACCTATTATATACAGGCATATGATCTCAAAAATATTTATCTTGAAACTGGGTATGTTATACTCCATGAAGACTGCTTAGAGTACCTCCCACACCAACCATAAGGTTCATTTTGAAAGGGAATAAAAAATGCCTTTAAGTTGTGCTATTTGTTTTTAAAATAAATGTTTTTTGTTTTTTTTTTAAATAAAGTTTATTTATTAGTGGCACAGTGTGGGTATATGTTTAACCTTGAACAAAAATGATTAGTATACTTTGGAAGAAATTAGAAGAGAGGTCTGGAATTTGCAACCAAAAAGTTATTTTTCTATAAAATGAGGTCTAAAAATAATAATGGGAAAAAAAAAAAAAAAATAATAGTAATCATTTGTTTGCCAATAATCCTTTGTCTGCCTGCATTGGAAACCTGCCCCCCATGGCACAAACAGGGTTGTTTCTTCTTCTATTACAGACCTCATTGGGGGACATCATTGGGGGACCCCTCTTGATGCCAACCAATGAGGTGTATAATTAAAAAAAAAAAAAAAAAAAAGGCCCCAATTGATACATCATGCAAAGCAATGCACTGGATGTCCCTGTGATCCTGATAAACCCCCCCCCCCCCCGTGGTGGTTGTGGAGAGGATATTGGAGACTCTGGTTTTTGCTGTTGATTACCAGGCCTCTGGGGCAGAGACTGTTTCGCCTGACGTGAAACTCTGCCCACTTCCCTTCATTCCCAGCCTGTTCGTCCCATTACCCTCCCAAGTTACGGGTGCCCTGGGAATTCCAGACAGTGTGTAGGGGTGACAAGAATGAAAAATGGTTGAGAAACACTGGTTTATACCTTAATCTGGAATTGTTAAGTATATGCTTTCTTGTATAAAATTCTGTTATCACCCAGTCTATTCTGGGATATATAATGGACTTTGCCCACTAGATCTTGCAAATTTAATGGGGACTGCCACCTAGTAGCCATTTAGTCTCTAGATTTAGGAAATTCAGAAGCTATACCGAATAACTCACTGCCAATTCATACAGATATAGATGTTAACACAGTAGGAGATTAGCAATGTATGTGGGTAGTTCTACCACTGGACATCTTGCCATAGTGACGTCTGCAAGCCTGCTCTGTCAGTCCCTTCCAGACTCGAACAGCTCCTAGCAACGCCTCCTACAGCCGGATGGGACTGACAGAGCAGGCGCGTGGATGTCACTATGGCAAGATGTCCGCAATCCGTCCTGCCTGTCAGCCGAGGAAGAATGGCTATTTCTCCTTTACAAGGTAATAATTCTGGCGACTAGCTCTCCTAAGCAGCTAGTCACCAGATGCGGAGTTATTGAAGCTAAAATTGTTAACATGTGGTAGTTACGCTTTAAGGCATCATACCACTTTCAACAAGTGAAGATCCCTTTCCTTGTCAGATGCAGGGTCAGGACAGAAAGAGTGCACCACTATTACCTGATTAATATGGAAGTCAGAACCCACCTTAGGGAGAAATTCCTGAGAAGTGTGAAGAACCTCCTTGTCCTTATGGAACACAAAAAAGGGTGGTTTGCAAGACAAGGCATGCAACTCAGTGACACGGTGATCAGACACTATCAGCAAGAGAAAAGCAATCTTCCAAGTCAACGGACGTAGAGGACTAGTGGCCGAGAACTGAAAGACGCCCAAAACTAAGTTAAGATCCCACTGAGAAGTGGGGCTCTTAAAAGGCAGGACGAGCATTGGTAAGGCCCTGAAAGAAAACCTTGACATCTGGAAGGATGGCAAGATGTCTCTGAAAGAAAACAGAGAGCGCAGAAGACTGGACCTTCAAGGAACTCAAGCTGAGACCCTTATCAACCACATCCTGCAAAAAAGACAGGACTGTAGGAAGGTCAAAGTTGTGTGAAAGATCCCCATCAGTGCACCTAGAGAGGAAGGTGGACCAGACTCTGTGATACGCTTTGAAGGAAACAAGCTTCCGGGCATGAAGCATAGTGGCCAACACACCAGAAGAAAAACCCTTCCTCTTCAGTATTGAGGATTCAGTTTCCATACCGTCAAACCCAGTCTACATCCTCCTTCCACAGGTACCCCTGCAGAAGTTGATCCGGACGGTGGGGATGCCGAAAGGGCTCTGCCACGGAGAGATCCATAAGCTCCGGAAACCAGGCCTGACGAGGCCAGTACGGAGCAAGCAGAATGACTGGAGAACCCTCCAGACTCAGTTTCCTCAAGACCCTGTGAAGCATGAAAATGGGAGGAAAGATGTACGCCAGAGGGAAATGCCATGGGATCTATATGGCATCCATTGCCAGAGTGTCCCTCCAGCAAGAGCAGAACAACGGAACTTTCCTGTTGTGCCTCGTTGTCATCAGGTCGACGTAGGGAAGTCCCCATTTCCGGATAATGAGGTTGAAAACATCCTGATGCAGTTCACACTCCCTGCTGACAACTGTTTGCAGACTTAGGAAGTTTGCCAGAACGTTTGCCACGCCGGGAATGTGAACGGCGGATATGGCAGGAAAATGTTCTTCCGCCCAGGCCAAAGCTTTGACCTCTAACCAAGCTGCGAGACTTCTTGTTCTGCTTTTGGAATTGAACAGGACAGCCCTCCAGCTTGAACGTCCAGTACCTGAGAGCATGAAAGATCGCTCAAAGCTCCAGTACGTTGTTGGGAAGGAGAGACTCCTCCCATGGACCACCGACTCTGGGCATTCATGTGACCCAGGACCGTTCACCAGCCTGAGAGGCTGGCATCAGTCCTCACAGTCATCCAGAAGGATACCAGGAAGGCCCTACTCTTAAGGAGAATCGAGAGGTTGAGCCACCAACAGACTCAGCTCCACATGAAGAGGCAGAGAAACTGACATCTTCAGGAGATCCATCTTACCCTTGCAGACCTGGATCACGAACCTCTGAAGCTCCCTCCTGTGAGATATGGCAAATGGAACCGCCTCTATGGTGGATATGAACTTCCCCACAAGAGAGGTCAACATCTTGGCCGGGACTGGATCGGAAGACAGGACAGAAGACACCTTGTGGGTGATTTGGTGAGCCACCTCATGTGTGAGAAACACCATGCCCTTCACGGTGTCGAAGAGAAGACCCAGATAGACCAGTCGTTGATGGATTCAAGTCCAACTTGTCCATGTTCAGGATCCACCCGTGATGGGTGCAAGTATGAATGCGGTCTTTGACCTGTTGATGAAGGAGTTCCAGAGAGGGGGCCTTCAGGAGCAAGTCGTCCATGTATGGAGTGACTGATGCCGTCCCTGTGAAGGACGGACAATAAAACACTAAGGACACGACTGAAGACCTGTGGGCTGTAGTCAGACCAAAAAACTGATAATGCCCTTGGTCGCAGGCAAACCTGAGGTACTGGTGGCTCTCCAGATGGATGGCTATATGCAGGTAGGCATCCTGAAGGTCCAGAGAAGAAGGAAATTCCCCAGGAGACATGGCCGTAATCACCGTCCATAAGGACTCCTGGTGATAATGAGTTCTGACCATGAAGGAGTTGAGATCCTTTAGGTCCAAAATAAGACAACAGCAAGCGTCCTTCATGGAGACCACAAACAGGTTGGTGTTAAAACCCGAACCCATTTCCAGCTCAGAAACTAGTTCCAGGACCTCCTTGTCTAAAAGGGTCTGGATGACGCCAATGAAAACACAGTGCTTCTCTACTTAGCAACATAGTAATTTAGGTTGAAAGAAGACTTGCGTCCATCTAGTTCAACCCTTTTCCTATTCCTGTTTACCATCGTTGATCCAAAAGGCAAAAAAAAAAACCCTCGATATAGCAATTTCAAATTCTGCCTTGAATGGGGGGAAAAATTCTCTCTTGATTCCAAATGGCAATCACATTTCTCCCTGGATCAACAAGCCCTAACTAAATATTAATCCCAATACTAACGTACATAGCCCTCTATGTTATGCTGTTTTAATTTACTTCCTGAGGTGTGAGAGAAGGAAAGAACCTGAACTAAGGAAGAGAGGTGAAAGAGATCCTGTACCCCTCTGAAATGACCTGCAAAACCCATGGATCCACCACGTGTCTATCCAGACACTGATTCAATGGTGCAATCGGCCACCCACTGGCGCGTGGGGTGCAGATGTTTGCCAGAAGCCGCAACAAGTCAGAAGCAGGAGCACCCTGACGTACAGCTACATTCAGCTGTTCAGTCCACACAGCAATGGCCCTGGTCACTCACGGGCCTGCAAATGAGGGATGTAAGGAGGTGCTTGCAGTAGCAAAGATGGCTTTTAGAAAGGTCTCAAGTTTCCTGTCAGTCCAATCATTAAAGACAGAGGCGTCCGCCACAGGCAGAGCAGTGGACTTAGAGAGTCTAGAAACTGGAGCATCCACCTTAGGGGGCTGCGCCCATTGCACTAGGGCCACTTCAGAGAATTGATACAATTTAGCAAACTTTCTAGACACAGATTTCTTATCAGGGTATTTCCACTCATCTAACACAAGGTGGTCAAGAGTGGGATCAGAAGGGAAGCAGGTAGTCTGCTTCTTAGGCTCATAAAACACATCAGAAGGGTCCTTGGGAGCATCAGAAACCAGGGGAATGGGGGAGTAGTGAGAACAGCCCTGATCAGGTCCTCAGCAGAGGGATCAGGGTCCGCTTCAAAGGGGTCCTCAAAAATTTGTGAGGACACCACCGCAGAACATTCACCATCAGAGTCTACAAACAGTTCCTCCTCAGAAGAATCCGATACATCAGGTACACCTGGTGGTTTGGGCAGAGAAGACCTGATAGAAGTAGGGGGCTGCCAGGACTGGAAGAGAAGACCCCTTTAATTGGGATGGAAGTAAATGTAAGGTAGACTTTAAGTCTCTAGTAGTGGCCTTAAACTCTTGCATCCATGTTGGCTCTAGTGCATGGCTGGAGGTCCCTGGGGAAGATGCAGGGGCAGCAGCACATTAAGGGCATAAATGACCTGAGTATTCTCTAGGAAACCCTGATTGACATGAGGAGCAATGCACAATGGGGGTCACAGACAGTCCAGTATCCTTAGTCTTAGGCCTAGCCCCAAGTTCCAATGGAGTTGACATCCTCACAGGGTACAAACATCTGAGAGTATAAGGGAAAACCCTAATACAGCGTGTAATATTAAGTATTTCACCGAAAAAATTGCAAAAATGCACTTAACTGGCAGGCAAAGGGTTAATTTGCTGAGGAGAGGAGAGTCCAAGCCCTGCATAGGATACTTGTGAAGGGAAAGAAGAAAATGGTGTCTGTGACGGGAGCCAATCAGAAACGGGTGCTCATGGGAAATGTAGTTTTCCTTCAAGTATCCCAAAAGCACAGTTCAGAGCCCCCTGATCCCCCCCAACACATTCAGAACGTGAACCGCATGATAGAACAAGAGCAGACAAACAAAATGAGCCGTCTCTGAAGTTGCTGCATTGAGCGGTTGCAGAGATATGTCCCAAATTGTAAAGTCCCATAGAGGTGAATGGAGCATGGCACGCTTTTACTCAAATAATGTGAAAATGAGAAAAGGTGCCTGAACAGTGCAAAACATGTCAGAGAACACTAAAATAAAGCAATAAAAACTAAACCCAGTATGAAACCCCACAAAGGTGCCCAAAATGGCAGACAAAGGGTAAATTTACCACAGAAACCCAATGGCTCCAAACCTCGACATACAGATAAACCAAACGAGTGCAGGAATATGCAACAGGATCTCCCTAGGAGACGCCTGTGCGGAGGGGAAGCGTGGGACATGTGGACCTCAGCAATCAAAGGGTTGCTCAACTTTTTAGCAGACCTTCTGTCTTCAGATTACCATTGTTAAAAAAAGCCTCAGAGGGCAAATCCCAGGGAAAAAAAAAAAACACACATTCTATACAAGATTTTCCCCTTCATGGCTGACAGGTCCACAACAGCACCTGGAAACTGAGCTATCCAATTTGGGAATGTCAGTAATGGTAATCCACCTAATGTTTGGTATTCCATATCTAACAGAGAACAAAACTAAAACTACAGCAGAACTGTTCTCATGCCTTGCTTGATCAAGGAACAAATCTTACTGGTGGGGATTGGCTGGGGACCAGCTAGGAGAGGAGGAAGGCTACACAATACACTTCTTTTCAAGAATTGTTCCTGCCTATTTAAAGGGCAGTCGCCTTCCCAAAGTTACCAGTAACCTATACTGGAAAACAGAGAAAAAGGATTACAGCTTAGACAACCGCTTATCTGGTGTTTTCCACTCATTGAGGACTATCTTATCAAGAGTGGCATTATCTGGAAATACAGTAGAGGATGTCCTACACCTCTGAAAACATCTGTAGAGGATGTACCCTCACATTAAGGGTGTCTTGGACCTGACGAGTCATCAAAACAGACCCTCAGCAGAGGGATGAGGGTCAGCCCCCTAAGAGCCCCAATAGGAGTAGGAAGAATGCATATCTTCATATTCCCCTTCCTCACGTTCATTCTCAGAACAGCCTTTCTCAGAGGAGGCCCCTATGAGCACAGGCATACTCTCAGCACTATGGGCCACATACCTAAAAGTGCTAAAAGTGGTAGGGGGCTTCCAAGACTGAAGAACCCCTTGAATGGAGAGAAGAAATTGGGCCATAGTGCATGACGTCCTAACACAGGCTGGCTCTTGGTCAGTGCTGTAGGGGCCAGTTGAAATAGTAGGGGCCACAGATCAGGAGGGGCAGAGAGATACAGAATATTCTCTAGGGACCCCTGTTTGACATGAAGAACAGTAAGCAAGAGGGGTCAGTGACGCCCCCGAGTCCTGTGTCTTAGGTCTAGCCCCATGTTCCCCAAACTAATAGTTCACCCAAGAAAATCCCAGAAAGTACTTATCTGGCAGGAGAATGGTTAATCTGGAGGACAGCAAGGAGAGTCTGCCTATGCGTATAATAAGAGAAGTAAAATGGTGACTACATTACAAGCAGCCAATTGGAAGAGAACCGACGAAACAGGCATTCTGGGTAATGTAGTTGCCCAGGCCTAGCAACGAATACGCCGCCAACTGTGGATCTCCACAACACTCAGGACTTGAACCGGATGAAAGGGCATGAGGAGACGAGAAGAAAAGGCCCACAGTTATACAGTTATGTCACAGAGAGGTTCACCCATAGAAGTCAATGGAGAAAAGATGAACGTGGCACGGTGCAGTGCACCTAAAAAACAGACAAAAAAAAAATCAAGGTGCCCCAAAACACCCAAGGTGCCCCAAAACACCCAATGAGCCCAAAATGAAAAGCCCCAATCCAGGGAAACCAGCAGGGAAGGGATTAACTATTCCCAATGCAACCATCCGGGGAGAAAGAGTAAAAACAGTAAATACCCAACATGAGTGCAAGAGCATTAAGGCTCAGAGGAAAGAGCCCCGTAGAAGAGGTACAAACAGGGACACAGTGGACCAAGGCACTCAAAGGGTTACTCACCAGTCATTTTCTGTAAAAAATAAATGAAAAGTAAGTAGAAGTGTTCTAAGCCTTCCAAACAGTCTGACGAACACATCATAAACTGGGTGGCCTACAGAGGAGAGCAGAGTCTCCATCCACAAGACCTTGTCTTTTTGGATGTGTTCTGCCTCCAAATGGAGACGCTCAACCCCCCATCCCCTATGGTACCAGTGTTCCATATTGGATGATAGAGAAAGACTATATGCCATACACTAAACATTATATACAAGAAGCCTTATGGAATATGCCATGTGCTACACACCAAATGCTATTCGCAATATGCTCAATCCTATGCTGCACGGCAAATGCAAAAAGCAATATGCCAAACACTATAATCAAAAAGCCATAAGCTATACGCAGTAAACAAATGCGCACGCTCACATACAAACAAGTTCACTGATGGAGAGTTGTGTTATATAGTACACAGCAAACCTTACTGGAGCTGAAAGGGCTAAGCACTGAGTTCCTCAAACCGGTCAATTAAAGCAGTCATTGCTCGATTAACCGCATGGGCAAAGCAGTGCCAATATTGCACAGAAATGTATTTTTATTTACACACACACACACACACACACACACACAGACACACACATATTATATATACATACATATATATATTATATATATTTCACATGTACACTAGCAGCCAATTTTGTTGAGTATGCTCCAGTCTACTGTATCTGAGATTGACATGCTTGCTTTAACCTCTTCCACAGTCTAAACATGGCTTACCTTTGGTGAACGTGGATCAGGAGGACGGGCAAAAAGCTCATCTTCTGCCAACTGTACTCCAGCAGGAACGGTCTCTGATGGCCGTGTACCATTGTAGATATGAAATTTGCAGTGAGGATTTAAGGCCATAGCAAGAAGTTCAAGAAGTGGAAACCAATCCTGGGAAAGCTTGGCCACACACAATTCCACAAGGCGATGGGTGTTGTTAATTATACACCTCTGTATAAAAAATAATATATAACACACTTTATATTAATTATTCCAATTAGAACAAATCCTATTACAAAAAGTATGTTCAGTCCTCCACAACTGCAAATTTTGTTCCAACTCTACTATGCAGTAGTCAATTCACCTCCCTTCTACACTGGATGCTTAAAATATATGTTGCTGGAGTGGAGTAAACAACATGGAATATTGAAAAAAAGGAAGAAATTCGAGAAAGATCTAACATTAAAGCTGGTTAACCCCAGTAAAACTCTATATTTAAATAAAAACAAATGAAAGAACACAGAATATAAAGTGTTGCAGACACAGAATAAAGGTTGATATGGAGATATTAGGGACAACTACATCTATGCATACACAAGAGCTTGACAAATCTTTGGTGCCAGGTCGCCATGGCAACTAAAAATCAGAACTCGACTCCCAGAATTTTTTTTTATTTTTTTTTTCGGGGGGGGGGGGGGGGGGGAGATCAGACCTCAAGGGTGAGGTGCATCAGGACCCCTCCCGACTCCCTCCCTCCTTAACATTGATCGCCAATCCAATAAGACAGGTGACCAGGAAGGCAATAACCTCCTCTTCAGCACGGCGTTATATGAATGTCCAGACTGAGTAGGAGAATTCTCAAGACTCACTTGCAACATGCAAGTTACGAGGATCATCCTACTCAACCCCGGGTTCAAGAGGAGGAGATGGCAGAAGGCATAGACAGGTGATCATTGTCAGGGGCATAATGAGTATTCTTATATCCCAAAGCCCCACTTACACTGACGGACATTGCCTGGGCAAGGGAATGTGTGCGAGTGTGAATGTGGTCAATCGCTACCAGTGGGCAATGGAACAAGGCTAGGGATCAGGCAGTGTCCATAGGGATCTGTGGCTGCCAGTTTGCAAAGCAACAAAAGAGAGAGAGAGATCCACTTTGTTAATGCACTCCAATACAGTTTTGATTGCCCATTCTGCTTTCAATCTAGAAAGCAAATGGGATTTTGAGTCAACTTAAAATTGGTGTATACATTTTAAATTAACATTTTCATGGATATATCATCTAGCCAATAATAATCAGATTGCTCCCTGATGGCAAAAGAAAAGAAACAAGAAGCGGGAATAAATCCCCCTGAAGAGAGACTCCACGAGGACTCACCTACCTGGGGTGTTAAACACTTATTTCCTCTCCGGGTGGGAGCACAGTGTTCCATAAAGACTAATAGAAAAGGATTTAATGTTTAATGGTAAGTTCACTAAAATCCTATTTTCTCTTACATCCTATATGTAATATAGGAGTCATATGGAAACCGCCCACTAAGGATTCCTGGGATTTAAAAAGCACCACACTCCCCACAGAAGACCAGTATTCCACAGAACTAAAGTGGCATCACGTAAACCTCACGTGTCAATGAACACCAAATTAGCACAGCAAACAACGAAAACAAGAACCAACAAGATTAGAAAGTCTGAATAGGCTAAAAGAAAAGAAAAACAGGGTCCTCAAAGAGGCCTTAACTAAGGACAGGACATTGTACATGATAGTGTTTTGGTAAATGTGTGCAAAGACTATCACAGTTATTATAGCCTGGTTCTTGTACGCTCAAGAATCGACCACAGATCTGGTGGAGTACACCTTGACTCGGAAAGGAGAATAAAAATTATGCCCAAGAATAGACATATTTGTCTTGAAAGCTTGTATCCAAAGATACTCTGCCAATAAAGTTATCATTTTTACTCTACTGGTCTAATGCATGTTCTGCGGTTAACAATACCACGCTTTACCCATGTTTGGTAGGATTAGGGCAAGAAGAAGGAAGAACAAAATTACCTTGGTCAACAAACCACTAGGAGTATGAAGGACTGCCTTTGTCTTGAAAAAATACCATGAAAGGGGGTTTTACAAGACAAAGCTTTTAACTCTGGTACTCTTCACCCAGGGATTAAAAAAAAAAAAAAAAAAAACAAAAGGGCTATAGGAAAGTCATGCTTCTGCCCATTGAAGGAGATATCAAACTTCCCTCCAAGCCTATACGCTTCAAGTTTCTCCTTGATGGTTAATGTATGCAATCAGTGTCGCATTTTCTGACTGGATAGTTACTGGAGTTCCCGTCAGTACCCGAGACTAGTGATGAAGCTCCAGGCTCCATATTTCCAAGAGGTCGATCGAAAGGAGACTCTCCTTCCCCCGTCCTCTAGCCTTGTACAGTTAGGAGAACCATGGGACCTCTCAGGGTGGCATCCATGGTCACAACTTTCCATTTCGCTATTACAAAACAACATCCCAGAGTCAGCTGGGGATGGTGAAGTCAACAGCACAAATGTTCCCTCGTCTGAGGGGGACAGAGACATGGCATTAGTCAGACTGGAGCAGTGTCTTGACCAGCTCCTGAGTATATCCAGCTGTAGCTCCCTCCTGTGGAATTGAGCCTAGGTGACCACTTACAAAGTAGACATCCCAGGACTCTTATGTAATGCCTTATTGTCCATGACTGCCAGGACTGTGCTTGACAGACATGCAGAATTAAAGCCTGGATCTTGTCTTCTGACAGAAACACTCTTGCACAATATAAAATGTTCATGCCTAAGTAGTACAGAGTCTGAAACTGCACAGGAGTGGACTTCTTGAGATTGAGTACACAGCCATGCTGCTCCAGGATGTAAACATTCTTGAGTATGTAAGGGTCAGAAAAGCCTCTGAAGGATCCTTGATCAAAAAGATTGTCTACTTAAGGGGGGTTAAAAAAATCCTTTGAGAACAGACACAGGCTAACAGGGCAGCCATGACCATCGTGAAGATCCTTGGAGTGGATGCTAGGCCAAAAGTTAGAGCAATTAACTTGTAGTGACTGCACTAGAAGGTGAAGCAAAGGAAGAGTTGATGATCTGGATGAAACGGGATATGGAGTTAAGCTATGAGGACAAGGAGGTAAGCTGCAATGAAAGATGCTAGAAATTCCATCTGGAATCAAGAAGCTTCTGCAAAATGGGTGGGATATTTCCTATCCAGAATATTACAGCAGCCACCGTCAACCTTGGGGACCATAAAATGATTGTAAAACCCTGAAAGCCATTCCTTGGCTGGAACCAGAACAAACTACTGTTTTCCCAACAGGGATGATATGGAGTCTATGAACAGACATGCCTGATCTGGACCCCGATGAACTCTGGACAAAAAGAGGTAGAAAGGATTTGAAGTCTATGTGATACCCTTCCAAAACAAACCACAAAACTCACTGGCAATTTACTGTAGCTTTCCATGTGTCTTGAAAAAGATGGAGATGGCCCCTTATGGGCAGTGAAGGACCGGAAACCCATGAGTTATACAAAGGTGGGCTTGAAGAATTAAAGCTTCTCAGCAGAACTCTTGTTCTGCCAAGCCTGCTTGGGCTTAGGGGTGGAGCAGCCTTTGGAACCCTTAATGGGGTTGAAACCTGTACACACAAAACTGGTGGAAGGGACCAAAACCCATGCATCTTAAGGGGGGGGGGGGTATGTTTTGTCTAAATCTGAGGCAGGAGCGTGATCTTGCCTCCTGAGCATCAGCAGAGTACTTTCAGGAGAATCTGGCAGCATGAAACACTGCTTCTCTAAGATATGCATCAGCCTCCAAAACACTGGATAGCATAACTAAAAGTTCCTCCTTAGAAACATTCCCATGGACAGCTTCTGAAAGTAGCTCTGCTGACCCAAGTCATAGCAAAGATATGTGTCAAGAGGGGCCTCAGTGCCTGCAAAGTTCACCTTTAATAAGAAATCTATGCATTTATCAGCCTGGTCCTTAAGGGCTGCAGCGTTTGCCAATGGCAACATGGTATTTGAGCCTAGGAAAGATATAGGGGGATCAATAACAAGCGGTGAAGTCCACTGTGCTAAGGCCTCAGGCAGAAAAAGGATATAATTTGGAAATAAGGTCATTAAGAAAGCATCTTATCTGCCATCTTCCTTTTCTCCAGCAAAAGCCAATTTAAGGTGCTTTTGGGAGTAAAAATGTAAGTGTCTTTCTTGAGCCTTTGGAAGACTCAGTGAGGAAGACCCTGCACCAGAGCCCTCAGAAATCTGAAGGGTCTTCAACATCGCTCGGATGAGCCCCTCCAGTGAGGGATAAGGGTCAGTCTCAAAGGAATCCCACAGTACAAAAATAATCCATGTCTTCTCCATCTGTGTCTACTTCCTCTTCAAAGGAATCACCAACCAAATGAGAATGTACCCTAATGACAGGATCAATTTACCTAATGGGTGGCATGGGGCGCCATGAATGAATACCAAACCCGCCCCCCCAGGATAGTTCAACAGATGGAGGAAACAGGTGACATTGGAGTTTTGACTTAAACTGGCTCTTATTCAGCAGACTGGAGGCGGGGGGTATAAGTAGTAGGGGCCACGTGCAAGGAGGACATAGGGTGCTAGAATATTCTTGTGGAAGTTCATTTTGACGTAAGGAACAATGAGCATAGGAAATAAAGTTGTCCAAAGAATTGTTACTTTTCTGACTGCAAGGGGTTAAACTGGAAAGGAAGAGAAGAAAGCAAACCTCCGAGCAGCCTATGTAATGGGTAAACTGACTGCCAAGACACCACCCCATGCAAATAGCAAGCCCAAGGAAAGAGGATTCATGGAATTATAGATTTTACATAGGTCATGCTCAAACTGTAGCTCTCCAGCAATGGAAAAGCAATAGAGAACAGCCAGAGGTTTAATGTAAACCCACTCTGGCCCTCGTATGTGAAACGGATGCAGTTATATGTTTCGGAGAAGATTTCCCATTGATCTTTATGGAACAAAGATGGCCATTCTTAAAAGGGACCATGTGCCTTAAAATAAAACATACAGAAAATAAAGACTATGCATTAGATAAATGCATACCGATATGCATTTACAAAAAAAAAAAAAAAAAAAAACTGTCAATCCAGGAGAAGGATAAAGACCAGTAAAGAGAAGAGAAGAGAAAGGTAGATTAGCACTGAAAGAATTAACAACACCTTAAATCAGAATAGCAGCCACCCTTATATCATGGGATGCAATGAGCTAAAGAAATACTGAGTGAAAATTGAACAGAAACACCACATCTGCTGGGTGTAAAGAATAAAATGGGACATTTGGAAAGGTTCACTTTTAAATGGTTGCAACGTGACAATCTCACAGCGTGAGATTGTCATGTCGCATAGCCAATAGGCCCATGCCGACATAAGTTTATTCTTCTATTTTTTTTTGCCGTCTTCACATCTCTGAATGGTTTGTGTCCTTCCCCTGGTTCTGAACCTGTTTGTTAAACACACAGAGGCAGCTGGAGCGCCTCCGTGTGCTTCAGATAATACTCCGTCCAGCAGAAGGCACAGGTTAGCAGCCAGCAGGAAGAACGGAATATTATCTGCAGCACACGGAGGCGCTCCAGCTGCCCCCATGTGCTTAACAAACGGGTTCAGAACCAGGGAAAGGACACAACACAAAAAAGTATTGTTTATTTTGATTCTAGCTAATCCATTTTATATATTTAGAATTATATTAATGTAATTATTACTTTTCAATAGGACAGCTCTTTCAAACTCTAAACCCTGCCACTACAGAACACAGAGCATTCAGAGGTGCAAGACTATTATAAAAATTACTGCTTTAAAGTGCCTCAACAAAAAGCTCTCTGGAAACATCCAGTGAGCTCAAAGTCAGAGTAAGCAAAAAAAAGAGAAAAAAGCAATGTTGGGCCTTTCTACTGGCTACTTCCACTGAAGCAGACTAAGCGAAGTTTGGTAACTGTCCTTTAAACAAATTATTTTTAGTATGTCTCACCATTTTACAGGTCTTAACCTTTTGAGTGCCAGAGGGGTACGCAACGCATTGCAAAGCAATGCATTCTGTACCCCTCTGGCACTCAAAGGGTTAAAGAAAAACGAATGGCCACTAATTTAACAAAATGTCCCGCAAATGAAGAGAGCATATAAATACAAAACACTTCATGTGACTGCTAACATACTAGTCTTCAAATACCACTCCCCTCAGGACTCTGAACCAAAGTCCAAAAGGTATTCACACATTTAAAATCAGCAAAAACGCAAAGTCAGGTGTCAAAAGACTATGGCTGTTAAAGGGATAGTAGTGTTTCATAATAAAAGTAGCTCTAATTAATCTTCATAGTATTTGGGCCTTGGAGAGTTATTTCAATTCTGTCAGAGTTGTAGTTCAAGAGTAATTGAATGATAAAGTATTCCCCTCCCACCCCTTCTACTGATGTAACACTGCTCAGCTTAGAGCAGCAGGGAGTGTCCAGGTAGATTGCAGAGAGGCACAATCTTCAATTAAGATAAGGGGAAAAAGCTAAAAATCCTGTCAAGGGGGGTAGGGTTTACATTGTTCTCACAGTAAGAATACTGACCCTTGCTATGAGCTGTCTGGTCTATGGACTGGATTCCACATCTGAGGAGTGGGGGCTTACACTAGGTAGAATGGGCGGGAGGGGGAAACTTTATCATTCAATTATAACTCTCAAAGTAATGAAATAACACTCTCTATGGCTCAAATACTATGAAGATTAATTGGAGTTGCTGTTTTTGTGAAACATTACTATCACTTTAAACGTTAATTATCAAAGGGTGTGCAATGAACTGCACTCCTCACTGGTCCTTAAAGAGTTAATCAAACCTGGTATAAAAATTGAGAGCAGATGGGGTGTAAAACAGCACAGAATACTCACATGTATTTCAAATTTCCAGCCACTCACTGCTTCATCTGTGAGAATTTTTGTAAAGGATATAGTTAGCCCATCGCGAAAGAATCGTTGGCATGCTTCACTTTTCACATCAAGGCCTAAAGCAAACAAAATAAAGTAATGCAAGCTTATTCAGTTTTTCTGAGGAAAAAAAAAAAAGTTTAAATAATGACACCAAAGTGCCAGTAAGAGTAACCAGTATTTACTTGCATTGTTTATACTATTAACATCTCTGAGTGCCTGAGGGGTGAGATTTACAGAGCAGTGTTGCTCCCCTCTCTCAAAAGGTCAGATCTTGAAAAACGTGAACTTCAATTTTATTTCCTGAATGATAATTCTATATTAAAAGTATTATATACTGAAAAACAAGGAGTCATGCATTAAGATACACATTTTATATTATATACATATACACACACATATATATTATATATATATATATATATACACACATATATACACACACACACACACACACACACACACACATATACATACACTAGCAATGTGGGAAGGCGCTGCCCGTCAGGATGTTTAGGGAATTAATGCGCGCGCACACACACACACACACACACACACGCAAGACAAACACACATAAAGACACACACGCAAATGCACACGCATGCACTGAGATGCATAAAGAGCGACACAGTCATACACACATACATGCAATGCACAACATGCAGACACATACAGTGTGATATGGACATGCAACACACAGTGAGGAACATACAGAAACACACAGACACACACACATATACAGAAGTGAGTCATAAGGGGGTGAGTGTGAGTGAGTGTGTGGCATTCATTCATGTAGTTGAAAAGCATGTGGTAATTGCACATACTATGGTAGAAGGTGGATTGTGCTGGCTCCCGGGGTGTGAGTGTGAGAGATTGCGTGTGAGTGATTTCGTGAGTGTGCTAGTGAGTTTGAGCGCGACAGAGTGCGCGCGCGCGACAGAGTGTGCGCGAGAGAGCGCGTGTGTGTTTTTTTGTCTGATGTGTTTGTGACTGTGGTGTAGGAGCGAGTGGCAGCCATATTTTTTTTTCAGTTACTTGGATAGTGCTGGGCGGGATGGATAGTGGGGTCAGGCCAGCTCCCTGCATGATTTAAATCACTCACCTATTGAATCACCCAATGGGAGTAGTAACTCCTCCTTACTTAACCCTTTGAGTGCCAGAGGAGTACTCAACGCATTGCTTTGCAATGCGTTGCGTACCCCTCTGGCACTCAAAGGGTTAAGTTGAGGTAACATAGCAATGTAACACATAGTGGCTCTTCAGTTGAGGCAGCGTAGCAATATGCTGAGGGAACAAATAGAAAGTGGTGTTTGAGGCTTGCCCTCTAACATACAGCAAAGCATCTCTCTCCCTTTAAGGAGAAAGGGCGGGAATCAGGAAGTGGAGGAGTGACAGCTGAAAACAGTTAGTGAGGTTGACTGAAGAGATGAAGATAGTTAAATAAAAGAGTTGCTATTAAGTTTAACCCTGAGTTTGTATTTTATGGAAACATTACACCCTCGTACTGACACAGTGTATGGAGGGTTAGTTATCTGTGGGAGGTGAAAGAGTGTGTTTGTGGGGTCATGATCCTGAGTGAGAGTGTGTGTGGACCAGGAGTTATTGATATCCCCTACTTCAGGAGCAAGTGTCAGCTATATTTTTTTGTCAGTTGGATAGTGGCGGGCGGGCTGGAGGGGGCGGGCCAACTCCCTGTATGATAAACATGCCCCCCATTGAATCACCCAATGGGAGCAGTAAAGTCCCCATTGAATCACCCAATAGGAGTTGTGTCTCCTAATGAGACATAAATTATGTAATGAGGCATTCTGTTCAATGTGTGTTTGTTTGCTGAGGAGACATAAATTATGTTCCGTGTGTGAGGTACCATAAATTATGCAATGAGGCTTATTCTTTTATATAGATATATAGATCGATAGATAGATAGATAGATAGGATATAACACACGCACAATAAATGGAAAGGCTGTGACACGCATAGATATATATATATATATATATATATATATATATATATATATATATATATATATATATATATATATATATATAAAAACACTGTAGAGAAGGGCAGCACCCGTGGGACTTCTTAAAATCAAATATTTATTGAAAAATTGGCAAAAACAACTGGATCGACGTTTCGGTCCCAAAGCGGGACCTTTATCAAGACAAACACTGCTTCGTTCAACTCGTGTATATAGTCTTACCTAACTTCGGCGTTGCTCATGACGTCATCACGCTCCGCGCTCCGATTGGTTCACGGAGCGTGGACGAACCCCATTGGTCAATTGCTAACATGACGAGAGGGCACAGATCAATATACCGGTAAAGGATTTCAATGGTTACAGTGTAACAAAAATTGTTGATGCTCATAGATCCAATAGGCATAAAGTAGAGGATTGCGGCAGACTACCATAATATCGTGAATAGACACGAACATGATAGCCCGCCACCACGTACCCCCTGCCAGTCTACGAACCGAAGGTTGACATATATTGAAGATTCCAAGATAACCAATAAATAACACAATGGGTTAGTGACACAATACCAAACAAGTAAAAAAGAACACAAACCAAGTCAATCAGTATAATGCATAGACTAAAAAGGACTGCTCAAGGATAGCCCAAAGGGCATCTATGTTGATGGCAAAATGTACAGCTCCACCTCACAGACTCCAAATTGTAAGCAAGGAATCAAGAAATATGCCAACAGGGATGGCATGGCATCCCAATCCACTGGTGTAAGAGGTAAAGTCACAAACAGGGGAGGCAATTGCTTAAAACCTCTGATGAGTGAGATCTGATATAGAAGTGAAAGCCTGAGCGTAGTTAAAAGTCATACTGATGAGCCATAGGTACTGATAAGGCCACAGTGACAGAGGGACTATCCAGATCAGAAGTGACACTCAAGGAGTATGGGCAGTCAAGTCCGATTATGGGTGTATGTTAACAGCAACGCCCTCACTGAGAAGGTTCTATGCCCAAAACACCCTGGAGAGACTGCCCAACCCACCACACGGAGATAAGAGGAGAACACTACCAAAGACTGGTGGACACTGTGATTATAACATAGCCAACCATAGGGTACAAATTCTTGATCTCAAGGAAACACATGTTCCATTACAAAAAGCACGTCCACTGTGCGCGCTCATTCAGACCCCTCGGTTGGATGGTGTCCAGAAAGTAGATCCATTTCTCCTCCTTCTGTAACTATTTCTTCTTTCTGTCCCCTCCTCTGGGTAATTCAGGTTGAAAATCAATAATCATGTACCTTAGTTCGGCCATAGTATGTTGAGCTTCAGCAAAATGTCTTGCCACAGGCTTATCACTCTTTAGAAAGCAATGCCTCCCTAATGCTTGTCCTGTGATTGTATTTGGAGTCTGTGAGGTGGAGCTGTACATTTTGCCATCAACATAGATGCCCTTTGGGCTATCCTTGAGCAGTCCTTTTTAGTCTATGTATTATACTGATTGACTTGGTTTGTGTTCTTTTTTACTTGTTTGGCATTGTGTCATTAACGCATTGTGTTATTTATTGGTTATCTTGGAATCTTCAATATATGTCAACCTTCGGTTCATAGACTGGCAGGGGGTACGTGGTGGCGGGCTATCATGTTCGTGTCTATTCACGATATTATGGTAGTCTGCCGCCATCCTCTACTTTATGCCTATTGGATCTATGAGCATCAACAATTTTTGTTACATTGTAACCACTGAAATCCTTTACCGGTATATTGATCTGTGCCCTCTCGTCATGTTAGCAATTGACCAATGGGGTTCGTCCACGCTCCGTGAACCAATCGGAGCGCGATGACGTCACTAGCGTCATGAGCAACGCCGAGGTTAGGTAAGACTATATACACGAGTTGAACGAAGCAGTGTTTGTCTTGATAAAGGTCCCGCTTTGGGACCGAAACGTCGATCCAGTTGTTTTTGCCAATTTTTCAATAAATATTTGATTTTAAGAAGTCCCACGGGTGCTGCCCTTCTCTACAGTGTTTGTAAATCTCTTTATTGGGAAGTGCACCTGGACAAGTAAAGAGTTAAGAGAGAGTGCTTTCAACACTGTGGCTATTTATATATATATATATATATATATATATATATATATATATATATATATATATATATATATATATATATATATATATATATATATATATATATATATATATATATACACACACACACACAAAATTATTTTCTGTGTCGTTGCATATTTTTCACAATTCATTTTGTCAATTCATTTTGTCAGTAATAAGAATACATATAGTCACAGAAGACTAAAATCCTCTTTTCTCTGTCGTCCAGTACAGGTTACTGGTAACTTTGGGATGTCCAACCATTGAGTTTCCCAGAGGCGGGAAGTAAGGCAAGGACCAGCCACAAGGCCCCAGAGCAGATTATGAACCATAAGATCAGAGATAGCCCAACAAAACAACTGAAGTGTCAACGGACACTGAACAGGGATAACACCCCCCCCAAGAACTGTTACACAGCACACGGAACTAGAGCCAACAGGGCTCAAAAATGAAGGAAGCACCAAGAACCAGAGAAGATCTTAAACAGGCAAGACTGCCTTCAGGATCTTCCTCCCAAAGCTGGCATCAGCCGATGCTAGCACATCAACATGGTAGTGCTTTGAAAAGGTGTGCACAGACGACCAAGTGGCAGCCTTGCACAACTGATCAACGGAGGCCTGATTCTTGTAAGCCCAACAAGCCCCAACAGATCTGGTGGAATGAGCCGTAACCCGAAAGGGAACTGGCTTCTTCCTCAGCTCTTAAGCATTATGAATAGTAGATTTGATCCAAGACGCAATAGTCACATTGGATGCAGGTCTTCCTGCTCTGGGGCCCTCAGGAATGACGAACAGTGCATCAGATTGCCTGACAGACTTGGGCGATGTACATAAAACTTGAGACAACGCATCACATCTAACAAGTGGAGATCCCTCTCCTTGTCAGAGGAAGGGTCAGAGCAGAAAGAAGGCACCACAATCTCCTGATTAATGTGGAACGCAGAGACCACCTTCGGGAGAAACTCCTGAGAAATGTGAAGCACCACCTTGTCTTTGTGAAACACCAAAAAAGGGTGGTTTACAAGACAGAGCATGCAACTCTGCGACACAGCGAACAGACACGATCGCCAGGAGAAAGGCCATTTACCACATCAGCTGGTGTAGAGGAATAGTAGCCAAGGACTGAAAGAGAGGGCGCTGAAGGACGCCAAAGACCAAATTAAGATCCCACTGAGAAGCGGGAGTCTAAAAGACAGGACGAATATGAGCAACGCCCTAGAAGAAAACAGAGAGAGCAGGAGTCTGAACCTTAAGGAAACTCAAGCTGAGGCCTTATCCACACCGTCCTGCAAGAAGGCCAGGACCGTAGGCAGATCAAATTCCTGAGAGAGAGCCCTATCAGCACACCAAGATAGAAAGGTCGACCAAACACAATGGTAGGCTTTAGAAGAAACCAGCTTGCGGGCACTAAGCATAGTAGTCACTACACTAGAAGAAAAACCCTTCTTCTTCAGTATTGAGGATTCAATTTCCAAGCTGTCAAAGCTAGCAGTTGAAAATCCTTCTTCCACAGGTAACCCTGTAGAAGAAGATCCGGACGGCAAAGGAGCAGGAATGGCTCCGCCTCTGACAGATACAAAAGGTCCAGAAACCAAGCCTGCAGAGGTCAGTACGGAGCAATCAGAATGACTGGACAGCGCTCCAGTCTCAATTTCATTAACACCCTATGCAACATGGGAAGGACAGGAAAGATGTAAGCCAGAGAAAAAAAAACAAGGAATGGACATGGCATCCATAGCTAAAGTTAGAGGATCCCTCCAGTGAGAGCAGAAGCTTGGCACCTTCCGGTTGTGTCTTGTCACCATCAGGTCGATGCAAGGAAGACCCCACAATGAGGGAGAACACCTCTGGGTGCAGTTCCCACTCTCCGATGTCCACCGTGTGTCAACTGAGGAAGTCTGCCATGACGTTGTCTACGCCAGGAACGTGTACTGCAGATATGGCAGGAACATGTTCTTCTACCCAGGACAAAATAGCCTTGACCAGTAACCAAGTGGTGAGACTTCATGTTCCGCCCTGCTTGTTGATATAGGCCATGGCCTGGGCGTTGCCGGACTGTCGGTGGACGGGGCATTCTTTCAGCTGGGGAGTCCAATGACGAAGGGCATGGTATATCGCCACAACACATTGATGGGAAGGAGAGATTCCTCCGGGGACCACCGACCTTGTACAATCAGGCGACCCAGGACTGCTCCCCATCCGGACAGGCTGGCATCTGTTGTCACCGTAGTCCAGAAGGATACTAGGAAGGACTTGCCCTTCAGCAGATTGGAGAGGTCGAGCAACCAGGACAAACTCAGTTCCACATGAAGTGGAAGTGAATGACTTCTTCAGAAGGTCCGGCTGACCCCGGCACACCTGGATCACGAACCTCTGGAGTTCCCGGGTGTGATCCATGGCAAATGGGGCTGCTTCTATGGTGGAGATGAATTTCCCCACTTCTTGGCTGGAAATGGATCGAGAGCCAGAACAGCAGATACTCTTTGGGCGATCTGGTAAGCCACTTCCTCCGTGAGAAACACCATGCTCTGCTGAGAGTCAAAGAGAAGGACCAGGAAGGCCAGACACTGGGATGGGACAAGATCAGAGTTGTCCATGTTGATGATCCACCCATGATGGGTGAGAGCATGAATGCAGTCCTGGACCTGCTGATGAAGAAGTTCTGCAGAGGGGGCCTTCAGAAGCAGGTCGTCCATGTATGAAGTACCTCTGATGCCATCCAGGTGGAGGATGGATACTAAATCTCCCAGGACACGGTTGAAGACTTGAGGAGCTATAGTCAGACCAAAGGGAAGAGCTGAAAACTGAAAGTGCCCTTGGTCGCAGGCAAATCTGAGATACTGCCGGCTCTCAGGATGAACGGTGATATTTGGATATGCATCCTGAAGATCCAGAGAAGCAAGGAATTCCCCCAGGGACATAGCAGCAATCACCGTCCTTAGGGACTCCTGGTGATAATGAGTCTTGACCACAAAGGAATTGAGATCCTTCAAATCCAAAATGGGACGACAACCGCCGTCCTTCTTGGAGACCACAAAGAGGTTTAAGTAAAAACCCATACCTCTGTCCCGAATTGGAACAGGCTCCAGAACATCCTTGTCCAGAAGGGCCTGGATAGCGCCACTGAACAGACAGCGTTTCTCTGCGCCCTGGGGCGTATGAGATGGAAAAAAGCGAAAAGGAGGAAGAGACACGAAAGGAATCCTGTACCCTTCCATCACCACCTGTAAAAACCACAGGTCTGCCACTGAACCCTCCCAGACACTGTGGAAGTGACGGCCACCCACAGCCGAGTGGGGATCCGGGTTCGGCGAGTCATGCAGAAGTAGTCTTGGAAGCCTTAGGCTTGGAGGAGACCTTGGGCTTCCACTGCCGTTTAGGCTTGGAGGAGGCACGTGGAGCTGATGGAACCGCCTGGTTCGCTGGACAGTTCTCAGTCTGGAAGAGACGAAAAAACCTGTTACACTTGAGAGGAGTTTTCTTCCTGGGGACCAAGGGCAGAAGAGTAGAGTACTCTTACCCCCTGTGGCCTCACTAATCAGATCCTTAAGATATGGCCCAAATAAGGATGTACCCTGAAAGGGTAAGGAAAGTAAGGCTTTCTTGGAAGCAGTGTCAGCAGACCAGATCTTGAACCAAAGAGCTAGTCTGGCAACCACGGACATGGTATAAACCCGTGCCACCAAACGGATGGCATCAAATAAGGCAGCAGAAACAGTGCTGGGCTTCAGAGATGTTGGCAAGAAGATGCAACATATCCAAAGGAGCGTCCTGACGTACAGCCAGGGTGAGCTGTTCAGTCCAGACCGCAATGGCCTAGTTAACCCATGCCGCATCAAACGCTGGACGCATGGCAGTGCCAGCAGTGGCAAAAATGGACTTGAGGGAAACCTCAAGCTTCTTGTCAATCCAGTCTTTCAGAGCGGACTCATCAGAAACTGACAATGCAGTAGACTTGGACAGCCTGGATATAGGAGCATCCACTTTAGGGGGATGAACCCACTAAGCAAGCGCTTCCTCAGAAAAGGGGTAAAGCTGAGCAAACTTCTTGGAAACAGAAGGCTCTTCCACTCATCAGACACAAGGCAGTTAAGAGTGGGGTTAGGTGGAAAACAAGTAAGAGGCTTTTTAGGCTCCTGGAAAAAAAATCAGAGGGATCTAAAGGAACCTCCTGAACTACAGGAGTGTTTAGGGTGGTCAAAACAGCCCTAATCAGGCCCTCAGCCGAAGGATCAGCCTCAAAGGGGTCCCCAAAAAACTGAGAGGAGCCCACAGCAGAACATTCCTCAACATCTGAATCCACCAACAGTTTCTCCTCAGAGGAATATGACACGTCAGGTACTCCCTGCGGTTTTGGTAGGGAAGATCTGACTGAAGAAGAGGTCTGCCATGAGTGAAAGACCCCCTGTAACTGGGATGGAAAGAGTTGTAATGTAGACCGAAGGTCTCTGGTAGCAGCCTTGACCCCTTTGCACCCAAACTGGTGCTACTGCGTGGCTGGAGGTCCCTGGGAGAGACTCAGGGACATCAGAACACGCTGGGCATAAATGACCTGAGAATTCTCTAGGTAACCCTGAATGAGATAGGGACACAGGGACCCCAGCATCCTTAGTCTTAGGCCTGGCCCCAATCTCCAATGGATTAGACATTCTCACAGTGTCAAAAAAGTTTAGTATAATGAATCACCCAATTACAGTGTGAAAGATTAAAATTTCACCCCAGAAATCACTAAAATACACTTATCTGGCAGGCGAAGGGTTAATCTGCAGAGGCGAGAAGGAAAGTCCAAGCCCTGCATAGGATACTCGTTCTAGAAAAAGCACAAAAGTGCTGCCGCGGTGAGAGCAAGTAAGCGCTCATGGGAAATGTAGTTCTCCCAGAATAAGTACCCCAACAGTGCCTGAAGCCCCCTGAGTCCCACGACACACTTGGAATGGTAACCGGATGATAGAGCAAGGTCAGACAAGTAAAATTATCTCTCTATATAGTCGCTAAGTTGAGCGGTTGCAGAGATATGTCCCAAACTGTACAGTCCCATAGGAGTGAATGGAGCAATGGCATCTATGAGGTAAAGCACGCCTCAAATTTTGTCAAAGTTAAAACTGTGAAATAAAATTACATGAAACATCACTAGAACAAGTTAGGAGACCCAAAAAACACTGAACCCAGTAGGGAAAGTGAGAATAACCCCCAAAAGATGCAAACCAGCAGCTAAAGGGTTAGGTTACCACATAAACCTGCTTCAAAACACCCAAAAGACATACAGATAAACCCAATGAGTGCAGGAGTGTGCAATAAGAACTCCCAAGGAAAAAAAACCCTGTGCAAAGGGGCACTGTGGGACAACATGTGTACCTGCAGCACTCAAAGGGTTGCTCACCTTTCCTGCAGATCTTCTGTTTTCAGATACAAATCTTTCTGGAGCTGGTTGGCTAGCTGCAGCCAAGGAGGGAAGGTAGGCTCCACCACCTGCAGTCAATTCTAGAATTGTTCCTGTCTGCTTAAAGGGGTGGATTGCCTACCCAAATTTACCAGTAATCTGTATTGGACGACAGAGAAAGCGTAGTGCTATGGGGTGTAAGTGACTCATTCACAAGAATTGTCAATCATTTGGTGGGAAAAGTAGTACTTTTTAGTGCAGTTGTCCAAGCAAGTAGTGGTTCTGTTTGTTCACAGTCTTTTTCTCCTAATCAGGTCATGAAGGGAGAGTGATTTTATAAGGGAATAAGCATTACCAGAAGTTGGTCCAGCCTTGCACAGGAGAGGATGATGGGACGGGGGAGAGAAGGTGCAGCACTGGTGTCCTGTGAATGAAGGCCACTGAAGCCCCCATGACTCTGGCGAACACTTGAGTTGCAGAAGCCAGGCCAAATGGCAGCGCTGTGAACCATGGGCAGATCATTTATTAATAGGAAAAAAACAGGAGAGGGCCAAAAATGGAACCTTGAGGAACACCACTTGTTACTTGGAGCAAAAGGGAAATATTGTCAGCAATAGAAACAAATTGCATTGTCTGATAAATTGGATTGGAACCAGTTTAGAGAATGAATAATCAATCCTGAGCTCTCTTATTAGAATATTTTGGTCTACTCTATAAAAAAAACCTTTGCAAAAAACATTGGAAATAGCTCCTGGTTTTCATGTGTCCCTTGGGATCAGGCATATGCAGAGAAAAATTTTAGTACCCACTGTAATAAAACCCAACAGAAAAGACCCAGAAAGTACTTATCTGGAGTGCAAAGGGTTAAACCGGCGAGAGAGCAGGACAGTAAGACTTTGCGAAGTGTAAGGAATAAAGGAGTAAGATGGCAGCTAAAAAACACAAAAGTGCCCATCCAATCAGAAAAAAAAGCCAGAGAACCAGAGGATTCTGGGCAATGTAGTCCTCCCGCCTACCTTTAACTCTTTGAGTGCCAGAGTGACGCAATGCATTGCTTTGCAATGTGTCGCGTACCACTCTGGCACTCAAAGGGTTATACCAAGCAATCGATTGCTCCCCAGCTATTGATAAAAGCAGTGAAATGCCAAACACTGAACAGTAATAACACTGATCTAGAGATACAGCATAATCAAAGAAGACAGACCACTTTGACCCTTGTAGCATAAATGGGTGCAGAGATATGTCCCACACAAACTTTCCCACTGAAGTCTATGTGGCAAAGATGTCTGCCAAGCAGGCTCCGGATCTTAAAGGGACTATGCATCAAGTGAAATACTTAAGTAAGAAGTAAAAAGTTATACAATCCCATGGTTACACTTTAAATATAGAAATGACTCTGAGGGTCACAAAAGTAGAAATAAGGTGTACAATAGTCGCCAATGTACTGACTCTGAAAGGATTTGTTTTTAGAACCAAAGCAGAGCAGCTACCTTTACCATACACTCATACATAGAAAGGAAGAAAGTAAGTGCCTATATACTTTCCACAAGGTGTGGATGAGAGAAAGTAGTAGGACCATGGGACTCAAAGGGCTAACTCATCAGTATTCATTTTTCAGCCTCCAATCTAGACAAAGCAGAACCACTGAGAGGATCATCAATGAGCAACAGAGTTAACATACAGCCAACCTTCACAGGGAAACATTTGAAAGAAACTCCTGTGAACTGGGCAATCTGACTGTAGGGAAACCAGTGATGGGAGCCCCTCAAATGGGGGATTATACACCCCCACATTTAAATGAACAATAAAAAAATAGATCTAAAAACTAGAAGTAAGCTAAGGAGAGGAGGCAGGCTCCAACCAGCAGTCACTTCTCAGACTTGTTCCTGCCTACTTAAAGGGGCTGATCGGCCTACCCAAAGTTACCAGTAACCTGTATTGGACGACAGAGAAAAATAGATCTAAAAACCAGAAGTACCAGCTCGCTCTTCTTGCTGCAAAGGCCACTTGAATCTATGAGAGCAAGGCAGGGTTCAGCTGGAAGAAGAGAAGGGAGTCTGCTGAGTAGGTAAGCTGAACCCATGGTTCCTGTGTTCCATATTGGACATAAGAGGGGAAAAAAGGGAGAGTGGCTAATAAAAGCTCTGAAAGCCATAGCAGAATGCAGATTCTGTAAATGCTTGCTTCCTGTTCCACATCAGTTTTGGAGGAACGGGCAGGGCAATAGGAGCTTGCCTGATAGTGATCTGAACAGCCCCATAAAGTTACAAAAATAAAAAAGCAAGCTAAGGATATTCACCCTGACAGTTTCCTACCAGGAGACTTTTGAAACTGAGCCTACTAGCAGGAGAAAAGGGATCTGGGAAGGAGTCTCTGACTCCAGGGAACTCTTTATGCAAGTGCCCCAATGCCTAGAGGAGAATACTTCACCCATGGTCCTGGGTTCCACAATGGACAGAAAAATCCCAATAACTTTAGTGCTTATGTCAACTGGGAGTTCAACAGGACCAGGAATATTCAAATGTCCTCCATGCTGCATGTCCAGGAGAGACTAAAGATAAACCATGGCCAACTGCCTTCACACAATAATGCACAATTTGATCACCATTTGCAAATCAGCTCTGTGCAGCTTCTATAATGTAGATAACACACAACTAGTGTATTTTGCCCCCTCAGTCCTCTTACTGGCTTACAAGCACCATCCAATACATCATAAATATCTCCACTACAATCGGCTCTATTTCCCCATTACTGGAACAGATGAAACCTCAACTCGGCACTGGGCCAATATCCCCATGTATCATGGAAAATGCTGTTCACGGTGTTAACCCTCTGAGTGCCAGATGGGTACGCAATGCATTGCTGTTCAATGTGCTGCCTAACCCTTTGGCATGCAAACAGTTAATTGCCCACACAACATAAAAATCTTACCCCTATTACTGTAACATAGCTGTCCACCCATAGTTTATTGTGGCTATAAAATGGCCATGTTTCCTCTACCACTCAGACGCTTATATTTCAACTTTATATGGAGAACTGGCCTGCAGGAACTAGTGGCCTAAATACAAGTGCACTATTGTGAGTATAGAGGACCAGCTACTGCCATGCATCGCAGGAAGCGCCAACACTGGTTCACACTAATATTCTGTGTGAAACTCAATAAATTGCTGATACAACCTCAACTTTCACATTTATACGGAGAAGCGGCCTCATACAGTACATCCTCACAAACTATGCCATTATGCCAGTATAGATAATTATATTATTCATATTACACACACATCTGTCACAGTACAAACTCCTTCACGCAATAATGTGAAGTCAACCCCATTCAGCTGCATATGAATCCCCAACTTGTCATACCACTTCTACTCTTAACACTGTACTCACTTTTTCGCCCCTCTAGCTCCTTTGTCACCTCCGTGCATCATTTCTATCTATATCACTCACAGCTTTGCTCCACCCCTCTTCACCTGCTCCTGATCATACAAGTCTACACTGCTCTCAGTTGTGACGGGACATGCTTCTGTTTCTACCTTGCACACAACACACCGCCAGCAGCAGGGGGGCTTCCCACCATTCAACTGCATATTGTGCGCATCGCACACACACTTCACTGTCACAGCTAAGCAAACACATGTGGGCCCAAATATCCTCTGACACAACTGGCATCCCCATCTGGACTGACTCGTAAGCCAACCTCTTACACCAAGCCCAACAAATGGCCTCCACAACTGCACTGTGAGAGAGGAGCAGGAAAACATGCGAAAGCAGAGGGTCACCTCCCATAAAAATCATCTCATATTAACAGCAACAGCATTACAACTTCCTCCCTCTAGCAATACTGACAACAGCCTCTGCTTCACACACTATACCAAAAACAGCATATAAACCCTCACACACATTTAAAATGCACACATACTAACACATTTCTACATCACAACCTTTATCATACCATTTCAAACATTCACTCCAAACAATTAGAAATTATACATTACATAAACAACATGACTGGCAACTCCATCCAACATTACTAGTATTGATAGAGATTATTATTTTATATTATACTAGCGTAAAAGCCAGTGTACAAAGGCCAAGCGTTCGGGCAGTGTCTACTGCACATGACTGCATCGGAATCTGTACTGAGCAGGGCTGCATGGGACAAATATCTGGCCATATATTATTTTATTTATATATATATATATATATATATATATATACACACACATACACATACATATACACACACACAGTACTGTGCAAAAGTCTTAAGTAGGTGTGAACAAATGCTGTAAAGAGTGCTTTCAAAAAGACTATATAATATATATTTTTTTATCAATTAACAAAATGTATAGTGAGTGAACAGAAGAACAATCTAAATCAAATCAATATTTGGTATGACCACCATTTGCCTTCAAAACAGCATCAATTCTTCTAGGTACACTTGCACACAGTTTTTAAGGAGCAAGGCAGGTAGGTTGTTCCAAACATTTGAGAACTAACCAAAGTTCTTCTGTCGATTCAGGCAGCCTCATTTGCTTCCCTCTCTTCATGTAATTCCAGGTAGTTATACTGCATCAGCAAGGTCTCTCCCAGTCAGACATTTCAAGGAAGACAGGGATTTCCAGATGTGCTCTTTTGGAGCACAAAGAAACAGGCAATGCTGAGGACCGTAGATGCATTGGTCGGCCAAGAAAACTTAGTGCAGCAGATGAGACACATCATGCTTACTTCCCTTTACAATCAGAAGATGTCCAGCAGGGTCATCGGCTCAGAATTGGTAGAAAACAGTGGGACCCGGGTACACCCATCTTCTGTCCAGAGAAGTCTGGTGAAAAGCAGTCTTCATGGAAGACATGCGGCAAAAAAGCCATATCTTTGATGTGGAAACAAGGGTAAGTGACACAAATATGCACGAAAACACAGGAAATGGGGTGCAGAAAAATGGCAGCAGGTCCTCTGGACTAATGAGTCAAAATTTGAAATATTTGTCTGTAACACAAGGCAGTTAGTTCACCGAATGGCTGGAGAGCGGTACAAGAGTGAGTGCCTGCAGACAACAGTGACGCATGATAGAGGTTCCTTGAAAGGGTGGGGCTGCATTTCTGCAAATGGAGTTGTGGATTTGATCAGAATTAATGGTATCATCAATGTTGAGAAATACAGGCAGATACTCCATCATGCAGTACCATCAGGGAGGCATCTGATTGGCCCCATATTTATTCTACAACTTGACAATGACCCCAAACATACAGCAGAACCACCTGCAGCATAAAGAAGAACAAGAAGTGATGGTATGACCACCCCAGAGCCCTGATCTCATCATTGAGTCTGTGTTGGATTTCATGATGAGAGAGAAGGAAAGGAGGCTGCCTAAATCCACAGTAGAACTATGGTTAGTGTGCAAGTGTACCTAGAAGCATCGATGTTGTTTTGATGGCAAAGAGTCGTCACACCAAATATGGATTTGATTTTTCTTCTGTTCACTCACTATATTTATCAAAATACATAAACTATTAACATGTCTATTCTTACTTTACAGCATTTTTTCACACCTGCCTGAACTGTTTTAATATTATATATATATATATATATATATATATATATATATATATATGTGTATATATACACATATACATACACACACACACATATACAATGTATGTAGGTATATGTATTTATGTCCTTCCCACCAGAACAGCTGGGGCTATCATCTTCTGATATGATTAACATTTTGCCCATGATTATGAGACAACCTAGTACAAGTTTGATTAACATGTATTCAGATACTTCTACCGACTGTGGGAAAAATCTTACATTTCAATTATATAAAATGTGTGTTTACCATTTACAGATTACAGGGTCAATGTTACAATGTGCTCATCACAAGTTTCAGCAGAATGCTTCTTCCAATGTTGTTTGTGTTGAATGAGCTGCATAGAGATCTCACAAGTCACCATGGAGATCACACATGCTCAAAATTAAATGCATTTGGTCTAAAATAACTTGAATTTTCTACTTCGCAAACATTTGTACTTTGATGGGTTTGAGTTTTTGGACTCCTATTTTAGATCAAGGCCAAACACACCAATCTCTGAAAAAATCTCTGTGAAACTTGCGATGAGCACATTGTAATATCAGTAACATAGTAAAATTAGGTTGAATAAAGACACAAGTCCATCAAGTTCAACCTCTGCCTCATCTCCAGTGACATGAGAATTGTATAGCTTTCTTGCTACCAAATAAATTAGTCATTTATCAGACCTTTCTGATTTGCTGACTAATATACAGTATAACCCTGTATGTCCCCTCTTCTCTTAAATGTATCCATTGTACCTACCATAACCACATCCTTGGGCAATGAATTCCATAATTTAACAGACCTTAGTGTTAAAAAAAAAAAAAAAAAAAAAAAAAAGTCGAAACCTCCTTTCCTCAAGGGGTATCCCCTGGTCATTTGATGAGGACTTGGAATGAATAGCTCACCAGAGAGATCCTTGTATTGACCTCTCATATACTTGTACATTGTAATAAGATCTCCTCTTAGTCGCCTTTTCTCTAGAGTAAATAAACAAAGTTTGATAAGTCGTTCCTTATACGTCAAGTCCTCCATTCCCTTGATTAAAGTGTTCGTAACGTCCACAAAAAAGTTTTTAGCATTTAGAAAAGCTTAAAAAGGTGAGATAAATGAAAAAATCTTATCTCTCAAACTGCTAAGAGATACAGGCGTTTAAAGTTTGATCTCTCCTACTGACAGCTGTAAAGCTGTCAGCTGGAGATCTGTGTCGGATGACATGGAGGCGCTTGAGCAGAGCCGGGATCTCGTTATTTACCACAAATCCCTTCTAAAACAAGTGCTTGAAAACCAGGCACACGTTTTAGACCATTCCAATGAAGGGATTCGTGGTAAATAACGAGATTGCGGCACTTCTCAAGTGCCTCCATGTCAACCGTCACAGATCTCCAGCTGACAGCTTTACAGCTGTCAGTAGGAGAGATCAAACTTTAAACGCCTGTATCTCTTAAACCATAGCGGTTTGAGAGATATGATTTTTTTGCATTTAGCTCAGCTTTTTAAGCTCTTCTAAATGGAGAAAAAAAAAAAAAAAAAAAAAACTTTTTTGTGGACATTATTAACACTTTAATTTTGTTGCTCACGGTTTCCAAGTTTGTAGTTTACAAGGATACCCAGGTCTTTCTCTGGGAACAAGTTCCCTAAATAGGATTCTATTAAGTTCATAAGTAGCCTTGGAATTTTTTTCTTCCCAAATGCATGACTTTATGCTTTCCCACATTAAACTTCATATTCCATTTGTTTGCCCAAACTGCCATTTTATGTAAATCCCTCTGTAGAGAGCAAACATCTTGTTCTGAATTAACTAACCTGTATAATTTAGTGTAATCTGTAAATACTGATATTTTGCTTTCTATATCTATTTCCAGTTTATTTATAAAAATAATTAAAAAGCAATGGACCTAATACTGAACCTGAGGTACTCCACGCTCAACTATACTGTACTGGAGAATTGTCCATTTACAACCACACACTGTTCTCTATCTTTCAACCAGTTTTCTATCCAATTGCAAAGATTATCCCCTAGCCCCAAATTCCTTATTTTATACCCCAGCCTTCAGTGTGGCACTGTATCAAATGTCTTTGCAAAATCTAGATATACTACCATCAACTGCCTTACCATTATCTAGGTTGCTACTTACTTCCTCACAGAAGCTGAAAAGATTAGTTTGGCATGACCTACTCCTCATAAAACCATGTTGATTTCTGTTAATGATTTTAATTTTTGTGTTGTAATCCTGAATATAGTCCCTTATTATCTGTTCTAGCAATTTTCCCACTAGAGGGGTCAAACTCACAGGTCTATAATTCCCAGGTTCTGTTTTAGCCCTCTTCTTAAATCGAGGCATTACACTGGCTCTACGCCAATCTTGTGGCACAGAGCCTGTGGTGAGAGAATCTTTAAAGATTAAAAATAGGGGTCTTGCTAACACTGCACGGATTTCCTGAAGAACCCTTGGATGTATACCATTAGGACCCGGTGCTTTGTCATTCTTAATTTTGTTCAGTCTTCCCATGACCTTTTCTTGTGTTAACCCAATATCTGATAATTGTATTGTTTTATTTGTTACTTGATGACCCTGTAATTTACAAATGGTAAACACGTTTTATAAAATTTAAATATGTCTTTTCCGTACAAGTATCTGAATACATTTTAAGCAAACTTGTACTAGTTTGTCTCAGAATCATGGGCAAAATGTTATTCATATCAGAAGATGAAAGCTCCCGATGTTCTGGTGGGAAGGATATAAATGCATTTACTACATAATGCATATATATTTCTACATATTAATTCGCTAAGGATGTTTGTCAGAAACAGTCATGCGCATTAGAGACTGCCCGAATGCACGGAATGCTGGGAGCATTCTATGCTTTTGGGTAGTCTCTACAGTGCTTAACTACGTTGGCGGAAGGACGCAGAGCTGGTCCGGCCTCTTAACCCTTTGATGTTAACCCTTTGAGGATTAACATCACCTGGACCTTGGACCACGTACACGGGCTTTTACACTAGTATATATTTATATATATATATATATATATATATATATATATATATATATATATATATATATATATAAAAAATAAGCATTCTGCTGACCAGCATGGGAATCAGCCAATAATACACTGCTGACACAGATGTGGGCTGTCACATTCCTGCATCACATTACAAATGGGAGTAAATTATTTAGTGCCACGGCAAAATCATCCTGCTACAATAATGTTGAATAATGTATGGATCTGCATTTGGAAAATCTCAGTTCATCTAATATTGGTGTTCTTGTATGATCTAAGAATAATTCATCCATATAAGTCTTACCTTTTTTACTAAGATCAATAGCAGCTTCTAGAAGAACTTCTAATTCACCTTTAGGTAAAACAGGAACAACCCAGCGGGGTCTGGTGGAAAAAAATGCAATAAATAAATGAAGTGCTCCAATAGCGATGTGAAGGTGAAAAAATATTCAGAATGTAGGATGGGGGTACAATAAGCAGCAGCACTGCAGTACACATCTCAAATACTAGAGAACATACATTCCTGCCACTATTTAGGACATATGTAGCACAAAGGAAGGGTTCCCCGGCTTTTGTCACTTGCTAGACCCTTTGAAAGTATAAAAAAATGGATCCCAGCTCTGTTCTCTTACCTCAAGAGCTAGCACATTTCCCTAGATATTCCTTTTCAAGTCAGTTGTATTTAGCTCTCCCAAGACACACTCCCCCTCTCCAAGTAAATACTTCTAGAAGTCCCAAGCACCATCTGCTTAATTTATCTTCTCCTAACTATTAACAGACTCTCCTCAGCAATTAATTCCACCACTCCTACAGGGGGTGCGATTTCACTAGTAGTAACATTTCAACTAAAACAAGTCAGCTAATGTGTTTTCATGCTATATAAGTCCTTCAAGTTTTCTTTCACCTTCAGGCGTTTTCTCCTCCTCTTCTACAGAAATAATAAACTAGGAATGTATTGCCCTGTTTACGGTAACAACTTTGAAAAGGATCAAAAGCTAACTGTTTCATAATTAAAGCAGAACTTTCACCTACATTAAAGTTAAGTCCCAATATCTTTCTATTATTACTTATTTATTTTATTGTTACTGTCTACAGCAATATTGAATCTGTTCCACCTGTGGGATAAAGTGTCCTTAGGTCCTCAGATCTACGCCTGTCAATCCTGTCCACCTTCCTCCTCATGTATAGCTTGGACCTGGGGCGCCATCAGTCTTATGTGCATCCAGGACAAAGAAAGACAGTGAGAGATTTGGTAAAGGATAATAGGGGCAGTACTTTTACCGCCCACCGAAATCCATACAACGGGAGAGCAATGCCAATCATAGTCTAGTCACAGACATGGCGTCGCTCTCCCTCTCTGCTCCAGACACATTGAAAGGTACTTTTTTTTTTTTACAATACAGCAGGGATTTTTAACTTCAAAACTTATATTTCACAGGCCTTAGAGAAATGACTAAACCGTATACGGTTAGTAAGATTTAGGTGAAAGTTCCTCTTTAAGATCATGACTCCTCTGAGCCCCTTGACCACAGTTCTCTAGATCTTTGAAGGGCATAATAGTAAACATTACAGGTAGTTTTCCAAAATTTCTTTCCTAGCTCTGCCTGTTGCCTAACACTGATCAAGTGGCTAAAACAAGCATATAAGTTACCTGTTGATCATGTCATCCAACTTGGCCAAGTCTGTGTGAGGAAAAGCAGGCTCCTCATCTTCAAGTGGAGGCGGAGCATCTCCTTGACCTTGCTCGTCCGGAGGGCTAACAGGGGAATTTTCATTGGAAGAATCAGGAGAGGAGGTCTAAAACACAAACATGTAAATAAGTACTATATATTCAAAAGGTTTAACTCTGAGTGTCAAATTAAAAGTACTGAAGACAGACTACTGAAATACAGTTATGCACACCCACGTAACTCGTTGGATGTTAGAGGTGTGTCCAAATATATATAACATATTGCAGAAACGACAACACTCACTGGCCTTTATTGATGATCAAGTTGCGCTCTTTATTGACCAATGTTTAAAGGATGACAAAGACCCCAGTATGTGTGTGTGTGTGTGTGTGTGGGGGGGGGGGGGTTTTCGAAACATTGGTCAATGAAGAGCACAAATTGATCATCAATCAAGACCTGTGAGTGTTGTAGTTTCTGCAACACCTTCTACTACTGACTGGCACCCAGGCAAGTGACTGTTTAACTTAAGACCAAACAACTGGATTCTGGCTATTTTATTTTAATATACACCAGTGGGCAAAAGTTTTAGGACACCTCAATTTCTGCTACTTTTAGTTATTGCCATATAACTTGACAAAAACATTAGAAAAACATGTAAACATTGGGTATTTATAAAATCAAGACAAATATTATAATCTATTTAGCGGGGGGGGGGGGTTTAGCGTTTGTAGATGTGTAAAATATTTTTCGTGAAAAAAGTAAAAAAGTGCATTTGTTACATTTGTTTCATCATGTTTTATAAATATGCTTACAGGAAATATGATGAAAATAATGGTACCTTTAGAAAGCCCATCTTATGTCAAGAAAAACATTATATAATATATGTGGGTACTTTAAACGAGTTAGAGAAAAATTACAGCTAAACACAAACACAGTAGAAATGTTAAAACAGCCATTGTCCAGAAGTACATTGTCCAAAATTATAGACTTTATTATTAATTATTAACCTTTATTTATATAGCGCCAACAAATTCCGTAGAGCATTACAGTAGGGAGTAGACATACAGAGGTATTAAATAGTGCAATCAAATGTGGAGAACAGAAGGATCAGAGGACCCTGCTCGTGAGAGCTTACAGTCTAGAGGAAGGAAGGCTTTGTTTTACGCCCACATAAATGGACGTAAATTTAAAATTTTAGTAAATATAAAAGTTTTGTTCAGTAATTAAACCTCCAAAAGTATAAATCACACAGCTATATAAATCAGTGTAACCGTGTTTACTGGTTACAAAAGAAATCTCCGATTTACTTCTGCCTCTTGCATTTGATTACATTGAAAACCTTATGTACACTGGAGAATACATACAAGAGATAACGGGAGTAATTCTGTGGATATTTAAAAATTTTAGAAAGTCAACCCTGCGTAGACAGCACTCATAGAAGGATCAAAAGTTATACTGCCACTATGGTACATGGAAAAGTGGGGAATCAGGAACTAAAAACACAACTTTTATTAATGTTTAATATTAAAAAGAAGAGAATAGTAAAACTCAGTGAATTGTACAAATGTACAGCTGGCGGGAAAAAAAAATCCAGTTTGCAAAACCAAGTGGCAAGTATAGTCATGGCAACAACGTTATCAACTTAAAGGGATAGTAATGGTTAATTTTAAGTTGATTTAATATTGTAGACATTAAAAAAAGATTAACAACAATGTAAGTCTTACCTCTCAAACCTTTATGGTTTGAGAGATATAACTTGCTAAAGTTACCTTTTCCTGGCTGTTTTACTCAAGTCTGCCATCTAGCTGACAGCTGCAGATTCCAGTCATTTGACCAGACAGAGGCTCTTCAGCAGAGCTGAAATCATGCTATTTAGAAATAAATACTTCATTGGAATGGTCTACAAAGTGTGCTTGCAAGCCAGGCACATTTTGTAGACAGCTCCAAATTAAGTATTTATCTATAGATATCGTTATATTGGTGCTGCTGAAGAGCCACATCTGGTCAAGCGACCAGAATCTGCTTCTGACAGCTTTACAGCTCGTCAAGCAGAAAGGGGAAGGACCAGAGAACTTTATTTTCCTATAACTCTAAAACTATAACGATTTGAGAGATACAAATAAGTGCAAGTACTTTTTTTTAATTGTATATACCATATAGTTAATACTTTTTTCTGACATTACTATCCCTTTAACTATACTTTCCTTCTGTATTGCAATGGCTAACACAGTACCAACAGTGTACAGAGTAATTACACAATCACGACCAAAAGCAGGGATGTGATTATCAAAAGGGCAAAATAAGCATATATGTCACTTGCTACAAAAAACATAAAAACACATTCCTAAAAAGGACCCTTGCAGCACATCAAAAATAGGGCCTGCAGCTTCAAACATGGAAAGTCAAAAAGTTAATACCCAGCCACTAAAATGTCAATAAATTACTAATGTATCATGATATATAGGGCTCACAAAACCAGCCAAAATTATCCTGACTACCAGCCTTAAAAAGGTCTATTAGGTGTATGTGAATCATTCATTCTGTAAAGAGCCACAGCCAGAACTAAATTAGTATTGACTATTAACGTGCATCAGTCAAAAACAAAGACTGATGATACAAACTATAAATTGAAAAGTTACAATACCAAACTCAAAATTCACCCTAAGGAGGGACTCACCTTTCCCCATCAGCCTAACACAAACTTCATATGGCATTTCATCAAAATATATTTGAGAATGGCAGCATGAACTGCCAGTTTTATGATCCCCACATGTTCCCATCATTGAGAGGTATACATTAGAAAGATAGCAAGCAGTTGCATTATGTCTCACAGCTTAACAGAACATGCATACAATTCTGGGCTAAAACAGCAGCACTGTGGTGAAGAAAAGAGGATTTTGGTCTTACCTGTTAAATCCTTTTCTCTTAGTCCATACAGGTTACTGGTAACTTTGGGTAGGAGATCCACCCCTTAAACTAGGAAGGAACAATTCTAGAAATGAATGCAGGGGGTGGAGCCTACATTCCCTCCTTGGCTGCAGCTAGCCAACCAGCTCCAGAAAGATTTGAGACACTAACTATTGACTATTATTTTTACTGTTATAAATTTTGAATAAAAAAAATTGACAGCAGTGTGAGTGGCCTTGTATTACTCAGAAGGAAAAGCTCTAGAACAGTTTTTCAAAAAAAATAGTTTACTGCTCCTTTTAAGATATAGTACATGGGCCTTAATACTTGATTGGCTTGTCTGGTCGTGGTATTAACCTTAATTATGGTTTGTTTCAAACATTATATGTGGTTTGCAGTGGAGGTGGGTTGGACCTATAAAAGGTACCGGTTCTGGCCCTTTTGTTCTTAATTCACCCACTCTGGATAATTCCGGCTTTAAGGCAGAACAGTCTTAACTATGGGGACACTGGATATTTATTTTTAGGTTTAGTTTTTAACTAGTATACAATTTTATCAGAGATTTTAAGTGCTTCTTATCTAAAATGTCCTTGGAAATTAAAAAAAAAAAAAAATCATCATCATAATAATAATAATACTACTAATATAAAATGGCAATATTATATTATATATTAGTACTTGCTTTAAATGGGATGCCTTAGCAAGTTAAGTGAGCTTAAACATACTTTGGTCAAACTCTGCAACAAAACCCTCATTTTCAAATAAGGAAATGAACACAATGGTTTATATGATATAATATATAATCCTTTAATAATGTTCACATTTGTAGGGTGTATGTATAATAATATTATATATATATATATATATATATATATATATATATATATATATATATATATATACACATACACACACACACACACACACACCTGTTGGGAAGCACTCCAAAAATAATTGATTAACCTGGGTGCTAGAGTACTTGAGACGTAATTAGTATATACGGAACAAGGTATACAAGCACTCTAGGGATTTCTGCAAACAAATGTTTTATTTGGCAGTTTTAATGGCATTGAAACGTTGACATCAAAATAAAACATTTGTTTGCAGAAATCCTGAGAGTGTACACCTTGTTCCGTGTGTGTGTATATATATCTCCTATATAATAATTAGAGCATCCAGCTCTGTATCAGCCACGCCGTGGGCAGTCTCTACTGCGCATGACTGCCTGTGTGTGTGAGTCATACATTTTTGTTTGAATCTGGTATGCTGCTAGGGAGCATGACTGAAAAAACGGGATTGGTTGAGGTGGCAGTGGGACGTAGTCCCCTGTCCCCTCAACCAACCGCTGCTTTTTTTTTTTTTTTTTTTTTAAATAAAGATATTTACCTGGCTTAGAAGACGGCAGGGGGTGATAAAACAAAAAAGTCAGACCTTGTGGTGGGTCATCAGGACTCCTGATGCCCCCAGCTACTGATCTTCCAGCTGATGTGGCTGGGAGATAAGTAGAGAAACACAGGGGAGCAAGAGAGCTCCCCCTGCTTCCATTCTAGCTGAAGCACCTGGGCAGCAGTGGGCAGGATGGAGAAGCCATCATGTCCTGATGCCTCACCATGAGGTCTAACTTTTAATACAAACAAGGTTCTCAGCACAGGCAAAGCCATGCTGCACACCTGCTATTATATCTAAAGTTCTCAGAGAGAGAAAGCAAGAAATTATGATGTTCTCCATTTTTAACACTGGGTTTTTGTTAAATAATAAAACTTTTTCAAGTAAATATCCGATAAAATAATTACAAGAAAATAAAAATGAGTCATCAGGAATAGTAATACAATATTTAGAGATAAACTAACTTAGCATTAAATGTTAATGTTCAGTACCACTCTGATCTTTTAATACCTTGGGCAAGACTAAACAAGCAACCATTATATAATTTAGCAAAACAACAAGACCATCAGTAGGCCAATTTCTCTGCAATAAGTAAATCCAGGGCATGGAACGATTACTTTGTCCTTTATTTAAGACAGGAGAAAGGGGGAAAATGAAGTTTCCTCAGGCAATGGGCTTATCTTTCTCCCTTAACACTTGCAGTCACTAAATCCAGGGTTTTTTTCTGGCAGCCCAGGTTTAGGCAGATTTGGTTAAACAACCTGAAGCTTCATTGCCAGTAGAGGCATCACCAGGTGACCTGTAGGAAGTTAGTTACTACTCCAAACCATGACATTTTATCCCTAGGAACCCTAGGATGTTTTGTAGGCACTGTAGGTGTTGTACTGCTAGTTACTGAAGAAAAAATGTAAACAAACATGTTTTATAGTGGGGAGGGGGGGCAATTTCTGGTCACACACTGAGGTTGCAGGACAGAACTAAGCATATGTTGTATGTTTAGAAAATGTGGTTACTTCCCACACTACCCTCCTGCATCACCAAGTGGGACTGACTCACACCCTTACAAAGGAACTGCTGATCCAGACATTGGCGACTACATGTCTCCCAATACATACAACTGGAATAAAAACAGCTGAGAGAGCTTGCATACGAGCCTCCACCCAAATAAGGATCAACTTAATCTCAGATTATGAGGCAGTACTCCTGGTCCCTCCCTGGTAGTTGTTTTAGGCCACCCCGCCTCTTTGTTGGACTGGATCCACACAGGGAATCCCTGGAGAGACTGGGACCAATTCTGACAATTAGGTGAATTGTCCAATGCTTCAGGACATTGATGGACAAAAGACTCTCTGCTCCAAACTGGCACCCAAGTCTGTCAAGGCCATTACCCAATGAGGAATGGCCAACTGCTATCCAAGCAACAGATGGGACCACACACCCACCAATAAAGGTCCACCTTTGTTCTGTCATACAGGGAAATAACACTAATGCGACCAATTCCTGAGAATTTACAGCTGCAGCTCCCATGCATGGAATTCTGCAAACGAGATTACTTCCAATACACAAACCAGCTAACCCCGCACCCTCACATACTCCTGCCCCATGGAGGATGGGTGAAGCATGCCTTAAGACACTGGTGATTCAATGATAGAATCTTGTCTTATAGCGTGAACGCCTTCCCCAGAAGTGTTAAACTCATACAGCAAAAGTGAAGGACCTGGGGCAGAAACAAACAATATTTCTTTAAGCTGGGAACCCAACCGTGTTCCAGACCAGACATGCAACTCTGAATCTGAAGACAAGGAGCGTAGGAGTCTTCAGCAAACTGTTGTCCGGACAGTCAAGAAAATCCCTAGAACGGAGATGTGAGCCACCAAGGCTGTCAGAACTTTTGCAAAGACCCAAAGAGCAGAGACTAGCCTGAAGAGAAGGGCAGTAAACTGATAAGGATTGTCTTGAAAAACTGCTAGTGATCTGCATGGATGGGAACATGGAGGTAAAAGTCTTCCATGTGTAGGGAGGCCAAAAATTCACTCAGACACATGGCAGCGATGACTGAGCCCAAGGACTCAATCTTGAACTAGGGTTCAAGAACAAATGGGTTGTAAGAGAATCCCATATACATTTCCTGAGAAGGGACAGGTGTCAAGATCTTCGTATATACCAGAGAAGAGACTGCATCTAAAGCCAGACAGTTTTACACGGGATTGAGAATAATTCTCAACATGAAGAAGCAACATGGAGGAAAGGATTGGAAATTGTGTGGTACTCTTCCGAAATCACTTCTAGACTAAAACCCACTAATACACCACTAGAAATTCCAAAACACTGGGAAAGAGACACAAATAGCCCCCCTAATTGTCTTAGGCTTCTGAGCAGGCAGTTTCCCTCTTCAGGCCTGTTTGGGCTTTGGGATGGAGCACAACTGGATTGCTGAGGGAATAGGTACCCTGAGGCACATACCCATACTGGCAGGGGTAATGAAAACCATGGTAAGTGGAAACAACAAATGTTTAGGAGTAACCAGAATAAGGTGCTCTTCTTCACATGGCATGACTTCTCCAGATCTAGGCCAAACAACAGCTTGCTCACAAACGCAGGGGTACAAAAACTTCTTAGAAGGCTGGTCAGGTGACCGGATCTTGAGCCACAGAGTACAACGTGCTGCCATAGTGAAGGCCGCAGCTTTTCCAGTAAAACTTAACGGCATTAAAGGCCGCTTGTGCAAGATATGCTTTAACTTTGAGGATGTCAATATCCTCCTTAGGCCCTTCTGCATGGACAGCCTCCAAGCAGCCATAGCTGTAGTCACCCACATAAAAATAAAGGTGGGGAGCAGAATGGCAACCAAAGCTGCATATTTAGAGTTTAAAGGCAGGAAAAATGCTTCTGTATGCCTGATCCTTAACTGCTGCTGCATCCATAAACAGCAAAGCAGTATTCTTGCTACCAGGGGAAGACCCCAATACCTTTAGTGTCTCCTGGATTGCATGGATCCTGAGCAGAAGAACAAGTGTCTTCCACAAACGGATCCCCAACAGAGAAGGGTGAATCCAGATCATCCAACTCAGATTCTCCTTCCTCAACAGAGGAATCCCTAACCATGAGGACATTACCCTCTGCAATGGGGCTAAAACACCTTTTGGGTGGCAAAGAATGGTCCTGGGACCACGACTCTAAAATCACTAAAATAAAGGGAGAGTACTCAGTGGAAATCATAGCCTTAACTCATGCAGGCCTCTGTTCAGAAGATTAGGGCACCAGAGGTTGTGAGGGGGCCCAAAGAGAAAAAGGAAAATAAAGTAGCAGAAAAATCCTCCGGAAGACTGATGTAGCATGAGGAACTATGGGTTAAAAGGTACCCCAAAGCCTTGGTAGCCTCAGGCTTCCCTAAGTTTCCCTTAGGATCAGACACAACCAAGAGACCCCTTAAAATGCAAGGTAGAACAGTAAATTCAGAACAGAAGTACTTAAAGTCAAAAGTACTGCAAAAGGTTAGGTATGCATGAAGGGAGAGACCAGCCTCATGTGCAATCCAAAAGTAAGGTAGTAAGTGTAATATAATCTCTTCCCAAACATGGAAAAAGCAGGCTTACGGGTAGTGTAGTTCCTTATACAAGAAAATAGTGCGGTGGTCCCTCCAGCCACTGCACAATCATATCCCCCAATATTTGGGGAGAGTCCCTTGAGGCACCGCTATGCAGTGTGCAAAGAAAGAAACATAGTAAGCCCCCCCCATACACCCACCAGAATTGCATGAGAAGTTCATATACACTCATCTACACCAGAAGACCTGAGCAATTTTATCCTTCTTAGTATGTCTTTGTTCAACCTTATTTTGCCTCAAATTAATTTAGTCCACTCAAACAAGTTATACACCCTTCTTTAAAGATAAGTAAGGCTTTCTTTTGAGGATACATTTATATGGATAACTCACCAACTAATTTGATAATATAAAGAAAATTGAAAAATTGGAAAGAAAATGTTTCCTGTCCTAATTTGTGCACATTTGGTTCATCTATAACTGGGAATGGATAAAAGGTATGAATGGTCGGTCATACTTCCCAAGTGTTTCTTTTTAGGGGGGGTAATGGCCCGCTTAGGCAAAAATCCCTATGTCCCTCTGTATGGGACAGCAGACTTTGTGGTGTCTGTATAAGTGTATCACACTGCTTCAGAGCAACAGAACACAATGTTTGTTTGAACTTCAGTATATGGATTTATAAATTAGAATACATAAATAATTTAAAGCAAGTCCAAATTGTTTTATGTAGTAACACAAATAGGTGTGAAACACTTACGCAGTTTTTGTATTTGTTTTTTGAGCACCCCCACCCCCCGTCCTGCTCCCAGTGCCTAATTTTTGGCCATTTGAGGCACTGGGAGCTTTGTTCTCTGCTTCTCTCTTCCTGCTGATCACAGTGAGGATGAAGAATCAAAGAACTCTGAAAAAGGCAATGGATACTATAAACTGCCTTTGTTACTGGCTCCACTGAAACATGTACCGAGCCAGGAAAAGGCTTGTACTGACTGTTCCAGTACTGCAGCAGAAAGTTACAGCCTCCCAGTCATTATAAGAGCACTCCCTTGAGGTGTGCTACAATCAATTTTCCTGTGACGGGCCAAGACTTTCACCCAACCTAACAGGGGAACTATCACCCCTATACAAGTTTAGGTAAAAAGTAAGTAAATAGAGGGACTAGTTGGAATACTTCTGGAATTTTTTTTTAAATTTATGGTTTTGCTGAAATTAAAGGTTTAAAAATGATCCTGTGCCTTACTTTCGGACAGACTGTGATACAGCTCTGCATCTCAGTCTGTCACTCTTCCTCTGCTCCCTTCCCACGTAGCTCCTGGATCCAGCCTACTCAGATGATGGAAGATTTCTCCTTGTAAGCTAGAGCTCTCTCTAGCCAATGAGAGCGCTCCAGCTTACAAGGAGAAATCCTACATAACTCAGAGGCGGCCGGATCCAGGAGCTACGTGGGAGGGGAACAGAGGAAGAGTGACAGACTGAGGTGCAGAGCTGTATCCACAGTCTGTCTGGAAGTAAGGCGCAGGATCATCTTTATACCTTTAATTTCAGCCAAACCTGCAATTTAGCCAAACTTGTATAGGGGTGATAGTTCCCCTTTAAAGGACAGAAATGCGTGAAAGCCCTTTAATGTCCCACGACTTTTAAGGGGTTAAAGGTACTGCAACACCGAAAACAAAAAACTAAAGTGCATTAAGCACTTGTAAAAAGGTAGAAAATGAACTAAAGCAAAATAACTAGTAATAAAATGAAAGCAAGGTTAGAAATGAATACTGTAAGTGCAGTAGAATGAACAGAATATTAATGCATCTACATGCAAGGCATTAAAGTGGTACAAGTAACAGCAAGATACCTCGCTATAAAAGAGGGGGACATGAACATAGAGAAAAGTACAAAATAAGTAATGATAAAAAAATGTACCTAGAATGTACAGTGTCAGTCCAGACAAAGCATCATAGATAGTGAAATGTGGCTGACAGATATATTCAAGAGGCATGTGCACTCAGAATGAAGGAAAGCTTGTCCTCTCAGTCTTCTATCTACCACACAAATATGTCCGTCCAGACTAGCTAAGCAGACACAGAGAAGGTAGCAGATAAGGCAAGCCATCGTCTATCAGGTCCCTGTGCTTTCATTCAAACTCACAATGGACGCCAGAGACTGGAGCCCACCTAATAGGGATTTCACATAGCAGAAAACAAAAACAGAACAAAAAAAGAAGACAAACCAAGAGAGAATGACATGATTCAGTTCCTTTGAAGGCCACTTTTAAAATGGAGCTAGACTGGTTGGTTTAAAGAAGGGCGGATAAAAATCAATTTTTAAAAAAAAAAAAAAAAAAAAAAAAAAAAAATCTAAAATTGGAATTTATTTAAATTGGATTTTTTTATTTAAATCAAATTTATTTTAAAGAAATGCTTTTGGAGGAAAAATCAATCTAAAGATAGTTTTCTATTTAAGATACATTATAGTTTAAAGGTTATTCAGCATGAAATAGAGCTTAGTTATGTACCTGAGGCTGTATAATGCAATTATATTTTATGCTAGATTTTATTATATGTTCCAAATATGAGTGATTAATCTATTAAACTAAAATCAGTTCTGGTATTGCTGTTTTACTAATCTGACAGGCTGTATTCTAAATATGACTTCTTCACCTGGTTGCAAATATTGATGGTTTTAACTACCAGCAAGAATCAGTTACTGACTAGTGATTTAAATAGACTTTATTTAAATTGAACCCACCCAGTGAAGCAGGAAGGGAGTCTCAGCCTCTATTAACATTTAAAGGCAAGTGCCTTTGCCTCCTGCAGAAGGATATTTTACCCCATGGTTCCTGTGTTCCAGACAGGACATAATAGAAAAACACTTAAAACAAGTCAAAGTCACATGAAACTATAATGCATTGAATGCTCGCAGTAAGTGCCTTCATCACATAGCCATAGCACTAACGTGGCATGTTGCAATAGGAGTACATTAGTAGGAAGTTTCTCCTCTCCTTACATCACTGATGAAGTTAGGATGTACAAGTAGGAAAAGAAGCAATTCTAGGGCAAACAAACAACCATTTGTTCCCTCTGGAATGTTTGCCATGCTTCAGAATTTCTGGACTTTTCCCTAGTCCAGACACCTCAGTGTGAGCAAGCAAAGAGCATTCTAGTTTTGCTTGTTTCTTGTTCCAAGTTACAGTTACAAGAAGAGCCATGGTAACCAGGGAGAAAACTAGGAGCTAGTTTGCTTGAAACACCCTTTATAACAAAGCATGAAGACACCTCTACACCAGGGATTTTCATACAGAATTATAGTTGTGATACATAGTTTAAGAATTAAAAATGATAACAGAACACAGAAAAGCAGTCGCTCAAATGATCCATATACTCAAAAGTGGAGTCATTCTGGAACAAAAAGAAAGCACAGTAAGAAACAATTACACATGAATAGCTATTACTTCCAAGTGGTTCCTCTTGATTTGTCCCAGAAAAAAATCAACTATTTGTGCATATGGCCCACTGAATTTATTTGCGACAGAGTGGTACTTTAAAGGGATAGTAATGTTTCATAATAAAAGCAGCTCTAATTAATCATCATAGTATTTGGACTTTGGAGAGTGTTATTTCAATACTGTCAGAGTTGTAGTTCAAGAGTAATTCAGTATCCCCCCTCCCACCCGTTTTACTGTTGTAACACTGTTCAGCCAGATCAGAAAGGAGGTGCCCAGGTAGACTGCAGAGAGGGACGATCTTCAATTAAAATAAGGGAAAAACCTGAAAAACTTGTCACGGGGGGCAGGGTTTTCATTGTTTTCATAGGAAGAAGATTGTCCCCTTCTGTTATCTGTCTGGTCTTACAACCAGACTCACATCTGAGAAGAGATTGCTTACACTAGGTAAAAGGGGTGGGAGGGGGAAACTTTGCTTGTGAATATCTCTTAAACCATAAAGGTTTGAGAGATAAGACTTATAGTGTTCTTCATGTTTTTTTAATGCCTACAAAATAAAATAAAGTTAAAACGAAGTATTACTATCCCTTTAAGCGTTGCCACAAGACACCAGTTGGGAGTGAATGCTTTAGACCAGTGGTTCTCAACTAAGGTACAGTTTCACTTTGAAGTGCGATCAGCATCAGCCTAGGGTGCAATTTCTTTTCCACGGAAACTTTGCAAAAATATGAATTCTGAATTTCAAACGTGTAATTTATGTACATTGTTATGCAGAATGATTGTTTTTGGGGGTTTTTTTTGTCATCCTGATTCTGAGAACCAATAATAACAACTATATATTTATTTGCCCCTTTATTACACCCTAGGCAAATGACATAAGAAATGCTAAGGGTGCCCTGAAAACTTCAGGTCACATGAAAGGAGTAACTTAAGCAAAAAATGATTGAGAACCATTGCTCTAAATAGACCAAAACAGACCTTATGCAATGTGCAAGTGGTAACATTGCAGTTTCACCTGATTCTGCTGGAGGGGTGGCTGGGACTGTCCATCTGGCGCCTGGCCCTGGCTTTCATTCCCTCCAACGGGAGAGCCACGGGTCGTGGCTGTCATACTCGACACAGGGCAAATCTTTGCAATTTTGTCTGTTTATGTAGCAGTTTTAAGAGAAGAAATTATAGTCCCCTTAAGAAAGATGACGAGCCGGCATAGGTCTGTCTTACAAAGCTCCACCTCAAGCACCATACGTTTTGCAGAGACCATTGCATAACCTGTGGGAAACAAGAGAAGAGACTAGTAAATTCACCTGGCAAATCATATAGGTAACTCAAAGGTATAAAACAGTTATGTTGAAAAAAAGCTCTTAAAGCACATAAGGCCATTACATAACCAATACATATATATCTTGGAAAATAACTGTACCATAAGTGTCAAGATTTATATGGTGCTATTGAATGCTAAAGAGGAGGCCTCTCTGGTATTCAAGTGGTTAAAATCTTCATGAAAATCAATTGCAAAATAGGGAATTATTTTCTGTTTTTCCTTATCCTTTGGTGCAGCTAATTTGCTCCAGAATAGCTTTTTTCCACTGTACAAAATTTAAAAAGAGTAGAGATCTTACATGCTACAAGGGCACTGCCATGGTGTTTGTTTTATTCTAAACTAGTGTAAAAACCTGTGTACACGGGCCAAGGTCCAGGTGATGTTAATCCTTTGAGTGTCAGAGGGGTACACAACGCATTGCTTTGCAATCAGTTGCGTACCCATCTGGCATTCAAAGGGTTAAGAGGCTGGTCCTGCTGCCAACACAGTCATGCACTGTAGAGACAGGCCGAAAGCACAGAATGCTCCAAGCACAGAACTCCCAGAATTCTGTGCGTTCGGGCAGTCTCTACTGTGCATGACAGCTTCTGAAACATCCTAGCAAATTATTATATAGTATGTAACATGCAATTACCCCTGAAATATTTGTTTCCTGATAGCAGGTGTACCCTAGTTTTACTTAGCAAGAAAAGAGCTACAAAATATGTTATTTCATAACAAAGTGTTTACTACGCCTTTTAAGTGACCATCTATGTACAGATATTATATCCATTAGTTTGCTAACCTCTTGGATGTGTATTTAAGTACCCCTCAACATCTGATAAGTTTACCTGTGCTCAGCTAGGGAAATCCTAAAAACCTGCACTGTTGGGGGTACTTGAGGACTACGGATGGATGCAAGTTTTTGCCTCAAAAGCGAAACAGGAGAAAAATTTCATTTTTCGCAGCGCATCAACATTTTCACAAAAAGAAGTGCAGTTTTTCACCTAGGTCAGTGCATTGAAATCAATGGGAAGACAATTTCTCCCCACCACATGGCAAGTTTCCCTTTTTTTTTTTTTTTTTTTTTTTTTTTTTTTTTTGAGAGGAAGAGAGTGCAACAGATTTTTGAGATAGAGAAGACAGACTAATGTAGTGGAGCTGAAACTTAGCTTAGGAAGCCTTACAGGAAGAAAATCTGTCCTCCCTGGAAAGGGCTCCTCACTTTTTAACAGATTAGCTAGGTATGTGCCCTTCATACAGACGTGTATTACTTTTTTTTTTGGGGGGGGGGGGGGGTATAAAACCGTTTATAAGAAAGTTCCAAGCCTGCTCTCCAGTTATTTTCTTCCTACCGAGCTGGAAGACAGAGTATTTTTAGCTTTCCTAACCCATCTTCATTGCAGGATTTTTTTACTTCAAATAATCATACGGCTGCCTGTATGGTGCCTTCTAGGAAGAATAACTCCCTGAAGATGATCAGAATTGAGGAAGGCAAGGATGTGTGTACAGTAACCCCTTTTTTGTGCTTGCACAGCATCAATACCACCCACACTGTTTGTACTTAAGATTGCATTTAAGTTCTGGCACACAGAGCGTGGTGGGAGCAAAGAACACCTCAGGAAAGGCTATTTTCGAAAGTGTGGTTATGAATAAAGTTTTAAAAGCATGTCATTTCAGAATGTAAGGTGGTAAACAAGTTTCAGTCATGGGAAAATTGTTATCCAATCACCCTCTTCACCCGGGAAATATTGTTAGGATCTATCTACCCATATATCTATATTTCTGCTATATCTGCTACCTTGTCTTATTCTAAAAACTCTAAACCTGGTGCATATTACAAGGCAACACAATTCTCAAACATTAATTGCAATTCTTAACCGGATTACTTAATTGAACTACATTGCTCCTTTTCTCTTCATGTTCGTTCCAGTGAAGCAGTGTTAAATAAATAAAGTGATTGAACTGAGCTTCCAGTGTATACAATTAGACTCAGTCTACATCTGTTATGAATTAGTCCCTCAATTTTACACCTGTTGATAGTTCACATGTACTTCAGTTTTACTTCAATATTTCTCCTTTCACAGAAGGACCTGTTTTGATTATGTACTTGCTCTACTGCATCTGTGAAAGCCCTCTCCCGGAAAGCCTAGTGTCATTTCATAGTAGTCCTGCCAATTACCTGGACATGCCAAGCAGAGTGCTTCAGCTGCCTACCATTCACCAACCTTCCCCTACTTCACTCAGCCTAGGTATCTGGAACCAGGTCCTTGTTAATGGAGTTAACTAACCAGCAGCATTATTTCCTTTCATAAAATTCAGATTCTGCTCTGGTGGTTCAACATGTCTACCCGTATTCCCAGAACCTTTTCTTTTGCCCCCATCTCAGTCCTGCCCTTTGTTGTATTTCAATCTCCTTTTGTAGTAGTGACCTTGCAGCTGGCGTATTAAAGATTATTATTCCTGCTGCAGCAGCTGTTTGCCAATCGTCATCAGCATTATAGCCTCCTAGCTGTTCTGGTTTGTGTTCTGCTGTGTGTGCTTCCTAGTACCTCAACCCCCTGAGTGCCAATGGGGTACGTAACGCAAAGCAATGTGTTCTGTAATGCTCTGGCACTCAAAAGGGTTAAGATACCAACTCCGCAATCCACCGCTCTGGCACTCAAAGGATTAAGATACGACTCCACAATTCACTGCTGTACATCATCCATATGCCAATGGCAAAACTGGGAATGTCAAATATTAAGGACTCAGAGGGTACTGTTTCAGTCCTTTCCCATTTGGCAAAACTAGTGGATATTGCTTCAGGTGAAAAACCAAGTGCTTCACCAGTTCCCTGTGCTCTACAGAGGGTCCCTAATCCTCTTTTGACATTACTGCATATAAGGGCTATGCATCCAATTTTGTTTCCTGTTCATCTCTGTCATACCTTTGCCTGTACATCCTGTTTATGCATTCTCTTTCTTACTAATCCTTATTATATATCGTTTTACATAGGTTTTTCTTGTAAATGTTGATAGACTCTTTACCCAAGTACCATTTACATGCACGCCGTTGCTGTGCATGTTGCCTTAGAATTTGTTTTCTATGTACTTGGCCTATGCATCTCCCATGCATCTGGGAAACTTAATTTGTTATATAATTTGTTAGTGCATTTTGGTAAGGCACTATTTTTTGTTGCCTATGCAACTGAGCTAAGCACTTTTCTCCATGAATCTTAGCCATGCATTCTGTGTATGCATCTTTTTGGTGCGCCTTGCCATGGTCCTCCTCTAACATTTCTCCTGCTGCATCCTTGCAGTGCTTTGTCACCTTTCTCCTGGTTCATCCTTGCCAGGCATCCCCCCACACTCCTTCTGGTGCACCCTTTAGTGCACACCCTCCCCCCCCCCCTTTTCTCCTGGTGTATCCTTGTAGTGCTTACCCTCCCCCTTTTCTCCTGGTGCATCCTTGCAGTGCTTTGTCACCTTTCTCCTGGTCCATCCTTGCCAGGCACCTCCCACTTCCTTCTGGCACATCATTGCTGTGCACTCCCCTCCATTCCTTTTCTCCTGGTGCACCCTTGCTGTGCACCCCCCCACACACACACGCACGCACGCACTTTCCTCCCGGTGCATCCTTGCCATGAACACCCCTTCCCACTCCCTTTCTCCTTGCGCATCCCAGTCATGAACACTCTGCCGCCTTCTCTTGTTGCCCCCTTACTGTGCACCCCCTCACTTTTTTCCCCTGGGACATACATGCTGTGCACCCACTTTTCTGATGCATCTGTCGGGCACCCCCCTTTTTTTCTGCAGAGTCTTTGCCATACAACCTTTTCTAACTTTTTTTTTTTGGCATACACCATTTTTCTAGTGCCTTTTCTTATACAACTTGCATTTCATGTGCATACTTTCTCTGCACCCTTTTCCAGGTCAGCTTGCCCATGTTTATACAGCGCCATATGCGAATAAAAGTAAATAAAAAGGCTAAGAGCTGTGCCCATGTTTCCACCTGATAACAAGATCATTTAAACTGGAGCTTACCAGGCAGGGGTAAAGTGGAAGGGAGGACGGAGTCTCCTCCTCGATCTTTTTAAGGGACCTAACCTCCTGGAAGAGACTTCCACATTGCACTAAAGCAGTGGTTCTCAAGCTTTTTTTTGGTCAAGGCACCCCTAACACACAGTCTGGCATTTTCGAGGCACCCCTATCATTTTATGTAATTTGTCAAGTGTGTATTGAAGGTTACAAATACATCAATATAGAGTTGTTGTTGTTAGACCTCACAACTAAAATACACATCCTGTGCATGGCAATAGCCTTAAATATACAATTGTAAGTCTACGGTCACATTTTTGTCAAAGTCTTATAGATAAAATGGGGCACCCTAAATGAATGTCTGTGGCACACCAAAGTGCCACGGCACCCTGGTTGAGAAACACTGCACTAAAGGGAAAAATATGTGCCTGGTTTCCCTTCCTTATATGGCACTGCTCTACGAAATTTGTTTCGTGCCATGGATGGAACACAAGAAGAGAAGTAAATAAATATTGATAAGTACATTTTACCTGTCATTCCAATATCTATCAAGCTCCTTTACCATTACCTCACCCTTCCCAACACCCTTGATAATTATTCTCACCTTTTCCCCTCCCACTTCTCTTGGTTTTAAAATGAGATCACATAAAACACAAACATTTTGAACAAGAGGTAGGATTTGATGCAGTTGCCCTCCCCCATGACCTTGGAGAGACAGAGGCTTGAGAATAAGAAATATGGAAGGGCGTCTTAGTTAAATTTTTCCTGGGCCCCTTGCTTTCTAATGGAAGCGCTGTACCCATTAATGTATCCTACCCACCATATATATTCTCTGCTGCTTTTCAAGGTATTTCCTCCATTAACCCCTTTTATCCATGCTCCCGTTCATGTGCTCACTTAACCACCTGCCTCCCATGACCCATCTCCCTACCTCTCACTCCCTATTCCCACTTTTCAGCCTCTTTATTTGTACAAATCACCAGTGCAACTTAATGTCAACCCAAGAGTAACTCCTTAAAGGCACAGTAATGTCCCAAAAAAAAAAAAAAAATCAATATGCTCCAAAACCGATCTCTCAAACCACTATGGTTTGAGAGATATAGGGATTCAAAGTTCGCCCCGCTCTCCCTTTCTCCTGACGTCAGCTTCTAGCTGACAGCAGGAGATCCCAGTCAGGGGACCGGCAGCCAGCTCTGCAGCAGAGCCGATATCACGTTATCTATAAAGAATTCGTTCACTGGAAATGTCTACAAAGTGTGCCTGCAAACCAGGCACACTTTGTAGATCTTTCCAGTGAATTAATTTTTTATAGATAACGCGATCTCAGATCTGCTGCAGAGCCTCCTCGAGTCATACGACTCGATTCTCCTGCTGTCAGCTATCAGGAGAAGGGGAGGAAGGGGGAACTTTGAATCCCTTTATCTCTCAAACCATAGTGGTTTGAGAGATCGGGTTTGGAGCATATTGTGTTTTTTGTTTGTTTGTTTTTTTAGAGGCTACAAAACTGGATTTTTTTTGGGGGGGACATTACTGTCCCTTTAAGGACTATGTTGGGGCACAATGCACTGCAAGCCTCTCTGGTCATCAAGGGGTTAAAAAGTATGCGCCAGCACCACTTTAGTACAGCCTGGCATGCAAAACTACTGATTAGCTATATAAATAATTGTGGCCCTCCTTAGGGTGAAATCAGAAGTACACCAGTGCACTCACATTACTTTGCCAAAATCCTAATTAGAGCTACACTAGTCAAGGTAGCTCTGCATGGGAAATAATACGAGGTTAAAAAAAAAAAAAGATAACCCTGCAGGACTAACACTTGCCCCGTATGGAAATGTGAAAGTGGAGTTCCAGCATCAAAAATTAAATATAAAACTTACCATTCAATCTGATACAATAAAAAATGAGAATGTTCCAAATTCACAGTATTAGTTATAATTGCGTTATGTAGAGGTCATTACAACAAATACAAATAAGCTGTCTAATCTCCAATCTTTATTGATCTTATGCAGAGACCAGGGTTGATGTGCACTATCAAACATATGGACCCATTTGCACCACAGAACTATAATCAATGAATTGTGGTTATGGGAACTATAAACTGGTGAAAAGACGCTGCCAGGGCATATTCCGGCTTGCCAAGTTTAACAAATTGTATGACTGTCATGCCAAGGCATGAGTTGACCCTCTGGGTTGTATAATTTGGTTGTTTGCTGACCTGTATGTTATTCAAAGTGCACCAGTCCTAGACCACAAAAGAGGATTTTAGTCTTACCTGTTAAATTCTTTTCTCTTAGTTCATACAGGTTACTAGTAACTTTGGGTAGGCGATCTGCCCTTTTAATTGTAGGCAGGAACAATTCTAGAATTGTATGCAGGGGGTGGAGCCTACCTTCCCTCCTTGGCTGCAGCTAGCCAACCAGCTCCAGAAAGATTTGAGACTCTAACTATTGACTAGATAGTGGAAGGGAAAGAAGACTCCTGTGAGCATGACCCCGAAGGACCCCCACAGGAGAGCCAAGCATGGCCCCTTGACAGGGTGGGAGACCAGTAATCTGTATGGACTAAGAGAAAAGGATTTAACAGGTAAGACTAAAATCCTCTTTTCTCTGTCGTCCAATAAAGGTTACTGGTAACTTTGGGATATCCAACCACTGAGTTTCCCAGAGGAGGGAAGTAAGGCAAGGACCAGGTGCAAGGCCCCCAAAGTCACCATATGAATATCAGATCAGAGATAGCCCAACAAAACAACGGAAGTGTCAATGGACAATGAACAGGAGTAACACCCCAAACTGTGAAAACAGCACAATGAACTAAAGTCAACAGGGCTCAAAAGCGAAGGAAGCACCAAGAACCAAAGAAGATACTAGACAGGCAAGACTGCCTCCAGGATTTTCCTCCCAAAGCTGGCATCAGCCGATGCCAGCACATCAACATGGTAGTGCATCCAAAAGGTGGGCACAGACAACCAAGTGGCAGCCTTGCACAACTGATCAGCAGAGGCCTGACTCTTTGTAAGCCCAAAAAGCCCCAACAGATCTTGTAGAATGAGCCGTGACCCAAAAGGGGACAGGCTTCTTGCTCAGCTCGTAAGCCCGTACCCCTCTGGCACTCAGAGGGTTAATATCACCCTTTAACCTTTAAGTACTAGAGGGGTGAGCAACACATTGTGAAGCAACCTATCTTTAAAGGGATAGTAACAAATGACAATTAATGTAGCTCCGATTAATTTTCATATGTTATGTTTCTTCTTGCTCTGTATATTAATCATACCCGACTTGTAGTTCTAAAGTAATTCTGTTTTAAAGTATCCCCATCCCACCCCTTTTACCTCTTGCATGCACCTCCCCAGAGATGTGGAATCTGGCCCTGGGACCAGACAGCTCACAGTGACTGACAACCTTCTCGCTGCATGCATAATGAAAACCCTGCCCCCCTTGACGAAGTAGTGTAGTATTTTCATTATGCTCACTGAAGATTGTCCCCTTCTGCAAGCTGTCCGGACTGGCTTGTGGACCGTATTGCTTAAAAAAAGGGGGTGGAGGGGAATACTTTAGAACTGAATTACTTTAGAACTACAAGTCAGACATGATTGATATACAGCGCAAGATAAAACATAACAATCGGAGCGACATTTAATAGCATACATTACTATCCTTTTAAAAGTGAGAAAGTATACTTCAGTGTGTATATATTATATATACATCTAACAGGTAAAGGTGATTTTGGCTGTCTGTACTAATCACTTACACAGCCCCCATCCCCCACCCCCAATTGATGTCTGAACTGAAGTGTCCCTATCCGCATATCAATGGCACATGACCCTGTGTTTGCCAAAGGGGTATCCGATAAATTGGCACCAACTCTCACAGGGTGGATTCCAAGCATAATGGGAGCAACAATCATTGTCTACAGGACCCTGGTAATTCTTTCCTTTAAAGGGACAGCAATGCCTGATTTTTGTTAACATCTTCTATATTATCTTTGAGAGTGACTGCTACTAGTCATTATCTTTAAAATAATTCCTTTCACAATAAAACCTAGTTTAACCCCAACATTCGCCCCTTTTCAGGTTATTCACCCAGATACTTCCCACAGAGTACAGTAGTTATGGTTAACCCTGAGGTCACAACAAGGCAGCTATTTTCCTTGTCTGAAAGTATCAGAGTCCTGTGTACAAAATGTTTCTATAGACAGCTTTCAGGACTCAAACACACCCAGGGGCAGCAGTAAGGAGGAGTTATGCAAAATTGCTCTATACTGCCTATCCCACTACAACAGCATGGGACTTTATTTTCACAGGGGTGAGCAGGGGGGTTATGCCCTCCCCACCCACTCCTGTGAAAATCTCTGCAAGGACTTCACTCTCCAACACACTACACACCTTCTCCATCTGCACCCACCTCCCATTCTCCATGTACAGGACTTCACCCTCCAAAACATTAAACACCTCCTGCCTCCCCTTATGCTCCCCATCGCCAGACTGTCTCATGGTCCCCTTCATCTGCTCACCGTTCAGTATTAAAAAAACGTAGAGGCAAAAGTCACCTGTTCACATATGGAGAACTTCATCCACCTGCAGCTCTGAGCGCGATCCCTCACCCCCATACCCTCCAGAGGCAGCGTGCGGCATGCTTGAATTGCCAGCCACTTCCTCCTCTGCAGCTCCTCTTTCAATCAACATATATTCCTGCCGTGTGCAAATTTAAAGTATGGTAGTCCCCTTTGAGGACCCAACCATCCTCACACAGCAGAAATTTATGTTGATTGGAAGAGCTCCTGCAATTGACACACAGGAGAGGAGAAAGCAGCTGCCAATACAAGCATGCCTCCGGCTCTGCCAGACATACACAAATCACTAACACAAACATGGCAGAGTACAAAGAAAGGACTCTGGAGTTGAAACAAAGGCTTGTGCCTTCTAGTTGGGAATCACGGCATTAAATCCACCACAGCTCCTTATGAACGGATACCCAGAATAACATCAATGCTAGTTTCATTGTGAATACAGTAGTAAAAATATAAAAACATTTATATATACACCCACACATACAGTAATGTGCAAAAGTGTTAGGCAGGTATGACAATGCTGTAAAGTAAGAATGCTTTCAAAGATAGACATGTTCATAATAGTTTACTTTAACAAAATGCATAGCGTGTGAACAGAAAAATCTAAATCAAAATCAATCTTTGCTGCGGCCACCCTCAAAACAGCATCAGTTCTTCTAGGTACACTTGCACAAAGTCAGGTATTTTGTGGGCATATAGTCAGGTGGTATGATTAAACAATCTAATTAACCTATCTTCTATCCAGTTGGGAAGGTTATCCCCTAGCCCATGGCTTAAAAGTTGAAGTCCTTTGCTACTAGGCAGACCTGAAAAGTTACTCGCCACTGAAAGCCATAACATACCCACCAGGGCTGAATTTCTACTCACCAGAGCTAAATTTTCACTCGCCATTGCCTAGTGGCGAGTGGAAATTTTGAGCCCTGCCCTAACCCCAATTTCATTTTATACACCAGCCTCCTATGTGGCACTGCATCAACTGCTTTTGCAGAATCTAGATATACTACATATACTGCTTTATGACAATTTAAGTTGCTTACGTCTACATAGTAGCTCAAGATTTGTTTCTTAAGATCCATTCCTCAAAAAACAATGTTGATTCCTGCTAATCTTATTTTCCACAAAATAATCCTGAAAGTAATCCCTTATCATGCCTTCTATAACTTTCCCACTACCGAGGTCAAACTCAAAAGGTCTATAAATTGCAGGTTTGATTTTAGTTCCCTTCTTAAATAAAGGCAATACACTGGCTTTACAGTCTTTTGGCACTGAGCCTGTGGAGAGAAAGCCTTTAAAGGGATAGTAATACTTCGTTTTAACTTTATTTTATAGGCATTAAAAAAAGACGAAGAACGATAAGTCTTATCTCTCAAACCTTTATGGTTTGAGAGATATTCACAAGCAAAGTTTCCCCTCCCGCCCCTTTTACCTGGTGTAAGCAATCTCTTCTCAGATGTGGAATACAGTCCATAGACCAGACAGATAACAGCAAGGGACAAGCTTCTTCATTGAAAACAATGAAAACCCTGCCCCCCTTGACAAGCTTTTCAGGTTTTTCCCTTATTGAAGATTGTCCCTCTCTGCAGTCTACCTGGGCAGCTCCCTTCTGATCTGGCTGAGCAGTGTTACATTAGTAAAAGGGGCGGGAGGGGGACACTGTCATTGAATTACAACTCTGACAGAATTTAAATAACACTCTCCAAAGTCCAAATACTATGATGATTAATTAGAGCTGCTTTTATTATGAGACATTACTATCCCTTTAAAGAGAACGGTCTTGATAACAGTACATAAAGTGACGAAAAATTCAATGGATGCATACCAACAGGACGAGGTGCTTTGTCAGTATTAAGTTTGTCCAGTCTTGCTTGACCTCCCCTCTTGTGTTAACCCAATATTTACTAATGGTTTGGTTTTTACTTTTTATTTATTGAGGGTTTTTTTTTTTTTTTTTTTTTTACTATTTCTTGTTCCAGATACAAAGACGCAAATACATTTGGTTTAGAAAATCACTTTCCCTTATTCTCCCTAATCAAACTCACCCAGCTAATTTTTGAAAGGTTCGATGCACTCCCCTCTTTTCTGCTATTTATGTATTTTAAAAAACACTTTAAGATTTAGTCTTGCTCTCCCTTGCATTTCAGGTTTCATTTATGTTAACAATTGCTTTTTGCAGGATTTTCAGTTGCTTCAGACAAATAGTTTAAATGCCTTTTCTTTCCCCTTGCCATTTCCTTCTTTACATTTGCATTTAACAACATTGGTTGTAATCTACTTATTTTGCATTTGTTCCCCAAGGGAATAGATTGTTGAATATCTTTCTACAACCTAAATTTAAATTCAGATAATTTTGCCTCAGTATTTTTACCTTTACATAAATGATCCCAGTCAATGTGTTGCATTGAAGTTAGCCTTTTTAGAAATAAGCATTTTGGTTGCACACACACAGTTTTGCTTCATCAACCTGATCGCAAATTAAGCCATACTGTGATTACTGTTTTCCAAATGTTCACTTACTTTAATATTAAACACTATGTTTATGTTATTTGTCACCACTACATACAACATAGTTAAGTCTTGTGGGCGGTTCCACCATTTTTGACATGTAGCTTATTCCTAAGAATGATCACAAACCTGCTTTCCTTAGCGCTGTCAGGTCTTATAGCTACAGTTTATATCTGGATAGTTAAAATATCTGATCATTCTAGTATGCCCAAAATGTGCAGATTTTTTTCATTAGCAATAACAGTTGAGCCTCAGTCTCATCAACATTTGGTGGTTTGTAGCATATACACACCAACACCTTTTACACAGTTAGCATCAATGTCTACCCATGACTCCACATTATCTCCAGTTTTCTCACAAACATCTCCCCATAACTTGAATTTAGATCTGGTTTCAAATAAAGGCAGATCTGTCCCTCTTGGCTGCTAATCCTGATGTTCCTAAACAGGGAATAGCCCTCAATGTTAACAGCCCAATCATGTGCATCATCCCACTATGTTTTGTTAAAGGGTTAGTAAACCTCCAAAAAAACTGTTTGTGAATTGATAGGAATAATAATAATAATAATAATAAAAACATGTAATGCCCTTATTCCCATCTCTCAAACCATTATGGTTTGAGAGATGTAAGAAAATAAAGACCTCCGCTCCCTCCCCTTTCTGCCTGACGAGCTGTAAAGCTGTCAGAGGCAGAATCCAGTAGACCAACTTTAGGCGGCTCTTCAGGAGTGCTGGGTGTAGAAGTGTAGACCATTCCGATGAAGTAATCATAGTTAGATATCTCGATGACAGCGCTCCTGAAAAGCCACTGTCTGGTCCCGGAAGCAGGATCTCATGAAGTCCACTATACAGCAGACTCATGAGAAGGGGGTGGGAGAAGAGGTATTTATTTTCTTATATCTCTCAAACCATAACGGTTTGAGAGATGGGAATAAGGGCATTACATGTTTTTTTTAATTATTCCTATCAATTTGCGCACTTTTTTTGAGGGGGGATTTTACTATCCCTTGAAACCAAATTTTATCCAAATGCACTTTAAAGTGATAGTAATGTTTCACAAAATCAGCAGCTCCAATTAATCTTCAAAGTATTTGGGCCAAGGAGAGTGTCATTTCAATACTGTCAGAGCTGTAGATCAAGAGTAATTTAATAATAAAGTATCCCCCTCCCGCCCCTTTTACCTAGTGTAAGCCACCTCCCCTCAGATGTGGAATCTGGTCTCTTGACCAATCAGGTCACAGCAAGGAACAGTCTTCTAACTGTGAGCATAAGGAAAACCCTGCCCCCCTTGACAGGTTTTCCTGGTTTTCCTTATGCTCACTGAAGATTGTCCTTTGCTGCGATCCATTTGGACAGTCTTGCTGCTCTGTAGAAGGGGTGGGAGATACTTTATCATTCAATTACTCTTGAACTACAACTCAGACAGTATTTAAAACTCTCTCCACAGCCCAAATACTCTAACATAAAGCACTCCCATTTTGACTACCATACTATTTGCATTCACCAACAGACAATTTTCTATTTTACACAATACATCTGAAGTTAACAGGAGATTCTCCCTATTAGCTACATTTATCCACACCCCTTCTCCATACCATGATCCTTTATTTGTACGCAATTCCCATCTACCCCAGTTTTACTAGCAATACCCTCCACCCTTTTTCCTAGTTTAAAAGCTGTTCCAGCCATCTAAGCATTCTATCCTCTAGCACAGTGGCCTCCTTACCACTTAAATGCAGTCCGTCACTACCAGATTGTGCCCACTAGCAAAGTCAGCCCAGTGCTCTTAAAAACTCAAAACCCTCCTTCCTACAACAATACTTAAAGTGATAGTAATACTTGAAATTCAAACCATTTCATTCTGTAGATATTTGCAAAATAAACTAATTGCGCCATTTCCGATCTCCCAAACCTTTATGGTTTGGGAGATATAAGTCTGCAAAGTTCCCCCCCCCCCCTTGTGCTGACGTCAGCTTTAAAACTTACAGAGATCACAGTCCATAGACCGTCCTGCGGCTCTTCAGCAGAGCCGTGATTGCGGTAGTTACAAAGAAATACTTAATTTGAACAATCTACAATGTGTGCCTGGTTTGCAAGCACAAGTTGTAGACAGTTCAAGTGAAGTATTTCTTTGTAACTACCGCAATCACGGCTCTGCTGAAGAGCCGCAGGACAGTCTACGGACTGCAATCTCCGTCTAAGTTTTAAAGCTGACGTCAGCACAAGGGGGGGAAAGGGGGAACTTTGCAGACTTATATCTCCCAAACAATAAAGGTTTGGGAGATCGGAAATGGAGCAATTAGTTTATTTTGTAAATATCTACAGAATTAAATGGTTTGAAATACAAGTATACTATCACTTTAAGCCATGCATGATGCTATCTGAGCTCTCTCTGCCTACCTTCACTGGGGCATGGTGCTGATATTCTTTAAGAAAATTGTAAATCTGAAGGATTTTGCACTCTAAATCCCTGAATTTTTTTTTTTTTTTTTTTTTTTTTTTTTTTTTTTTTTTTTTTTTTTTTACACGTACCTCCATCTTCTTCTCACTTTTGTCAATGGTACAATTCTGTACCAAGAAAGCGGGAACCTTTCCAGCCCCTCTCAATAATATCTGCAACATTCTGAACCAGAGTACACAGGAGACAACATACAGTTCAGTATTCACTTTCCTGACGACAGATTACTCCAACATCCCAGCCTCATTCAAAACACCAATAAAAAACAACTTTATATTCTACAACTCCTGTACCTAAAAATTGTTTGAACACTGACTACATACGTGGTTATTTAAAAAAGGTATAGAGACATTATGTATGTGTGCGTGTCTGGGTAAAATTAAGGGTACACTGAGCTTCCCTTTTACATGGACATCACAAGTGCACCATTGCCGTTTTATTCTCACCCACTGTGAAAGATAAACTTGTCTGAGCAAGCTGTGTCTTTACTGCAGTCCTGTGTGAACACAGTAAAGAAAGTATGAACATCGGCCTATGGGTCTGTTGGCAGACATTTCAACAAGTATTCATCTCAACCTCTAATTAATTGCTTACCAAAGTGGACACAGCCAATAAGATTTGGCTGGCACCCACTTGGGCCGGAAGTAAGCCACGTTCCTCTGCACCAGAATGCAGGAGAAAGGAAAGTCTACAACATGGGAAATTCTGTTGTGTGTGTGAAAAAGAACAATTGCAGTTGATCAGATTATCACGGTTTGTATCTACAGATTTCCCCATATACCTTTATAACAAGCGGTCAAAAGAAAAGAAAAAAAAAAAAAAAAAAAGTTATAAACACGCATAACCTGCAACATAATCTAGACCTAGATCTGTAAACCCATCGTATCTCAAGCTAAAAACTTATTATGTAGCTCTTTATAGAGCTCACCCTGACAAAGGTTTTCATAACAATTTCCATTTTTACTATATAAAATGATCCCTGGTACATGAAAACTATGAAAGAAGAGGATGGTTCAAAAGTTCTAAAAGTTTTGTTCAGGTGCTGAAGTTTTACTTTTATAAAGCACTTTCATATAAATTACAAAAGTGCAAGCAGCAGACAAAACGTGTGATAAATTAAATACTAATAACCCTTACAAGCCTGCATTGTCAGGAGGTATGACCTAAAAGCAACACAAATCACCATTTGTGGAAAATGTAATTACAATTTTTAAAAAAATTAATATGTATATTACATAATTTATAATATTTGCATATGCTCTAGATATTATTCAAAGGAAGGAGGGGGGAGAAAAAAAAAAAAAAAAAAAAAGCATTTTGTTATAAACCACAGTTCGCTTCTCAAACTGGGAAAAACACCCCTAATATGCTTTACAGATGACATGAGATAGGATATCACAAAATCTCAGTGACCCAGAGTGCATCCCCTTAGTGATGAGGGCTTTTTGACACTAGAGATGCAGATGACACACTAATCTCTCTCTCTGTCCCTGACCTCACTCCAGCTGTGCAGGCTCAAGTCACTCAATGTCTCTCAGCCATTTCATCATGGATGGCCCACCACCACCTTAAACTTAATATGGCTAAGACAGAGCTGGTGGTGTTTCCTCCTAAAACCCATCCACCAACCCCCTTCTCCATCACAATAGAAAACTGTGCTATACACTCAGTATACAAAGCACGCTGTCTTGAGGTCATACTTGATTCTAAATTAACCTTCTCCCCCCATATCCAAGCTGTCACTAAAACATGTCACTTCTTCCTAAAAAATATTGCAAAAATATGTCCGTTCCTCTGCATATCAACGGCTAAAACACTATCTCAGGCACTTGTTCTCTCTAGGCTTGACTACTGTAACATTCTACACTCCAATCTTCCTGCTTCTCATCTCTCTCCACTTCAATTTGTTATCAATTCAGCCGCAAGAATCACCACATTTGCTCCCAGATACCTTCCATCTCATATCCTCCTGAAATCCCTCAATTGGCTACCAATAAAGTATTGTATTTCTTACAAGATTCTCCTCCTCTCCTGTAAGTCACTCTGTTCTTTAGCACCCTCTTATATTTCTGCCCTTATCTCCCACTACACCCCTTCCCGTCCCCTACAGTCTTCTTAAGGGTTCTTCCTGTCCTCTCCCTACACAACTCGAGCCATCTCTCGACTACAAGCTTTCTCACTGGCTGGTCCTCGACTCTGGAATGCCCTCCCCATCACCATTCGCCAATCATCCACAATCATCACTTTCAAGCGTCTCCTCAAAAGCCACATGCTCAGGGAGGCATTTCAATAGCAATGTCCTCCTTCTGCACACTGACAGTCACAGCAGAATCACAAGTACAAGTAGGGCTTTGTTTTGATCTCACATGTATATGGCTTACCCATCATTTGATGTAAAATAAATATGTAAAATAACTTTATAGTTATGGTCAATATTATTGGCTCCCTTGAATATACTGATATCATGTACAGTATCTCCTGAAAAAGTGTGTAGTGAAACAGCTTTGATCTACATAAAGTCATGCATTTGATACAGAACAGCACATGATAAAATAATTTAAAAAAAGAAATGTGAGGAAAAAGTATAAAAATGTAAACACTGCCATGACACAATTATGGCCACACTCTTAAAGAATTCAAATCAGTTTGAAAAGAAGAACTAGAGTGTCATTGCTGCAAAATTAGATTCACCTGTGATAAATTGTCAGTGTTCACATGGCTTGAATTAACCAAGCAGTGAGGACTTTAATGCTTAAAAAAGGCACTTTTATTCCCTGTTCATTTTTCACAATGGTGAAGACAAGAGCTGTCCGAGCATCAGAAACACTATTATTACCAAACAAAATAATTCTGAAGGATACAAGGCCATCTCCAAAAATCTTGGCATCCCTGTTTTAACAGTTCACAATGTTAAGAAGTCTGATGATTATGGAACTGTTAAGAACCTCCCAGGATATGGTGGAAAAACCACCATGTAAGACATCCACACAGCTTAAGGCTGGCCTGGAGCAGTCTGTAGTGATTGTTTCAACCCATACAATACGCCGCACAATAAACCAAGATGGGCTTTATGGGAGAAGGCCAAGGGTACCCCACTTCTAAAAGCAAAAACATAAAAACACGATTGGTATTGTATTTAAGGATTTCTTGTGTGTTTCTCCCATTTTATTTTATGGACTGTTTTGCTTATGTGTAATCTTTGTGTATGTCCTTTATTTCTGTTTTTTTGTAACCAGCACTGTGAAACCTTTTTTCAGATTAAATGTTCAATTAATCAGCTCTTGTCTCTGTTCTCTAATATGAACTCACTACTCTGTAGAAAACTCAGAACACGCTACTAAAAGGTTAATTCTATATGTCTGATTATTAAGGTGATTTTATACTGTAATTCTGTTGTGTTTGGGGTAACCTAAGACGCCCAGATATAAAGTCTTGGTGGTGGCAGCAAATTTTTAGTACTGGGGAGATAGTGCAGGAGGGATTTCAGGGGTTAATGTTGTGGTTGCTAGGAATAGTAACAGGTAACCAGGGGTCTGGTATTGTTAACCTTTTCACTCCCATACTCTCCCCACTGTCTCAGTAGGGCCTATAGCCTTCGCTTGTTACACGAGTGCTTGAAAACGAGGCACACGTTTTAGGCCATTCCAATGAATGAATTAGTGGTAAACGAGATCACGGCTCAAGCGCCTACGTGTCGGCCAACATGGATCTCCTGCTGACAGCTTTACAGCTGTCAGTAGTACAGATCAGACTTTAAACGCCTGTATCTCTTAAACCATAGCGGTTTGAGAGATATGGTTTTTTGCATTTAGCTCAGCTTTTTAAGCTCTTCTAAATAAAAAAAATAAAAAAAAAAAAAAACTTTTTTGTGGACATTACTAAACACTTTATGGGAATCATTACCAAGGTACTTTACAGCGAAATGTGCTACCCAATGTCAGATAACTAGGTATGGGTCGAAGATCATGGGTCTTCCAGCAGGACAATGATCCAAAGCACACACCCAAAAGAATGGCTGAAAAGAAAAAATAAATAAATAATAAATTGTTTTAGACTGGCCATCAATGAGCCCTGATGTCAATCTGATTGAAAAACCTTTGGAGACAGCTTAATGCTGCCATTTTTAAAAAAGAATCCTGCAAACATTCAAAATCTTTAACAAATTGCAGTTGAAGAGTGGGAGAAATTGCCAGTAGAATGGTGCATGAAGCTTATACATGGAAATGTTTGGAGTCTGTCAATATTGCCAAGGTTTGCGCAACCAAATATTACGGAAAGGTGCCATTAAGGCGTTTCAGGTCGTATTTTATGTTTCTTATGTGAAATCACTACATGTCAGTTACAAAAGCCATCTTTTTTTGTTGAATACCTTTGGACATCCCATTAAAATATCCTGATGATACAAAGTAGGTATATTTCTGAAGATATTGTACATGATATACAAAATATTCTTATAGCGCCATAATATTGACCCTAACTATAGGTTTTTTTGTGATAATTTGTGCTCAATTAGTTCAATTTTAATACAGACTGTATAAAAAAAATGAACGGTCTTTCATACCTTCCAAATGTCCCTTTTTAGGGGGTACTGTCCCTCTGAGGTGAAAATCCTTACATCACTCATTCTCTCCTTGGTGTCCCTCGTTAAGGCTATCAAACTTTGTTGTGTATATGCAAGGGTTTCACATTACTTCACAGTATATATATAAAAAAAAAAATAAAATAAAAAAATCTCACAATGTTTGTTTACATGTCAATATAAGCTTTAATAAATTAGGCTATGTGAATAAAATAATTTAATAATTTGGGCTTGCTCTAAGTCATTTATTCAGTGACACAAAGAGATTACTGTAGGTCATCAAGTTACCAAACCTGCTTCACCGCTAGTTTAGCCCCAGCACCTATTATTTTATGAAAAGTACCCCAGATTGTAGTGATTGTAGCCATTTCTCCTGTGATGATGTGCGTTCTTGGCTTCTATCTTCCTCACAATCACTGTGAGAAAGAGAGAGGCAGAACACACTGATAAAGGCGGTCACATCAACTCAAACATACATTGATGATATTTGAGCATCCGCATGTAAACTTCTGTGTCCCCTCTCCTTGGTACAGATTTAACTTCTGCTTCAATGTCTGCAAAGACATAGGTTCTGCTATAGATGGAATTAACAGCACGCTTCAGGTCTCACATATTATTCTACGTGAGTACATTACATGATACTTGAGCAGCCACACGTAAAGTTATGTGTCTACTCCCACACTACTTCTCAGCGTCCACACCTGTGTCTTTGCAGATATTGAACAGGAGTTAAATATGTGATAAGACACAGGCGGGCATACTGAGGTTAAATATAGCACTGACACTGAGGGGAAGGACAGTGCAGAGCAATGAGAGCACTCCAGCATACATGGAGAAATCCTCCATCATCGGAGGAGGTTGGAATGGGACAATACTTGGGGAGGAAGCAGACGAAGACTGACAGGCTGCAGTCCAGAGTTGTACCACAGTCTGTCCGGAGCCCCGGCTCATTTTTAAAAATGTATATTTCGCCATAGCATGCATTGTATAATATATATTTAAAAAAAAAAAAAAAAACCTGTGATCTTTTTTTTTTTATCACTATAAGAAGATCACTGAGACAAACTTGTACGGGGGCAATAATTTCCTTTTAAACATATTTATGTTAATTGCAGTGCAGTTGCCTATACTTACTGGACTCCATTTTAGTGTGAATTTAGCTTAACCCTGAATATATAATTTTATTTATTTATTTGAAGCTTTATTCTACTGCAGGGTCATGCACATTTTTCAGTAGTGGGGCACATGAGTGAGAATGCCATAAGTGAGCTTCCCCCCCCCCCTCTCTTCTTCTTTCTTTATTATTGACTAGTGTAAAAGCCCATGTACACAGGCCATGGTCCGGGTAATCTTAATGTGTTGCGTACCCCTCTGGCACTCAATGGGTTAACAGGCCGCTACCTCACTGTTCCACGCGGTGCAATCATGCACAGTAGAGACTGCCTGAAAGCACAGAATGCTCCCAGCATTCTGTGTGTTCAGGCAGTCTCTACTGCACATGACGGCTTCTGACAAACATCCTAGCAAATTATTATATAGGATAATGATGGTGAATTTTAGCATGTTAGCTAGCATGTTAATATCTAAAAGCCTCTGTCTAAGGGCAGATCCTGCAAATGTTATCTAGAAACCTGTCCAGAGCCCAATGTAAAATCAGTTGTCCAAGACGAGCATCCAAGCAAGATAGGATTTAAAGGATGTCAGATATCCTGTCCAAGACACCAAAAACTCCAACAGGTACCAGACTCTGGGGTCACACTGGGGAACAGCACTTACACATTCATAGTTATGCTGCTAGAAATCAGCTTAGATTTTTGTAGTAAACTCTTAGCATGAGCATGTTCTGTGTGCGGACAGTGTGCCCTCAAGAAAGACAGGAAAGGTTTAAACAGGGCTTGAGGAATAACAATGGTTCAACTCACAGACAGGTAGACTGGGGTTGTTTGGCATCTATCAGGTTCTAATATGGGTGACACGATGAACCCAGTGTCGCCAACATAACAGGTACCATAATGACCAAATATTACATTTTAAAATATCAAGCCAGAATTTGGTTCTTGGTTTAAGACCTAACTCATTAAAGGGTTAGTAATGTTTCATAACAGCAGCAGCTACGATTGTTCGTTATAATACTACTGATCTCTAATACTACCACCACTTGTAATCTCTCTTGTTTTGCTGAAATTATATTATGAAGTTAACCCTTCCCTACCCTTTTATCGAGCGTAAGCCACCTCCCCTAAGATGTAAAATCCGTTCATCGAACCAGACAGATTACAAAGAGGGACAATCTATCCCTTTATCAGTATAAGGAAAACCCTGCCCTCCTTGACGATGGACGGTAGGTTTTTCCTGATACTGACTGAAGATGGTCCCTCGTCGCAATCCGCTTTTAGCTCTGAGGCAAATAAGACTAATGTCGGGAAAAGGGGCAGGAGGGGTAAACATAATATAATTTCAGCATAACTAGAGAGATGTGGCAATATCAGAGCTCAGTAGTATCTATCTATCCTATATAATAATCCACCAGATGTATCTTTGTCTGATATAGTCACGCGCAGTAGAGACTGCCTGAACGCAAACAGTTAGTACCTGTCGTCACGCACTTTGGCCCCTGTACATGGGCATTTATAATATTATATATATATATACATATATACACACACACACACACACACACACACACACACACACACGGCCAGATATATGTTGTCCGACTGCTGGATGTTTGTCCGACGCAGTCATGCGCAGTAGACGCTGCCCGAACGCTTGGCCTGTGTACACAGGCTTTTACACTAGTTAACTATGAACAATCACAGCTGCTGCTATTACGAAACATTACTAACCCTTTAGCGACTCATGACGTACATGTACATCACGAGGTGGAGGTCCCTAAAAGACCAAGGACGTACATGTACGTCCTGGAATTCCGGGCTACCCGCGCGACTGCATGCCGTTCGGGAGTCTGGAATAGAAAGAAAAGAGGAGTGGGGGGGGGGGGGGGGAAGAGAAAAAGCTCTGTGGTCTTTAAGTGACGGCGGCGTGCATGCAAGACTGCTCCTTAAGCGGTTAAGGGTCTCAATCTGCACAGGCATGGCAACTGGTGTTCCTCTCCATCCATGTGACACCAAGTAGGCAGTTTCCCAGAGACAAAGATGCTCATTCGATAATGGGTGAAGTTTATTTTTACAAGCACTTTACCATCTAGAGCTTCTCACAGACTACTGGTACTTTGGTAGGTTTTCTGTGTTATTCCTTGTTCATTTTAATATCGTTTTATACTTCTATTTTGTAGGTTTGTGGTTTGTTTGTTTTTTTTACTATCGTTGTTTTTTATTATTTGTATATACACTGTGATCTCGTACTCAGATTAAATATAAAATTAGTTCTGTCTTTGTGCCCAAAATTAAACTCATCACGTTACACTTTTACTAACATTCATAGTGTCTAAATTGGGTTCTATAGAATTGTAGTCCAGGATGTTACCGAAGGCTCCTTGGGTATTAGTAAAGCCTTAAACATAACTTGGTGGTGGCAGCGAGTCATTTTTTGAGAAGTGGTGGGGTGAGCCGTTCTTGGGGGCGGGTTGACAATAACCCTTTCAATCCCACACAGTGCCTCTCCATGACACTGACATAGTAGTTCTTGTGCGCTAATTAATTAGGTACAAAAATTGTGTTTTTCATATCTTAGGTGGGCCGCACATGGCGGACGGCCCTGTACTATTGTGTAAAACAAAGCTGCTTCCACTGCAGAGATCTTTATTTGAAAGTTATTGCAGCTCAAATGTGCATTTTCCTGGGTTCAGTACTGCCCTTAAATTTTATAGGGATGCTGTTGCTACAGCAATCTATGGTCACCTATGCTCAGCTGACCATAAACCTCTATGGTATGGTGCATCAACATCACCATAGTAAAATTCTAGGCAACAGGAGGCAAGTCATTCAAAATATGCAAGTCTGAGTTGCAATAACTTGAATAAAACAAAGCTGCCAGAGTACATCTGTTTTACTCAGCAATATATAATTTTCCCCCACAAGGTGTTACTATTCCTTTAAAGGGATAGTAATACTTCGTTTTATCTTTATTTTATTTTGTAGGCATTATAAAAACATGAACAATATAAGTTATCACTCAAACCTTCGTGGTTTGAGAGATATTCACAAGCAAAGTTTCCCCTCCCTCCCCTTTTACCTACTATAAGCCATCTCTTCTCAGATGTGGAATCCAGTTCAGAGACCAGACAGATAACAGAAGGGGACAATCTTCTACCTATGAGAACAATGAAAGCCCTGCCCCCTCCCCTTGACAAGTTTTTCAGGTTTTTCCATGATCTTAATTGAAGATTGTCCCTCTCTGCAATTTACCTGGGCACCTCCCTTCTGATCTGGCTGAACAGTGTTACAGCAGTAAAAGGGGCGGGAGGGGGATACTTTGTCATTGAATTACTCTTGAACTACAACTCTGACAGAATTAAAATAACACTCTCCAAAGTACAAATACTATGATGATTAATTAGAGCTGATTTTATTATGAAACATTACTATCCCTTTAAAGGGGGCATTATAAAAAAATGAAAATGGTGCAAAACCATTAAAATATTGATTACTCATTGGCAGCATTTATTAAACTATTTTCTCTGGTTAGAAAGTTCTAATATCTTGAAAGTAAAAATGCAAAAAAGCGGCCATTTTTTTTTTTTAATCAGATCTGTGAAAACACTAACAAAACCCATAAACTACTATAATTGTTTCGAGATTATAAAACTCCTTTTAGTTCACTGCAACGGTCATCTCTTATTTGTTTACTGCAGTAATGCCTTACATTGCCTTTACAATTTGTAAAAACAAATTATTCTGAAAGCGCTTTTAAAAATCATTTCTGGATTGTCGGCGATATTTAGATTTGTCTGTTAAAGCAAATCAGCTAGTACTGGTCAGCAGGAAGTGGCAGTTGGTAATGTAGATTGGAACTTGTGTATCTGGCAGGCATGCTTGGCAGATTTGAACTAACTAAAACTATTGCTTTAACCCCTTAAAGACCCATGACGGTCCTAGCACGTCATGGGTTGGTGAACCATGACGTGCCGCGACAGTCATGGATTTCAGGAAAAAGGGTCCGTGGTCCTCAAGTGCCGGCTGTGTGCGGCCCTTAAGGGGTTAAATACAATATAGGTTATTTTGAAAGCTTAGGGGATTTACAGAAGATACTTAGCCCAGATTTTGGACAGGAGACAGCACAGATGGGCATAAGAAAAGAGTTTCAACTACTGTAAAATCTCAGGTATAATACGCACCTGTGTATAATATGCAGGTGTATATTATGCCCAAGATTTAGGGGAAAACAAGAGTGCCTATGTATAATACGCACCCTTGTTTTCCTCCCTTACAAAAAAAAAATTGCTGCCGACTACCTTCCCTCCCTCCCCCACAGCGCGATCCGATGTCCATAGAAGCCTTACTTTATCTTGCTGCCTTTGAATACCGCACTCTGTCTGTCTTTAGCTCTGGTCCCATCTTCCCATGCGGGCGGCAGGCTTGCATTTGCCGCCCGCTTCCTTCAATGAACTTTTAGGACCTTCCGCCTCCAGTACCATTGGCTGGAGGCGGAAGGTCCTGAAAGTTCATTGAAGGAAGCGGACGGCAAATGCAAGCCTGTCGCCCGCATGGGAAGATGGGACCAGAGCTAAAGACAGACAGAGTGCGGTATTCAAAGGCAGCAAGATAAAGTAAGGCTTCTATGGACATCGGATCGAGCTGGGGGGGGAGGGAGGGAAGGTAGCCGGCAGCAATTTTTTTTTTTTTTTTTTTAAATAAGACAAAAAATTCTCGTGTATAATACGCACCCCCCACTTCACATAAGGTGAAGAGGGGTAAAATTGTGCGTATTATACCCGAGATTTTACGGTACATTTATTACAACATGTTCTCCAATAGGGCATAGCATTTTCTATCTGAAAGTTTCCCTGAGGAAGATCCACTTTGGGACATAAAACATTTGTCCTGTTGAAGCATATGATGTAATAAACTAGCCAGATTTACCATCTTATGCCTGAATGTGCCGTCTCTTGTCTGAAATCTGGACTAAGTATTTATTTCTGCAGATATTCAAAAGCAACCATCCAGCTATAGACTAACATAACATAACTGATGCAGCTGAAAAAGACATATATCCATCAGGACCAACCCATGCAGATCGAGAGGAAGGATAAAGGGGGGGGGGGGGACTGAAGTAATTTCCAGTTAAGCCCTAAATGGGTAAAAGAAATCCTTCCCAACTCCGAATGGCAGTCATATTTCCATGGATCAAAAACCTATCATCTTTGAAGCCAACTGTCATATTCTTAGTTTGATCTGTGCTAGACAGGTATCCATTAGTTTTTGAAAGCAGTTACAGTATCTGCAAACACAGCATCCCGGGGAAAAGAATTCCAATGCTTTAACCACTCTTAATGTAAAAATTCCCTGCCTTTGTCACTGAAAATGCCTGCTAGTCTTAATGGATGAACTCTCTTTCTGAGCTCAGCTCTTTGAATAATTGGAGAATTCTTTGTACTGACCTCGAATATTTTTGTAAATGGCAATCATATCACCCCTTAGACATCTTTTCTCTTAAAGGGATAGCAATACTTAAAGGGATAGCAATACTTAAAGGGATAGCAATACTTAAAGGGATAGCAATACTTAAAGGGATAGTAATACTTAAAGGGATAGTAATACTTCGTTTTAACTTTGTTTTATTTTGTAGGCATTAAAAAAACAAGAATGATATAAGTCTTATCTCTCAAACCTTTATGGTTTATGAGATATTCACAAGCAAAGTTCCCCTCCCCGCCCCTTTTACCTAGTGTAAGCCATCTCTTCTCAGATGTGAGTCTGGTTGTATGACAGGACAGATAACAGAAGGGGACAATTTTCTTTGTATTAAAACAATGAAAGCCCTTCCCCCCTTGACAAGTTTTTCAGCTTTTTTCCTTATCTTAATTGAAGATTGTCCCTCTCTGCAGTCTACCTGGGCACCTCCCTTCTGATCTGGTTGAACAGGGGGGGATACTTTGTTTGTGAATATCTCTTAAACCATAAAGGTTTCAGAGGTAAGACTTATATCATTCTTCATGTTTTTTTAATGCCTACAAAATAAAATAAAGTTAAAATGAAGTATTACTATCCCTTTAAAATGTAAAAAAATATAAGTTGTAGGTTTTATCCCCCTGAGTAAAACAAGAGTACTCCCACTGCTGAAAGGTGTTTCATTCAAAAGTTAATAATTTTCAAAGTTGAATTTTTTAGGTGCAATATCACAGTGGCCGGAAATTGTACAGTGGCGCTGTTGCAACACCATCCTATGGAGATTTATGGTCCCGGGACCAGAGCTGTCCATAGGATCGTGTAGCAACAGCGCCACTGTACAATTTCAGGTCACTGTGATATTGCACCTAAAAAATTCAACTTTGAAAATTAACAACTTTTGAATGAAACACCTTTCAGCAGTGGGATTACCCTTGTTTTACTCAGAGGGATAAACCCTACAACATATATTTTTTTTACATTTTAAGTATTACTATCCCTTTACCTCAGATCCTCCAATCCCTTATCAGTTTTGTTGAACGTCTCTGCACTTTTTCCAGTTTAATAATGTATTTTTTTTTTTTTTTTTTTTTTTTTTTTTTTTTTCACACCGCTCCTTTGGGAGCACCGAGTAGTAGCGGGACTGAAATTGACCACTCCAAGAATGAAGCGGTCACTATCAGTTGGCCATTCGGCGTGCCGGCACACGTGATCAGCCACGTGTACCGACACGTCAAACTTCGTGATGTGGTCCTTAAAGAAAGTGGTCCTTAAGGGGTTAAATTCCTACTTCTAGATCACTAATAAACACACTGAAAAATATCTGACCCAGGACTGAACACTGTGGGACAAAGCTTACAACAACTCTCTGCCATCATTTAACCAGTTCTCTATCCATGTACAGATGATATCACCTCCCAAATCAAAGCCTTTTAAATTTATGCAGTAACCTGTTGGGAGGCACTGTATCAAAAGCTTTTGTAAAATGCAAGTACACTACATCAACAATTCCCTTGTCCAAATTACTACTTACCCTTTTGGAAAATGCAAGTAAATTAGTCTGACATGATCTAGTCTTCATAAAACCATGCTGACTCCTACTAATAGTATGGTTTGTTTTCACAAAGTTCAGAATACTTTCTGTAACCCTTCTAAAATATTACCCACTATGGTAGTCAAGCTCACGGGTCTAGAATTTCCTGATTTGGATCTTGCCCCCCCCCCTTTGAACAATGGTACTGCATCAGCTTTCCTCCAATCACAGGGTACTATGCCTGATTCAAGTGAATCATTAATATGTTCCTTAAATACTATTCATTTGTATACCATCAGGTCCAGGTGCTTTATTCACCATAACATTTTTCAGTTCCTTTTGGACTTTGTCCTCAGTAAGCCATGTACATGATGGAGGAAATTCTGTTTAGTCTACGCCAGTGGTAATCAATTTTTGTTTGAGGCACCCCTAGATCATCATCTAGAATTTTCAAGGATGTAAGGAAGGGGACAATACATACATAATTATTAAGTCTTTGTATCATTAGGACAAGAATGAGAATATTACGCGTACTGAATCTCATAATTCACAATATTTTCACTGAAGCCTATGAAAAAAAGATAAGCAGTGCTCTAATCTGGTGCCAGAGGCAAAAGTGCCATAAGGACAGTCAGCTAGTTAAAGGAACACTAACTCCTAAAAAAATGAAATTGGTTGCACTTGTTTAAGTTTCATATACTTACAAGATAGTATGGGATTTATGTTATATCCGTAAAAAAATAATAAACTGGCTTTTTAAACACATGTAAACTGTCCTATTCAGTGAGAATGTAATGCATTTTAATTTGTATTGTAATTTTGTTTATGCAGTTTGTAATGAGTGGTAAGAGCTAAAGAATTTGTGATTAGTGTACAGTACTCTTATTCAGAAAGGTTGCCATCTTAAGTTGGCCCATTTATGGACAACCTCCTCAAGACCAATATGGTACTTGAAACCCTGAGGAGAAAAAAAAAAAAAAAAAGGCAGGCATGGCTCTGAGCATACGCAAAACTTTGATTTTTAGACTCCAAACACAGGGAAGTTTTAATGACACCAACACAGAGTATTTAAAGGGATAGTAAAGTCAAGAGAGAAGTTACTTTTGATCATTCATTACACTTTTTTTTTCCCAAAACGCACAGTACCATTGTAAATGTCCAAATTGTTGTAGTCTTCTTGTAATTTTAGTTTAATGTTCCCCCTCCTGCCCCTTTTCCATATGTGACTCGGGCTCCTCAGATCTGAAAGCTGGTCTGGGTGGATCACAACGATTGACAATATTGTGTCAGCATAAGGAAAACCCTGCTCCCCTTCATCAAGGGGGGGGGAGGGTTTTCCTTATCCAGACACATACAATATTGTCACTCATTATAATCGGTCCAGTCAATCAACCGGCTTTCAGATCTGAGGCAGAGTTACCCAGTGAAAAGGGGAGGGAGGGGTAAGTTTTTAACTAAAGTTACATGAAAACTTCAACAGTACTGTGCGTTATAATCAAAAAGTATAATGAACAAACAAAAATAACTAAGTGTATATAAACACACTTGGGTGTAAGTGTTCTCTTAAAGGGACAGTAATGTCCCATAAAAATGTTTTAGAGTTTTGTAGAGCTTAAAAAAATAAGCTAAATGCCACAAATCTCATCTCTCAAACCGCTATGGTTGGAACGATATCATCCTCTAAAGTTCCCCTCTCCCTCCTCTTCTCCTGATGTCAGCTATAAGCTGACAGCAGTAGTTCCTGGTCTGGGGACTGACAAGCGGTTCTTCAGCAGAGCCGCAATAGAGCGATTTAAAAAGAATTACTTCTTTGGAACGGTCTACAAAGTGTGCTTGGTTTGCAAGAACAATTTTTAAACCATTCGAAAGAAGTAATTCTTTTAAAATCGCACCATCGTGGCTCTGCTGAAGAGCCTACTCGTGTTGGCCGACAATGATCTCCTTCTGTCAGCTGTAGGAGAAGAGGAACTTTAGTGGATGATACCTCTCAAACCATAGTGGTTTGATAGATAAGATTTGTGGCATTTAGCATATTTTTAAGCTCTACAAAACTCAAACTCTGTCCCTTTAAGTATGTCTGTAAAACAGAAATCTTCCATACAATAATCACAATCAAGAGAAGAAATACAACTGTTAGCGTCTATAATGAAGAATCAATGCAGTTTGCATCATATTTAAATGTTTTATGTATTTGTATAGGTCAACCACCGGATGTCCAATAAGAGCCATGTTTAAAAGCCAGGGTAGCAGTTTTTAACCAGGGCACTATGGATACAATCGTAGGGTGCTGGATTTGTTCCAGAAAGACTCAGACATACGCCTATTGTTTATAAAATGAATGGTAGTTCAAACTCCAAAGAAAAAAAAAAGGGGGGGGGGGGGGCTGTCAATATTTCTGCCATTCTGATTGTTAAAACAAGTACTATTTATGAAATTCATCTTCACTGTGCCAATGTTAAATGAAGTATGAGAAGCTGGAGTGCCTTGAGCTAAACAAAACCCTAACAATCTGAGAATTAACTGAACTAGGCTTTTGGGCCCAATCTATAAGCCCTATGCACAAAGTAGAGAAGTTTTACACCACAGGGCACAATCTCCCAATTAAATAGCTTGAGCTTTTAACCCCTTTATTACTAGATGTCTCCAATAGGAGACCTATGCATTCAAGGTGTTAGGGCACCATATAAAACAAACAATATCTATATGTCCCATATGAAACAGTGTGTTTACTCCAGAACTGCACCTGTTTTCTTTTGCACATAGGATCTTTAGTTTATTCAAGATGGAATCCATGGGAAACCTCTGGACAGCCGACCAGAGACATTTACAGCTATTAAACCTCCTTTTTTTTTACCCCTTCAATCCTGTCCATCAGCTTTTGTATATAAAAGTTAACTGTCAGATGTCATTTTTTATAATATTAAATTAAAAAGCAGTACTGAAAATATAGAAGTGATCAGAAATTAAAGAATCACATTAAAATAAACATTTTGCAGCTATAGGGTGCTTTCAAGGGCAAGGCATAAAATGAACAGTGTTTACACTAAAACAAAAAAATCTGTTTTGTACAGCAAGTTTATAAAGATAAAATAAGGGGAAATAGCAAAATTAGTCAAATATTAAAAGCAAAATACAGCTACATTCATGCTTGAGAAAAACAGATGGATTATAAAATGCAAAGTAAAATTAAGAACCATTTGCCTCACAGCAATGTAAAATAAAAACACACAGCATTTTAGCTGAACCTATAGTTATATCATTATGTGCCTTAGCATGCCATTCTACACAAGCATATTTAAACCATTAAAACATTAATTTTCAAAAGTTTGGGAACAAAAAAAGTGTGTATGTATATCAAAAATACAGAAAGCTAAAATATATTGACTTGTGCAGATACAACTCTTCTATGTGAATTATATGTATGGATATAATTTAAGGAGTTGGAGATTTGGGTTGTCCATTTCAATAATGAGGTCATCATAACTGTTTTCAAGTCCACATGGGGAAAATGTGATTTACTTTAGGGCTTAATCATTGAACACTGGAATTAAAACAGCACCAGAAAACAATGTCAGAAAGACACAAAATCCAGGACTGGATCCATGAGATCTTTCAGCACTAGGCCCAAAGTGATCTCTACTTACATGTCCAACAGCTTCCGTCTTTATTTTATGGGCAGGCAGGATTTGAGATTTTTAAGAGGAGGGGTTGATGAGTGCAACGGGTGTTTTAGAGGTATACTGTTATATTACTTGGAAAGGGGAAATTACGATGCCATTTAAATAAATTAGTCAGAGGCCTGGAATTACAGGCAGGGCCTACATGTCTCTCGCTTTTCCTTCCCACCCACCCCCTCCAAATCACTCCACCTCAGTAATGGCGTTTGGCAGAAAGCAGAAGAGGAAAGGGGGAGGAGAGACAGAAAGGACAGGGAGGGAGAGCGAAATAAAAGAGGAAATGATTGTCTGTTTTAGAATGATCTAAGGTGTGGACAAGTTAAGGAATAACTGCAGATGCATTCGCTTGGAGAGGGCATGAATAGGTTAAATAGAACATAAATAAATCATGGGGTCTGAGCAAGCAAAAGGGAGGGCTCAGAGCAAGCAATGGCTCCTGTAGGAGGAGTAAAAGGAGTAGGAGTGCTAGATCATCCTCAGTCAGCCCCAGACAGGATGGGGGAGAGCAGAGACGTCAGCCATTTTCCTTTACACTTCATGTTATAAAAAGGGAGGAGGAATCTCAGGGTGGAGAAACATGCATGTAATAAATATAGTAGAGGCTTTCGGATTATATTTTAATTTATATAAGAGTACCTTATGGAAGATTTTCCCAGAAGAGTACTATGTGACTCGGAGGTAGCCTCGCTTACGTCCAAACCACTCTTTTCCTAATTAACCATTTGAATGTCACAGTGTCTTAACACCTCGCAATGCGTTTGACACTTCTGTCACTCACAGTGCTAAATGCCAGTCCGGTTGCTTGTGTGATTATTAGTTTCTTCTACACCAATACATGCATTTAATGTATGGCCTGTCAGTGCACTCGGACATTTCTCCCCAATCTCTTCCCCCTCCCCAAAATGGGCATATTTATTAAATGCATCGCTTACAAACGATTGGGTGCACCCCCGTTCTCTGTAGCCCATGTACCCTTATACATGCATAAGCTTCTTTGCTTAGCTAGGAGTTATTAGCAAACAGAAAGCATATTGTTAGCTCTTAATACATGTGCAGACAGTGTAATAAAAGGGTTGATGGGAAGCCGCTGACGGCCATTTACTCACCGCAAACTAGTGAGCTCTTCTCCCCTGCTGGAGATTAAAAAGAGCCGGTCTTGTGGTCATAACAAAGGTACACGAAAATAAAGGTGAAAAATCCTCTCACACCTATAGGTGTACACTCCCCTTCCCAGAAATAATAGCACGATATATCAATATATTACAGGGTTGTGTATAGATGAGGAAAGCTATGTAGAGTGGCGCGGTCGGGCAGCTGTGCTTCCCCTGATGTATTTTTCTGGCTTCCTTTATGTCCTCCCCCACAACTTCATATGCATTAAAACTTCTTCGTGTCGCCTCCCGCGCCTGTTTTTTTTTTTGTTTTTTTTCCTCTATTTTTATTTGGACGGTCGGTTATCACGTCCACCACCTTTTCAATGGCCTGACAGTGGGTGTTTCTTTCCGAATACAGCAGGGTGTATTTTATATTGCTTCCCCTTATATATTTATTTTTTCCTCTCTTTCACAGTCTCGCAGTGTCTCTATCTTTGGCCGGCGATGCGTTTTTCCTGCGTCATGAGCAGTAGCAGCAGCTTCAGCTGAGCACCTCCTCCTCTTCCACCATCATCACCGGCAACCACCTCCTCTTCCTCCCCATGCCCGGACATACACACGCGCACATACAGAGCAGAGTGCTGCTGTTCACACGCTGTCAAATTTGCAATGTGGTATAGTCTCGGCGTTATGTTTCTGTATATTTACATAGGTGCTCATTGTATACTGAAAATTTGAATCCATATTTTCCGGGACATACGTGTTAAAACTACATTTCCAGGCTTAAATTATTTGGCTGGCTGAAATATTTGTATGGTTGTGCTCAGTCTGTGTATGTTGGTATTTTAAAATCGATGTGGCTGATTTTCCATGTCTAAACTAATGTGACAAGGTACCTGTTGTAATGAAGAAAGCTTATGAAAACACTTAAAGTTGCACTGTCTCCTGTGCATTCTTACAAAATGACATTTATATAGCTAATTTACATTAAAATAAAGCTCTGATCTTGGTGTAAGCTTTATAATAGTCTATTTTCAACACTCACAATACGAAATCGAAACAATTAAAGCAAAAAAAGTATAACCATTCTTTTCAATATCTCAGCTGTAGATCTATTTGGGTCATGCTTCTTGCTAAAATTGATAACCTTTGGGAGAATGCAGTGGCTGTACTGACAATGCAAAATTTGGGTGTGGCCATTAAAGCTTATGTACCATTCAAGTTTTGGAGCTCTAGGTAGTTGCTTACTTTGCCTAATGAGAAACTAAAAGGATGTTAATGTCAACAGATAAAGTAGTAGTCAGTTGTTTATTGTAATTTTATATAATTCACAGTACTGTTTCCAACGTTCTTATTGTTGTATTCTCCTTGTAATTTGAATTGTAAGATTCCCCCTTTCCCCTAAGTCACTTATAGTTTTCTCAGATCTTGAAGCCGGGCCGGTATTGGAGGGTGCATTTAATGAAGCATGAATCCAGAATCTTGTCAATTACAAAATCTTTGTGTCCATATATGGCCACAGTTTGAGGCAGAGGAGCAATGTAAACCAATTTGTTAGATGTAAAGGATTTGAGCAAAGAGTCAAGGACGGTAGGTGAGATGTTAATATCCAGTTTGTTGAATACATGATTGATGGGCTGGAGAATCTTGAAATGTTCTATGTGGCGAGGGCTAAGCTTATCAGAAGTCAAGCTTATCATATGTCAAAAGCTTTCCTCTGGTAAAATTTGGCTGCCAAAAAGGGGATACCCTGCAATGGATCTACAAGGGCATCAGGTGCAGGTACTCCAGCTGGTTGTCTCTCCAGTATAAATGTGTGGGGATTATAACCCAAATCTAAAAAGAAAGGAGCTCATCCCTGAGATTCTTGCAACAAGGAGTTACAGGCAAACGCTGCTGGAGTAGTAAGTCCCAAGAGTTAATCTTGTTGTTCATTACAGAAGCATCAAAAAACAGTTCAAGATTCTGGTTTAATCTTTCTGTCTGGCCATCAGACTGAGGGTGGTAGGCAGTTGAAAATTGTAAATCAATTCCTAGACTTTTACAAAAGGCCCTTCAGAATCATTACCCTTTTCGAAAAGTAGTCCTCTATGATCCAGACTTCTGTCTTACCTTTGGATGACGGTAGATCTACAGTGAAGTCCATTGCCAAATGGGACCAAGGTAGATCTGGTGTTAGGAAGTGGCTAAATAAGGCCCATTGTTTAGCTTGAGTTGTTTGGTTAGGGAACAAAAAAGGATAATATGGCAAAAGTCAACATCATTAGCTTTAAGTTTAGGCCACTAAAAACTGCAAGCAAGAAGGTCCACATATATTTGACATATATTTTGCCCAACTACTACAGAGTGATGACCCCAGTGCAGGCTTTTGGGTTGGGGTGAAAGTGGGAGCAAACGGATGTAACCGGTCCCGGTAGGAATCATTTTCTGGACATTTGAGAGCTCTTGCATCACCAGGTATTCATAGTGTCAGGAATGGGTATTGAACTCTATGTTCCACTCATCTTCCCCTTGAATATGGATCAATTTGTAAGCCTCATGAAAGTCTAGTTTACTAAAGACTGTATATCCTTGAAGCTGGTCAGATTGTTCAGAAATGAGAGGTACTGGAAAACTGTTTCTTTTATTAACGCTGTTTAAGCCACTGTAGTCAATACAGGACATCAGGAATCCATCTTTCTTTTGTTAAAAAAAAAAAAGAGCCCTGCTTCTGCCAGAGGGGAGGAGGGTCTGTTACATTTAGAGGGCTTGAGCAAAGAGACATGGGAGGTAGGTAAGATCTTAAAGTGATAGTAATACTTAGTTTTAAGTTTAATTTGGTAGGCATAAAACATATGCACAAATATGTAAGGCTTATCTGTCAAACCTTTATGGTTTGAGAGATATACCTTCCTAAAGTTGCCTTGTGAGAGGAGTCAGCGCTGTAGCTGAGAGCTGCAGAATCCGGTCATTTGAACGGATGGAGGCTCTTCAGCTGAGCTGAAATTGTGCAGTCTCAACATTAATACTTCATTGCAATGGTCTACAAAATGTGCCTGCAAACCATACGTACTGTATGTATTAATTTCAATAATATAATCTGACACTCGTTGTTAACATTTAAAACTCTTTATAGAAAAAAGGGGTACCCTAAGTGGATGCCCACGGTACACCAAAGCACCCTGGTTGACAACCACTGATTTGGAGGAATTGCCAGTTTGTAGGTCACCTGGTTGGTGAGCTGGTGAACCTTGAAGGCTCCTATGTAGCAAGTGCTGAGCTTATGTGAAGTTTGACAAAGCTTGGTTGAAAGCCAAACCATGTCTCCAGGTGCATAATCAGGTGCTGGAGAGTGATATCTGTCAAAGGCATTCCTCTGGTGGGACTGAGCTCTCAGAAAGGTTGCACAGATTCCTTTCCATAGATCTACAAAAGAGGTAGCGTGGACATCAGCCGCAGGTTCTCCAGCAGATTGTCTGTCAAAGATGATGATGCAGGTATTATAACCCAAGGCAGAAATGAAAGGAGAGCATCCCAGGCAATCTTGCATAAAGAGTTATATGAAACTCTGCCAGGGCAAGGAAATCAGTGATTATCCTACTGCTCATTACAGCATTATTGAAGAAACTATTCAAGATTCTGGCTTGAGCTTTCCATCTGACCATTAGGCTGAGGCTGGTAGGCAATTGAAAAGTGCATATCAATTCCAAGCCTTTTACAGAAGGCCTTCCAGAATCATGTCACAAACTAAAAGCCTAAAAAGATACAAGGAAAACACTTTGACATTTCTAAATTGCTATATGTACTGTATTGGGCTCTTAATCTCTCACTGTTGTTCTGCCTGTGGTACTGATTTTGGATTACTCCTTAGATGTTTATGTTGTTGTACTCTATCATAATTTTTGCCTCATTGTATGCTGGATGCTGTATCTGATGGAATTACTGTATTCTCCTTTTTTGTGCTTGCTGGTGTTTGTACTTTGCACATTACTGGTTTGTGACATCTTCTGTTTTTTTGATACAAATCCAAACATAAACATCAGGGATCTCTCTCATCCTTCTTGTCGTCCTTCTCCCAGCCCCCCCTTTGCCACTTCACCCTTATGTCAATCTCCAGTTTGCCTTGCTCCCAACTGCCCTTTCGCCACTTCATTCTTCTGCTATCCCTTCTTAGCCACTTTGCTGTGCTACTAACCCCCCTTCTCCACTTCACTCTGCTCCCACCCTCCCCTTCATCTCATTGACTCCCTAGCATCTGCTCCCCTTCACCTTCCTTTGTAAGATGCTGTAACAGGGTGTAACGGTTTTAACGACACTCAGACCAGAGGTTAAAATAAAACACAGTTTTATTGAGCGAAAACAAGGAACACTGCCCCCTAGGGGCTAGAATAGGTAATAGCACGTATATAGATAAGTATAATGGATGTCTTACAGGCACAATATGGCTTGGGACAATTTTGATGTATAACAGGAATCAGTAGTGGTATAAGGGTTAATGCCCAATACAGGTAATCAGTCTCTTTTGTGGTGTGATTAGCCAACGCCCAGTAGATGGTAAAAACAGTCCAGGTAGTGGTGCTAGATGGAAAGCACTTAGCAGTGAAACAGAACTGAAACACTACAGGAACATGCGTTCTGTGATATACCCAACAGTATTGCAAGAGCTGACTGGAACCAGAGCCAATAGCACCCCTTAGATGCGGTAACGGAGTCAGAGGCACTGCAAGAGCAAAATGGGACCGGAGCCAATAGCACCCCTTAGGTGCGGTAACGGAGTCATAGACACTGCACGAGTGAAATGTAACTTGAGCCAGTCGCACTCTTCTGGTGCAGTAATGAAGGCACAACACTGCGAGCTGTATGAGACCAGAGCCAAGACACCCTTCCAGTGCGGTAACGGAGACACACACTGCAAGAGCTAACGGAATGCCCAATAGCACCACTCGGTGCAACAACTGCTAAGGTGTAAGGTGGAGGCACCGTAAACGGAGGGCACGATTGCTCTGCTAGTGTTAACGGACAGGCTCGGTAGTGGAGGCAACAAGCTCAGCAAGTGTTAACAGACAGGCTCGGTAACGGATGCAACAAGCTCAGCAAGTGTTCACAGACAGGCTTGATAATGGAGGCAACAAGCTCAGCAAGTGTTCACGGACAGGCTCAGTAACGGATGCAACAAGCTCAGCAAGTGTTCACGGACAGGCTCAGCAGCGAGGCAACAAGCTCTGCAATGGTAAAGTCGGTGATCAATCTGCACAGCACTGCATGCACAGTTCAGAATGTCACCAGGTGACGTATATCAGAATCTCGCAGGAACACAGGAAGCAGGTCACGGAGCAGGAACACCAGCCAAACCGGGTCAATCACGGAGCAGGGTTGTCAGCCAAGCTGGGTCAATCACGGAGCAGGGTCGTCAGCCAAGCCGGGTCAATCACGGAGCAGGGTCGTCAGCCAAGCCGGGTCAATCACGGAGCAGGGTTGTCAGCCAAGCCGGGTCAATCACGGAGCAGGGTCGTCAGCCAAGCCGGGTCAATCACGGAGCAGGAACAACAATAGTCAGACGGGCCAAATCGGTACGCAGGAACACAGCAACGGATGCACAGGTACGAGAACACCACGAAAAGGGCACCTGACAGGTGCCAGAGGCCCGGTATATGAAGGGACACCCTGGGTGGGCCAATCAAGCTCCGCCAATGAGAGAGCACCACAGCAGAGAGTGACAGCGGAATCACGGGAACCGTGATAGTACCCCCCCTCTCAAAGACCCCCTCCCCTGGTAGAGGGTTTGGGTTTCTGAGGATATTTAGAGTGAAAATTGCGCAATAACCTTGGGGCATGAAGGTTCCGCTGGTCGACCCAAGAACCCTCTTCAGGCCCATAGCCTTTCCAGTGGACCAAATGCTGCAGCTTCCCTCTAAACCTCCTAGAATCAATAATGCTCTGAACTTCGTACTCCTCTTGGCCTTGAATGTCCACCGGCCCAGGAAACACCGGAGTGGTAGTATAACGGTTGCATACCAAAGGCTTCAATAGAGACACATGGAACACATTGTGAATGCGCATAGATGCCGGGAGTTCCAGTATGTACGAAACAGGGTTAACCTTGCGGATGATTTTGAACGGACCAATGAGCCGGGGAGCCAACTTGTTGGATGGCACTTGCAGATTGAGATTTCTGGAGGAGAGCCACACCCTGTCCCCAACCCGGAAGGAGACCGCTGGCTGCCGTCTACGGTTGGCATGCCGCTGATGTCGCTGGAAGGACTGGCTGAGGGTCCTCTGAACCTGTGCCCAGGTGGAGCGGAGCTGCTCAATATGCTCGTCCAGAGCTGGAATCTGCTGCGACTGAAATGAGTCCGGGAGCAAACACGGCTGGAACCCATAATTGATAAGGAACGGGGAGCTCCCGGACGATGAATTAACTGCACAATTTCTGGCAAACTCCGCCCACAGCAACAGGTCAGCCCAATTGTCATGATGATCAGTCACAAAACAGCGCAGAAACTGCTCCAGTCCCTGATTGGCACGCTCAGCGGCCCCATTGGTCTGGGGATGGTATGCAGAGGAAAAGGACAATTGTATGCCCATCTGGCTACAGAATGCCCTCCAGAATCTAGACACGAACTGACTCCCGCGGTCCGACACTACCACTCTGTGAACCCCATGCAAGCAGAATACCTCTCTGGCAAAAACTACTGCCAACTCTTGGGCCGAAGGAAGACCAGAGAGGGGCACGAAGTGAGCCATCTTAGAGAACCTGTCAACCACCATCAGGATAAATGTATATCCCCTAGACACAGGCAATTCTCCCAGAAAATCAATAGATATGTGGGACCATGGGCGTTATCACAGTGCCTGTGATCCTCCTGTCACTCTCCCTTGTGTTACACTCTGATTTGCTGAGTTGGTTTGGCCCGCCCCCTGGTGACCTTTTTATGCCTGGCCTGGACAACTGTCAGATGCCCTTTCGTGGTGTTTCTGAGCCAGTCTTGCTGTTGCAGTGTTCCTTTGTTCCGGATACTTGTGTACCGACTCGGCTTGTCCTGACTACGCTCCAGTGTTCCTGATCGTGATTGACCCGGCTTGTCTGCGTACCACCTCCGTTTCCTGACCTGGCGTGGCTGACGTTTCTGCCAGTGTATGACCTGGCTTGTATGAGAACCTCCTTCGTGCTACGACCCGGCCCGGCTGACTTCCTGCTCCATGATCGACTACCGGTCTGTTCCAGTGACCTGCCTGTTCCTGTTGTTGCCGCCGCGACATTCTTCTTCTGCCATTGCTGTTACCCAACTGCCATGTGACCACTTCACCCTTTGGTTGCCTCCGATTAGTGCAGAGTTCCGTGCTGAGTTGTGCTTCCTTTATTGAGCCTCCGTATGCTTGCAGAGCTACGATACCATACTGAGCCTTCTGTTGTTAAACGTGCATTTTAACCCTTGCAGTGCTGCTTACTCTCGCATAGCCTTCATTCCCCGGTTTAGAGCCTTACTCGCTGTGCTACATCTGCCGAGTCGGCCGCTTGTGTGGACGGCGACTCAAGCTATACAACTGCAGAGTAGTCACGTTAAGTTGGTCCGGTTGGGCACCATTGGCTCTTGATCTCACGTTCAGTTTACCGGTGGACTCCGTTGTGGCTTACTGGCTCGTGTTGCAGCAAAGGGCAGTCTCCAAGCTCTGTCAGGTTCCTGTTGGTCTACGCCCGTGGGGGCTATTGGCTCAACTATCGTTAACGTTGGTCTCCGGTTATACGCCTGTGGGGGCTAAATGCCAGCTCGTGCATTTCAGGCTAAGAACTAGTACGCCCGTGGGAGCTATCCACTCTTGCACTCGCAGAATCAGTTGTCACATTGGGTACGCCGCGGGGGCTATTTCGGGTCACTGTTCTGCTGAATCTAAAACTGGTCACAGATTGGTCACGGCATTATACCTCAAAGAACTCTGTGCTGGCTATATCTACCCAGCAGCTCCTATTACCACCTTGGGCATGCCAAACCCCCACATCTGAGACTGACTGTTTGATTATTGCTTTTAAATCTTTGTGTCATTTTACCATTATCTGTTCCTAGATAGTGTGTATACCTCATTCTGTGTATTGAACCTTTGGGTTATCCCTGTCATTACAGTTTATTATTCCTGCTGCCTGTAGAGGGTGATCGTTTGCATTATTTTTCCTTCAATAAAATTGTGTTTGAATTTTACCAACTGGTCTGAGTGTCCTAAAAAAACGTTACAGGCGTTCACCATTAGGCACTGGTTGGAGTAAGCCCACTGGGAGATGTCTGGGGGTCTTAGCACGAGCACAGGTGGCACAGGCTGCAGTAAATGCGGAACAATCGTCTCTAAGGGAGGGCCACCAAAATACTTGTGAGAGAGACCATATTAACTGATCCCTCCCAATGTGCCCAGCCGCCTTAGATGAGTTGTAAGTCTCAAGCAGACGGGTACAGAAAGACTCATCCACAAAGCACTTGCCAACTGGGGTTTCTGGGGGTGTCCTTGCCTGAGATGCCAAAATTTCCTCCCCCAGTGGCGAACTGATACTGGTACGCACCGTTGCCAAGATGCGATCTGGCTGAATAATAGGTACAGGGTCTTCGTCCCTCTTAATGTCAGGAATAAACTGCCTGGATAGGGCATCTGCCCTAATGTTTTTAGAACCTGGCAGGTAGGACACTATGAAATTAAACCGAGACAAAAACAGTGCCCACCTAGCCTGGCGGGAGAACAGCCTTTTCGCTTCTGAGAGATATGTCAAATTTTTGTGGTCAATAAGGATTAATACCGGGGTTCTCGTGCCCTCCAATAAATGTCGCCATTCTTTCAATGCGAGGATAATGACCAAGAGTTCCCTATCACCAATCTCATAATGGCTTTGAGCACTAGAGAGTTTTTTAGAAAAGAGCCCACAAGGTCTCAGGTTGCCACCTCCCGCAGGGCGTTGCGAAAGAACTGCCCCTACCCTGATTTCGGAGGCATCCACCTCCAGTGTGAATGGCAGGGTGCGATTGGGGTGGGACAGTATAGGAGCAGATGCAAAAGCAGATTTCAAAGTCTCCAAAGCGTTTTCAGCTGCCTCGGACCATTGAGAGGGATTAGCGCCCTTATGCGTGAGGTCAGACAGAGGCTTCACAATTGTAGAGAAATTCTGGATAAATTTTCTATAATAATTGGCAAAGCCCAAAAAACGTTGGATAGCTTGTAACCCTTTGGGACGTGGCCACTGTAGGACTGCTGCCAATTTATCTTGGTCCATGGCAATGCCATGTTTAGATATCACGAACCCCAGGAAGGGTACTTTGGACCTGTGAAATTCAATAGCGCAATCATACAGTCTGTGCTGCGGCAATGTGCTAGCCTCTCCCTTACTGAATACGTCACTGAATTCGCAATATTCAGTTGGCACGGAGGGAGAGGTACACAAAATCTTGACCGGGTGCGACAAACAGTGTTTAGTACAATACTCAGACCATGATTTGACCTCATATCTTTGCCAGTCACACTGGGGATTGTGCAACAATAACCATGGGAACCACAGAATGACCGCATGATGGGGTGAATATATTATTTGAAAACGTACCTCCTCCCTGTGGAGAGCCCCAATAGACATAGTGATAGGAGTCGTTTCCATAGTGATAAATGCCGGTTCTAAAGGTCTACCGTCAATGGCTACCGGAGTGTTCCTTTTAATCAAAGGAATATTGTGCAGTTCGGCAAAGGAATGATCCATGAAGTACCCTGCTGCACCAGAGTCTACCAGAGCAAATACCTCCACAGATTGGTCGGCCAAAGAAAATCTCACCTGGATGGTGGGTTTCTGTATACAGGAGTCTGGGGACGATTGTACACCACCTAGGGCCTGTCCCCCAAGGTACCCTAGGTGCGTGCGTTTCCCGGCTGTACCAGACAAGTGCGTAGTAAGTGCCCAGCTTTGCCACAATATAAGCCTAAACCCTGCCTTTTACGGTGTGCCTGTTAATCCTTTGTAAGTCTAGTGAAACCGAGTTGCATTGGTTCACCCGGTTCAGATGCTCGGTCAGGAGGAATGGGAGGCGAGGATGGGTTTAAAGGACGGCCGTGCCCATAGCTTCTGGATTTTGCCCTTCTGGCCAGGAGCCTTTCACGGATACGAGAGTCAATGAGCATGACATAATCGATATATTAATCTAAGTCACTGGGTACATCTCTGGCAGCAATTTCATCTTTGATGGAGTCAGACAACCCCTGAGCAAAGGCTGCCACAAGTGCCTTGTTATTCCATCCTACCTCTGCTGCCAATGTCCGAAATTCTATGGCATAATCGCCCACTGTACGATCGCCCATTTGTACTTCCATTAATCTTTTGGCAGCGAGGCGGCTCTACCAGGTACCTCAAACACTCTCCTGAACTTCCTTATAAACTCGTTGAAGTTCTGATTGCAGGGTTTAGCATTCTCCCACAAGGGATTTGCCCACGCCAGAGCTTTACCCGTTAATAGAGATATCATGAACCCAACCTTGCTACGGTCGTTAGGGAAGGCATGAGGTGTAAGTTCCAAGAATATCTCTAATTGGTTGATAAACCCCCTGCATAGTGTAGGTTCGCCATCGTATCTCAACGGTAATGGCGGCGCCGCCTTTAGACCTCTGGGAGGAGCAGCAGACAACCCAGCATGATTATCCGGTGTCGGAACTGGGGGGACCACCGGATTTTGGTTAGGTTTATCAAGGTGTACCGTACGTTCTAGTAATGTCTGCATGGCCAGTGCCAACTGGTCCAAGCGTTGCTCATGCACATCCATCCTCCAATGGAGGTTCTGTGTATTACCATCACCTTTACTGTTTGAGGTCATGGCCCTTTCGTACTGTAACGGTTTTAACGACACTCAAACCAGAGGTTAAAATAAAACACAGTTTTATTGAGCGAAAACAAGGAACACTGCCCCCTAGGGGCTAGAATAGGTAATAGCACGTATATAGATAAGTATAATGGATGTCTTACAGGCACAATATGGCTTGGGACAATATTGATGTATAACAGGAATCAATAGTGGTATAAGGGTTAATGCCCAATACGGGTAATCAGTCTCTGTTGTGATGTGATTAGCCAACACCCAGTAGATGGTAAAAACAGTCCAGGTAGTGGTGCTAGATGGAAAGCACTTAGCAGTGAGACAGAACTGAAACACTACAGGAACAGGCGTTCTGTGATATACCCAACAGTATTGCAAGAGCTGACTGGAACCAGAGCCAATAGCACTCCTTAGATGCGGTAACGGAGTCAGAGACACTGCAAGAGCAAAATGGGACCAGAGCCAATAGCACCCCTTAGGTGCGGTAACGGAGTCATAGACACTGCACGAGCTAAATGTAACTTGAGCCAGTCGCACTCTCCTGGTGCAGTAATGAAGGCACAACACTGCGAGCTGAATGAGACCAGAGTCAAGACGAGCTAACGGAATGCCCAATAGCACCACTCGGTGCAACAACTGCTAAGGTGTAAGGTGGAGGCACCGTAAACGGAGGCCACGATTGCTCTGCTAGTGTTAACGGACAGGCTCGGTAACAGATGCAACAAGCTCAGCAAGTGTTCACGGACAGGCTCGGTAACAGATGCAACAAGCTCAGCAAGTGTTCACAGACAGGCTCGATAACGGAGGCAACAAGCTCAGGAAGTGTTCACGGACAGGCTCGATAACGGAGGCAACAAGCTCAGGAAGTGTTCACGGACAGGCTCAGCAGCGAGGCAACAAGCTCTGCAAGGGTAAAGTCGGTGATCAGTCTGCACAGCACTGCATGCACAGTTCAGAATGGCGCCAGGCGACGTACATCAGAATCTCGCAGGAACACAGGAAGCAGGTCACGGAGCAGGAACACCAGCCAAACCGGGTCAAATTGGTACGCAGGAACACAGCAACGGATGCACAGGTACGGGAACACCACGAAAGGGCACCTGACAGGTGCCAGAGGCCCGGTATATGAAGGGACACCCTGGGCGGGCCAATCAAGCTCCGCCAATGAGAGAGCACCACAGCAGAGAGTGACAGCGGTATCACAGGAGCCGTGATACAGGGGTAGCCAACCTTGGTCCTCAAGAGTTATCAACAGTACATGTTTTTTAGAATGTCCGGCCTTAGTACAGGTAAATCAATTGCTTTAACTTGTATGCTAATACTGAAGCAGAGGTATCTTGAAACTAAAGTTGCCAGATGACAAACCCCCAGAGAAGCTGGAAATGATTCCAGGATGAGAATACACAGACACCACTTACTCTCCTGCAGGGGAGAGAGAAGGGATCAAGGATAGAGTACAGGGGTTATGGATAATATCATAAACTCTCCAAGGGTATCGAGCTGACATAAAAACCAGTAACTGAAGTAAACGGACCAGGGAAAGCCAACAGGGTAAATACACACATAGAAGAGAAGTCCAAAGGTCATGCACGGGAGATCAGCAAGGAATATATAATCAGGCAATAGGAATAGTCAATGACAGGCCAAGGGTCATACATAGGAAATCAGACTGGACTATAGCATCAGACCGTAGGAGTGGTCAGGGGTCATACAAAGGAAATCAGACTGGATAGTATCAGCAGACAATTGGAATGGTCAGTGGTAGGCCAAGGGTCGTACACAGGACATCAGCATGGGTTATATCAGCAGGCAAATGGAATGGTCAGTGGCAAGCCAAGGGTCATACACAGAACATGAAGCTGGACAAGGATCTAGATTACTGGGTGGTCAAGAAGGATAGTCAGGGTCATACACGGAACACAAGATACTAGATAGCAGGAATGCTGAGAACTAGACTACCAAGCTCTGGGAACACTGGGAAAGTACACCGGAGAGACAGATGGTAGGCATGTAGGAGACAACATTCCAATAGGATACTGGGTGGGGGGAGATCCTTGATGTTTATATGCCTCAAGTGCTTCAATGAAAGGGCACATCCTAACAAGATATTTACACGTCCCTGATTATTCTTACATTTTTTAACCATATCTTCACTTCTGCATTATATTGAGCTTGCATATCCAAGATGATAATTCATATTACATCCGTTAACCCTTTGAGTGCCAGAGGGGTATCTGATTCCTTTGCAATGTGTTGATTACCCCACCAGCACCCAAAAAGTTGCATGAGGACTGTTGCTGTTTTTATTGCTGAAGTCTCTTTGCATTCTCTCTGCCTCCTCCCTTTGCATCCCTATGCTTAGTACATATGGCAATGTGTGTCTCTATCCCCAAGTAGATGTGCTCACCACACATCAAAAGACACACATCGCTATAGCATAGAACCATAGTGTATCTTCCCTCTGATCTTTCTGTTTTTGATGCTTGCCAGTGGTTTGAATCTTGTGGTAAACCCTCTGTGGCTATGCTGGTGTAGTTTTCCCCTTATGGTAGTTTTTGGCATTTGTATGAGTATATTCTGAACTGTGTTCTCGATTTGGTTGATAGTTGAAAAAGGGGTTTTTCTTCACAATTGCAAGCATTCTTCGGTCATCCACTATAGTGGTTTGTCAGGTAGAATCATCGCTCCCGTGATCTGGGCGACATTCTGTCCATCTCGCTGATACTGTTTTTCCATTGGCTGCTCTGTTCTGCTCCTCCTAGTGACAAGCCTTTTTATACCCTAGGCTGTCACACCGCTAGTGCCCTTTCGTGGTGTACCTGATGCCTGGTGCTAGTTGTCGTTGTTCTGATCCAGTGTATGACCCTGGACTGTCTGGCCACACTATTGTCTCGTTCCTGATTCTGTGTACTGATTCGGATTGGCTGACCTTCCTGCTTCCTGTTCTGACCTGGCCTGGCTGACGTTCCTGCTCCATGTACCAACCCGGAGAGATTGACGACCCAGCTCTGTGTACCGACCCAGCGAGTCTGAGGATCCTGCTCCATGTACCGACTTGGCCTGGCTGACGTTCCTGCACTGTCTACCGACTCTTCTTGGCGTGGTTCCTGTTTCCTCTGTTCCAGTGGCTCATCCATATTACTCCTGTTTGCCCACCAGTTGGGTACCGTTCTGGCTTGCTGGTTCTAGTTTCTGTGTTCCGGTTACTCGCATACTAGACCAGTGGTCAGAGTCTCGCTGCTTCCACTCCGTGTTGCACTCGCTTTGTCTGTGTTGGTTCAGCAGGGCGCTGTCACGGTTTGTTAAGGCTCTCAGACGCAAAGTTAGGTAAACATAACTCTACTGAAAAGTTTAAGACAACCCCATAGGGTAACATACACGTTCATACATATATATTGCAATGACAGGAAACAAGCAATAATAATAGCGATACAGGCTCTACCGGCCCTCCCAATATACCGGGCAAGGCAGCCAGGAGGTAGGTACAAGGAATAGATAGGCTCTACCGGCCTTGCCAATATACCCGGCAAGGCAGCCAGGAAGTTGCTACAAGGAATAGGTAGGCTCTACCGGCCTTGCCAATATACCGGGCAAAGCAGCCTGGAGACTAGTACACGGAGAATTAGTAGGCTCTACCAGCCCTGCCAATATACCGGGCAAGGCAGCCAGGAGACTGGTACTCGGAGGTTAGTAGGCTCTACCGGCCCTGCCAATATACCGGGCAAGGCAGCCAGCAAGTATAAAGGCTCTACCGGCCTTGCCAGTACCAGGTAAGGCAACCCAAGATGGTACAAACAGGAACAGGTTCTACCGGCCTTACCAATATACCGGGTAAGGCAGCCTGATACGGAGTGGGTGGCAACCATTAAAACCTCAGTGACTGGCTAGGTGGCAACAACGGTCACAAAGATGACCTGCAGAGGCTAAAGGAGTACAAGTGGCAAGCCAAGGAATTACAGGAGACCACCAGTACCCGCGTACTGGAGAACCAACGGAGCTGCCTAGGACTTGACAGCAATAGCTAGCAAAGAGAGAACCAGTACCCGCGTACTGGGGACACAATAACTCAATACCGGTACGATAGTACTCAGATGTGGTGGAGCGAACCAGTACCGCGTACTGGGGAGACCAATCTCTCTTCCAGTGCAACAGCAACCGGTGAGTAGGAGCGAGCTAGTACCCACGTACTGTAATCATAAACTGTACCGGTGCGTACGGCAGCCGGTAGTTGGTGGAGCAAAGCAGTACACACGTACTGGGGAAAACGTCTCTCTTCCGGTGCACAGCAACCGGTAAAATGTAAGCAAACCAGTACCCATGTACTGGGAACACAAATCTCTATCGGTGCAATAGCAAACGGGTTGCTGTGGAGCGAACCAGTACCTGCGTACTGGGAACACAAATGATTATCGTGCAACAGCAGCCGGGTGGCTGTGGAGTGAACCAGTACCCGCGTACTGGAGAAACTAGCAAGGAGTAGAAATGTCGCTAAGGTGACCAGGGAGGACCCCGACTACAGGCGATACTGGATCAGGAGTACAGCAGGGGAAAACAGGAACCAGCACTCCAGAAGGTCAACCGGATCAGGAACGGCAGCGGGGACTGACAGCAGGAAGCAGCGACACAATGGCAACCTCAACAGGATCAGGAACGGAAACAGGAACTAATGAACTGGTAACTCGGGAACTTGACGATCTCAGGTTAGCAGGAACATAACCAGGGGCCCAGGAAGCTCGGGAACACAATGGAGATGCGAGCAGCATAGAGACAACACAAAAGGGCAACCAATGGGTGCCCAAGCTCAGTCTAAATAGGCAATGCAGGGCGGGCTGAAGGCAGACAGCCAATGAGAGCCCCCTACAGGTAACTGACACAAAAAGGCAGCAATCACGGGCACCGTGATAGGCGCCTCCGGTGATTACCGTTGTCCAGACCACAGCTCTGTTAACCCCTTCGGAGGAAGGGGCCTCCTATATCACTACCATCTTGGGTTCTGTTGGGCTGCGCATCTTGGGCTAGAAGTCTCCTGTTGATCAGTTGGGCGCTTCCGGTTGCCATCCATTTATACATTGCCCATTAACCCTTTCAGTTAGTACGTGCACACGGTGCTGGGTTACTCCGGTAGGGCCTCCATTTAAGCATGAGTTCTGACCAGTCCGTAGTCGTTGGTGGGCATCCACCTTTACTCTCATTTACAGGCGTCCAGAGCCTGTGGTTGCAATCCTGTCCTTGTTGCCTCCCACTACATACAGGCGACATTTAATCTGATTTACGTTACAACCAGCATTGTACTGGTTAACATTGGACATTCATACACTGTATCAATCTTTGACCTGACCTGTGTCAGTAGGGTGTTTTGCACTTTACTGGACCCATGTGGGTAACCATTTGTAACCTGTCTTGTGTCAGTTTGTGCTATACTGGACCCGTGAGGGTTACGTTATTCATTGTGTGCTTCAATAAAGCTGTGTTTTTACCTAAACCTAACGTGTCTGAGTGTATTGAACCGTAACAAGTAGTTTGCTATTGCTGAGCTCACCTGCGCAGTTTTGCTTTTAACTTTCATTTTTAAACATGAGAATTTTTATTGACATTTTTGAGAAATGCGGAAGGGAGAGGGAGTGAAAATAGAAAAAGGTGGCGCTTAAGAAGTCACAATGATATGTTTAGTTTTAACAACATCAAGTAAGATACATAAAGTTAACAAGGTATACTGTGAGCGCTCATGAGTACTAGGGAGATGAACCACCGAATACTTGCTAGTAAAGAGGGATTGGGGGGGGGAGAAAAAAAATGGGGGAGGGGAATGGTGGGTTACACAAGCTTTACAGATTTCAGGTAACAGAAAATTTAGTACCTTAGCTGCAAGATGGAACAATCAATAGCATTTGTAGTTCAAGAGTAATTGAATGATAAAGTATCCCCCTCCCACCCCTTTTACTGATATAACACTGCTCACCTCAGAGCAGCAATACTTTTGGGATGGATCAGAGAGGGACAATCTTTAATTAGCATAAAGAAAAAATCTGTCAAGGGGAGGCAGTGTTTTCCTTATGTTCACATTGAGAACATTTTCCCTTGCTGTCAGCTGTCTGGTCTCAAGACCAGATTCCACATCTGAGGGGAGGCGGCTTACACTAGGTAAATGGGGCGGGAGGGGGATATTTTATCATTCAATTTCTCTTGAACTACAACTCTGACAGTATTGAAATAACACTCTCTATGGCCCAAATATTATGAAGATTAATTGGAATTGCTTTTATTTTGAAACATTACTGTCACGTTAAAAAGCAGGCGATGAATATGCAGTCTTACTTATTAACAATATACCACACAGTTGAGTTTGACATAACCTAATGTTTTGGCAATACAATAACACACACATCTGGCCAAGAAACAGGTGAGCACCCAATTGCCCAGTTACTTTTGGTCCCCTAAAATAGAGGGTGTATATATAAAGGAATATAATTCCTAAAAGGTTCACGGTCTACTGATGTAAATACCCTCAAATTAAAACTGACAGTCTTCACTTTTTCCTCACTCACTGTTTCATTTAAAATCCAATGTTCTGATATACAGAGCTAAAATAACAAAACTTGTCACTGTCAAAATACTCATGGATTTCAATGTATCTGTGGGAAGCAATGCAACGTCAATGCGCACACACAAGCTTCACATTTCATTTAAATGGGTATTTTTTAATTTTTTTTTTAAGGATTTCCTTTTTACAGTAAGTCCTATCATTACAGTATGTCCGCATCCCTTTGCTTAATCTCCCCAGCAGCACACGATAGATAGGCAAGCAAGGAGTTGATACAAGGGTTGTATAGGCTCTCAATGAAGTATCAACACAGCTCAAGCGAATCTTTCCCCATTGATTTCTTTGTTGAGAGTGGCTAAGAGCCAGGATATTTTGACAAAGAGTGACGTCTTGTCAGTTCACTGTTTGAGGTAGCGTGTGGCGGTCTCCATCGAGAGTGAAAGTATACATTTATGAGCGACCGATATCAGCAGTTTGTAAGTGAGTCTACCCATCCCAGGAGGGGCATGATATTTACCTACTACAAAGACTGGGTCGGTGTGATCTATAGCAATATCACAGATATTGGCCACATATGCCAGGACTCGGGACCAAGAGGACTATATTTTAGGACAACCCCAAAGCATGTGTGGGGTGTCATCCATCTCCACCTTACATTTGGTACAATCAGGAGAGTCAGCTAGACCAATTCTGTATGCTATAGTGGGAGTGCTGTAAGCTTTATGAAAGATTCTGTATTGTAACTCCTGAAAGTAAGCAGCCGAGGTGCACTAAAATGTTTCATGAGAGAATCTACTGTCAGTGTGGTGGAAATCGCCACCCATGCACCCACACCCCCTGGTGAGACAGTATGGTCAAGGCTGGAATGATAAGTATGTAAAGCTTCTAGATGGTTAAAGACAATGTAGGTGTAACGGTTTTCTGACACTCAGACCAGGGTGTAAAGTAAAAACACACTTTATTGAATCAAGGAGTAATACAATGCCCCTAGGGGCCAGTACAAGAAATAGCAGTAATAGCAAACACGAACAGAGTGAATGCAATACAGCAAATATGATAGACAATGAATAGATATGAAATAACCCCAAAGGATTAACAAGTGGCCAACGCCCAGGATATATAGCAGTCTCTGGAACACAGTTCTTGAGTAACAAAGCTGGAGCAAAGTAGCAGTCTCTGGAACACAGTTCTTGAGTGACAAAGCTGGAGCAAAGTGTCTGCACAGAATTCACTCTCAAATAGAATAGAAAGGCACAAGTGCCAGAGCTGAGTAATACCACCGCCATGGGTTAGGGAGAAGTGCTATTGCCAAACTGTAGTACAAGAACCTGAATCGCCCTTAACTGAGAATGGAAGTTAACTCTGCGTGTGCCCAATGGAAAGTGCCCTGACACCCCTTGGATGTCAATAGTGATAGTGACTGCACAAGCACTGAGAGCCAAGCACTGGATAGTGCAGATGGATAGCGTAACCTCTGTACGTATGTAGGCCGGAGCCAGGACACCCCTCCGGTGCCGTACGGAACTTTCCCAGCAAGAGCAAACGGATAACAGTGCCAACACCGGACCGGCAATGCTCTGTATCAGAGGTACTAAAGGAGCGGCTCTTAACGGATATATGTATGCTTGGCAAGATAACTGAGGCACAAGACTGGAGACTACGAAGCACAGCAGGAGTTAACGGGTTCTGTATGGAGAGACAGCGACAGACAATGTATGGCAAAGCAACCTCTATCTCAGCTAGCGAGGTGAGAGGAATAGTGAGTCACCCAGAGAGCAGACTGTCGCGGACGCGACCGTGCAGGTACACCGGAACAGCAAGCTGGAACTGGGCGATAACCGGAACCGGAGCACAGCAGGAACAGCAGCCTAAGAACAGGATCAATCAAGGAGCAGGGTCGTCTACCAGAGCCGGGTCATACACGGAGCAGGATCATAAGCCAGAATCTGATCAAACACGAAGCAGGGTCGTCAGCCAGAGCCGGGTCATACACGGAGCAGGATCATCAGCCAGAACCGGATCAATCATGAAGCAGGGTCGTCAGCCAGAGCCGGGTCATACACGGAGCAGGATCAACAGAAGAGTCAGACAAGCCGGGTCGGTACACAGGAGAACTGGAACACAGCAACAAGGCGCAGATACTGGAACACCACGAAAGGGCAAATCACAAGTGCCCAAGCCCCAGTGTATAAAGGCACATCCTGGGCGGGCCAATCAGCATCCTCCAATGCACAGGTAGTACAGTCAAGATTGACAGCATAGCACGGGAACCGTGATAGTACCCCCCTCTCAAAGACCCCCTCCCCTGCCGGAGGGTCTGGGTTTCTGAGGGTATTTAGAGTGAAAGTTGCGCAACAATCGTGGAGCATGGAGGTCTTTGTGGTCGACCCAAGAGCGCTCCTCAGGCCCATATCCCTTCCAGTGGACCAAATATTGCAACTTGACTCTAAATCTCCTTGAGTCAATAATGCTCTGAACTTCGTATTCTTCTTGGCCCTGCACATCCACCGGCCCAGGAACCACCGGAGTGGTAGTATAACGATTGCAAACCAAGGGCTTTAATAGTGACACATGGAACACATTGTGAATACGCATAGTATTAGGAAGTTCCAAAGCGTATGCCACAGGATTGATCTTGCGAATAATCTTGAATGGCCCAATGAACCGGGGAGCCAGTTTGTTCGAGGGCACCTGCAGGTTGAGATTCTTGGAGGAAAGCCATACCCTATCCCCAACCTGGAAGGAGACCGCTGGCAGCCGTCTGCGATTGGCATGCCGCTGATGTCTGTGGAAGGACTAACTGAGGGACCTTTGTACCTGTGCCCAAGTGGAGCGGAGCTGCTCCATATGCTCATCCAGAGCCGGAATCTGCTGGGACTGAAATGAGTCTGGGAGTAGACAGGGCTGGAACCCATAATTAACAAGGAATGGAGAGCTCCCAGATGATGAATTAACTGCGCAGTTCCTGGCGAACTCTGCCCACGGCAACAGGTCAGCCCAGTTATCATGATGATCAGTCACAAAGCAGCGTAAAAACTGCTCCAGTCCCTGATTGGCACGCTCAGTGGCCTCGTTGGTCTGGGGATGGTAGGCGGAGGAGAAGGATAATTGAATGCCCATCTGGCCACAGAATGCCCTCCAGAATCTCGACACGAATTGACTCCCCCGGTCTGACACAATTACTCTGGGCACCCCGTGCAAGCGGAATACTCCTCTGGCAAAAATTGATGCCAATTCCTGGGCCGAGGGAAGGCCAGAGAGGGGCACGAAATGAGCCATCTTTGAGAATCTATCTACCACCATCAAGATAAACGTATAGCCCTTGGAACTTGGCAGCTCTCCCAAAAAATCAATAGAAATATGGGACCATGGACGATCACCATTTGGCACTGGTTGGAGCAGGCCCACTGGGAGATGTCTGGGAGTTTTGGCACGGGCACAGATGGTGCAAGCAGCAGTAAATGCAGAGCAGTCGGCTTTCAGGGAGGGCCACCAGAATGTTCGTGATAGTGACCATGCCAACTGATCTCTGCCAATGTGCCCAGCTGCCTTAGATGAGTGGTAGGTCTCAAGTAATTGGGTACGAAAAGGTTCATCCACAAAACACCTGCCAACTGGGGTTTCAGGGGGTGCCCGAGCTTGTGACGGCAATATTTGCTCTCCCAGTGGCGAGGTGATGCTGGTACGAATAGTAGCCAGAATCCTGTCTGGCTGAATTATGGGAACCGGGGCCTCATCCCTCTCAATGTCCGTGCAGAATTGTCTAGAAAGAGCATCCGCCCTAATATTTTTGGACCCAGGCAAGTACGGGACTATGAAATTAAATCTGGACAGAAATAGAGCCCATCGAGCCTGGCGAGATGACAACCTTTTTGCCTCGGATAGGTAAATCAAGTTCTTATGGTCTGTGAGGATCAACACTGGTGCTCTAGTGCCCTCCAGAAGATGACGCCATTCTTTTAATGCCAAGATGATAGCCAGCAGTTCCCTATCACCAATTTCGTACTGGCTTTGGGCACTAGACAGTTTTTTTGAGAAGAACCCACACGGCCTCAGGTTACCCCCCTCCTTGGGGCGTTGGGAGAGAACTGCCCCTACCCCAACCTCGGAGGCATCAACCTCTAGCGTAAACGGCAGGGTGGGATTAGGGTGGGATAGTATAGGAGCGGATGCAAATGCCTTTTTGAGGGTTTCAAAGGCTATTTCAGCTGCCTCAGACCATTGAGAGGGATTTGCGCCCTTATGCGTAAGGTCAGAGAGAGGTTTTGTGATGGTAGAAAAGTTCTGGATAAACTTTCTATAATAGTTGGCAAAGCCCAAGAACCTTTGGATAGCTTTTAACCCCTTGGGTCGTGGCCATTGTAGAACTGCTGCCAACTTCTCTTGGTCCATCGCTATGCCATCATTGGATATAACAAAACCAAAGAATGGTGCTTGGGAGCGATGAAATTCACATTTTTCTAGTTTGCAGAACAATTTGTTCTTGCGTAATCACATCAATACCTCCGAAACATCCTGGATGTGCTGGGTTAAATTAGCAGAATGGATCAATATATCGTCCAAGTACACCACCACACAAGACTGTAGCATGTCACGGAGGATATCATTTATGAACTCCTGAAATACGGCAGGTGCATTACATAACCCAAATGGCATAACCAGATATTCGTAGTGGCCTGACCTAGTATTGAATGCCATTTTCCACTCATCACCAGCCCTTATCCTTATTAGGTTGTAGGCAGCACGAAGATAGAGTTTCGTGAAGATAGAGGAGCCTTTCAACCTGTCAAATAATTCTGTGATGAGCGGAATGGGGTAAGCATTCTTGGCAATCAACTTATTGAGTCCACGGTAGTCAATACACGGTCGTAATTCGCCACTTTTCTTTTTCACAAAAAAGAACCCTGCACCTGCCGGAGAGGATGATTTACGAATAATCCCTCGTCTGAGGGCATCCTCGATGAATTCCTCCATGGCCCTAGTCTCCTCCCTGGACAATGGGTAGGTCCTACCCCTTGGTGGCACGACTCCCAGGGGCAAATCAATAGCGCAGTCATATGGCCGATGCTGTGGCAATGCGCTAGCCTCACCTTTACTGAATACGTCACTGAACTTGCTGTATTCAGCTGGCACAGAAGGAGAGGTACACATAATATTGACTGGGTGAGATAAACAGTGACTAGAGCAGTACTCCGACCAAGACTTAATTTCACATCTTTGCCAGTCAAACTGGGGATTGTGCAGCAACAACCAAGGGCACCCCAGAATGACCGCATGGTGAGGTGAATGTATAATTTGGAAACGTACCCCCTCTTTGTGGAGGACCCCAATAGCCATAGTGATGAGAGTAGTCTCCATGGTGATAAGTGCTGGTTCTAGGGGTCTGCCATCAATAGCCTCAATGGCTAGCGGAGTATCTCCTTTAGACAGCGGAATATTGTGTCTTTCAGCAAATGCCCGGCCCATGAAATAGCCTGCTGCGCCAGAATCTACCAGGGCTAGTACCTCCACATCTTGATCACCCAGAAGAAAACTCACCGGTATGGTGGGTTTCGTGGAACAAGGATCTGAGGATGACTGTACACCACCTAGGGCCTGTCCCCCAAGGTACCCTAGGTGCGTGCGTTTCCTGGACATGTGCGTAGTAAGTGCCCATTCTTACCACAATATAAACATAACCCTTGTCTTTTGCAATAAGCCCTCTCCTCCTTAGATAACCTAGTATATCCAATCTGCATAGGCTCCCCTGTTTCAGGTGCCCCATCAGGAGGAATGGGAGGCGAGGGTGGGTTAAAAGACCTTTCGTGCCCATGGGTCTTGGAGCTAGCCCTTTTTGCCAAGCGCCTTTTGCGCATGCGGGTGTCAATGAGTATCACATAATCTATGTACTCATCTAGGTCAGTAGGTACCTCCCTGGCAGCAATCTCATCCTTGATGGAATCGGATAGACCTTGTGAAAAGGCTGCCAGGAGTGCTTCATTATTCCAGGCCACTTCTGCAGCTAAAATGCGAAATTCTATAGCATAGTCGGCCACAGTGCGATCGCCCATCTGAATTACCATCAATTTCTTAGCTGCCGAGGTGGCTCGCCGTGGTGTCTCGAACACTCTGCGAAACTGTCTGACAAATTCGTTAAAATTCAGAGTACAGGGTTTGGCCTGCTCCCATAAAGGATTAGCCCATGCCAGCGCTTTACCAGTTAACAGATATCATGAAACCCACTTTGCTACGGTCATTCGGAAAAGCATAGGGTGTGAGTTCTAAGAATATCTCTAGTTGATTAAGGAAACATCTGCACAGTGTGGGTTCGCCACCATATCTGAGCGGTAACGCCGCCGCCGCCGTGAGACTTCTGGAGGAAGCCAGCAATTGCCCAGTAGCATTGTCCGGTGTCATGACTGGGGGGACCACCGGATTTTGATTCGGTTTCTCGAGATGTACCGTACGTTCAAGCAATGTTTGCATGGCCAAAGCCAATTGATCTAGACGTTGCTCGTGAACATCCATCCTCCAGTGGAGGTTCTGTGTATTACTGTCACTCTTCCCGTCTGAGGTCATGGCCCTTTCGTACTGTAACGGTTTTCTGACACTCAGACCAGGGTGTAAAGTAAAAACACACTTTATTGAATCAAGGAGTAATACAATGCCCCTAGGGACCAGTACAAGAATAGCAGTAATAGCAAACACGAACAGAGTGAATGCAATACAGCAAATATGATAGACAATGAATAGATATGAAATAACCCCAAAGGGTTAACAAGTGCAAGAGGAGAGCTCAGTCCTAGTTTGGCCAACGCCCAGGATATATAGCAGTCTCTGGAACACAGTTCTTGAGTGACAAAGCTGGAGCAAAGTGTCTGCACAGAATTCACTCTCAAATAGAATAGAAAGGCAGGTACACCGGAACAGCAGGCTGGAACTGGGCGATAACCGGAACCGGAGCACAGCAGGGACAGCAGCCGAAGAACAGGATCAATCACGGAGCAGGGTCGTCTACCAGAGCCGGGTCATACACGGAGCAGGATCATAAGCCAGAACCGGATCAAACACGAAGCAGGGTCGTCAGCCAGAGCCGGGTCATACACAGAGCAGGATCATCAGCCAGAACTGGATCAATCACGAAGCAGGGTCGTCAGCCAGAGCCGGGTCATACATGGAGCAGGATCAACAGAAGAGTCAGACAAGCTGGGTTGGTACACAGGAGAACTGGAACACAGCAACAAGGCGCAGATACTGGAACACCACGAAAGGGCAAATCACAAGTGCCCAAGCCCCAGTGTATAAAGGCACATCCTGGGCGGGCCAATCAGCATCCTCCAATGCACAGGTAGTACAGTCAAGATTGACAGCATAGCACGGGAACCGTGATAGTAGGTGTCTGTTTAAAATAGGAGTCAAAAGTGCTAGTGTCTTTGAAGGCAAGAATCTGTCGGGCAATAAGAGTTGCATAGGATTTAACCTGCAGATAAAAAGGTGGCATGGTGGGAGGTCGTGTTTGGTTAGCAAGGTTTGGAAGTCAGAGACTGCAGATGTTAATGGATGCCCCACTGTTCCTACGCCCTTCTCGATCCATCCAAGTAGCCTATGATCAGACTCACTCCCATAAAAGTCAGGGTTATAAGGAAGAGGGAGAAATTCAGAAACATACTTATTGTTCTAGAGGGCAATTTTTTGAGGCCCATCTTAGGTCGCCTACCTTGCCAAATAAATCCCTGAACATTTTTATGTATGATGTCCACGTCTCTCTTAGTCAGTCTAATAGGGAGCATCTGCAAAACATAAAGCAGTCTTGGAAAGGTCAGCATCTTGATGAGATGAATTTGTCCCCCAAAGGACAGAGGGAGACCCCTCCAAGTCCTGAAATCTGTCAGAATAGAATAGACAGGCCGAATGTTCATGTTGTATAAGGAGCAGACTTTCTCGTGAGACGGACACCAAGTACCTAATAGAGGTGCTAGACCATTTTAACAGTAAGTTATTAAGAGAAGGTGGTCTTGGACCCTCAGTGAGCTACAGTGCTTCTGATTTTGCCAGGTTTATTGTAAGTCCTGAGATAGCTCCAAAATCCCAGAGGAATTCCAGGATAGCCTATAGTATCTCCAGGAGCATCAGTAGATCATCTGCAAATGCGGCAATGTATACTCTACCAGGGCCTGCCATGTTGTCTCCCCTGGTCCAGATGCACCAATCTCCATAGCAAGGGGTCCGGGGCCAGATTGAACAGCAAGGGAGACAAACTGCAGCCATGTCTCGTTCCACTACTGAGACAGATTATATAGGAATTGATGTCGTTGGTTGTAATGGTAGCTGGGGAGGGGGCTCTGTATATGGCTCGTATGTAGCGGGAGAAAACACAACCAAAACCCTGCTGTCACTGCCGCTGTGATTTCTCACCTGGATTTCTCCAATTTCTCTTCCTGATTGGGAGCTTCTCCTTTAAGAACTGCTACTTTCTGGTTTCCCGTGGTTGATCTTCGAGCTATCCTGCGTTCCAGTTGTTTTGTTCATGATTCTGATTCCACCGGTTTCGAACTACAATTTGTTCTTCTCTCCATGAGCCTGTTATCTGATCAGGTTAGTGTTCCGACGGAATTTCCTCTCCAGTCTTCACAGCTCGACCCTGGCTTGCTTCTTTGTTTATCCTGCTCTGCTTTTTCGATTACCACCAGATTTCCAGTCTACACTAAAGAAGGAGGTCACCTCAGTTCCAGTACCCACGGCAGGTTGATCTCCAACTGGGCTCAGTGGACGTGAACAGCCGGTCGGATAGATCCCAGACACTTGACTGCTCTGTTTCCTCGACTACCACCAGACCTCTAGTTGAAGCTAAAGAAGCAGGTAACCTTGGTTCCAGTACCCATGGCAGGTTGATTGCCGACTGGGCTCAGCAGACTTGAACAGCCAGTCAGATAGATACCAGCCACTTGACTGCAATACCCTCGACTACCGCCAGACTTCCAGTCGATGCCAAAGAAGCAGGTCACCTTGGTTCTTGTATCCATGGCAGGTTGATCTCCGACTGGGCTCAGCAAACGTGACTAGCCGGTTGGATAGATCCCAGCCACTCAACGGCAATACCCTCGACTGTCACCAGACTTCCAGTCAATGCCTCAGAAGCAAGTAACTTTGGTTCCAGTATCTGTGGCAGGTTGATCTCCGCTATTAAGTACAGACGGTCAGATAGATCCCAGCCATTAGACTGAACACTAGTAGACTTTCATTCACCTATCACTCTGTGCAGTAGGTCGACTATCTCTGGTCTTGTCCTTGAACTACCTTAGATTCCTGTGTTTGAATATCTTGTAGTCTGATACTAATAAAGACTTTGAACCCATAGTTTGTGTATTACTCTCCTTCTTTAACTCAGGTTCTGCATGTAAGGTCCAAACACTATCTATAGTTAGTCACAAGAAGATCAAGCCATAATGGACCCAGCAGACCTTAACCATCTATTCATTAGACAGGAGCAGCAAGAACAAGTTTTATCCACCCATGCTTCTCAGATGGTCAACCTAGGCTGCAAGTTGGACGCTGTTCTGGAAATGCTGCAAACTTCTACTCTTACAGCTTCTTCAACGTCCGTGAAACCTACCCCAATTCCTAGCCAAGAATCTCCAACCGGTTCGGCTACAGTCTCAGCTAGTAAACCTCCAAAGATACTTTTAACGGACAAATATGCTGGCTCACCTATGGAATGTAGAGGTTTCCTAAACCAGTGTTTTCTTCAATTCCGCGCATTGCCTTAAACTTTCTTGACACACTGATCTCGAGTTCCTTTTTATTATTTCCCTGCTGAAAGGGAATGTCCTGGCCTGGGCCTCGCCTCTGGTAGAGAGAGATTCTCTGCTCCTAGAGGACTCTGATGCCTTTCTGTCTGCCTTCTGGTCAGTTTTTGATCTCCCAGGCCGCCAGGCTTCTGCTGAGGTTTCACTTATGGACCTCCGCCAAGGGCATCAGGTATTGAGTGATTATAGCATTGAGTTTTGTACCCTTGCCCATGAAACTGACTGGGATCCGTGGGCACTGAAGACAGTTTACTGTAGGGGTCTCAACGAACGTCTTAGAAACATCCTAGCTTGCAAAGAGATACCAGAGGATATTGAGGAGTTCATTTACCTTTTGTCATGAGTTGGATCGCCGAATGCAAGAAGGGCAGCAAGAGCAAGAACGGTCCAGGAGGGCCAGGTGTACTCACTATCCCTCACATTCCTCTAATACCCCATCAACTGAAGCTGAACCCATGGAAGTGAACATGGTAACCAAACTTACAGGCACAGAGAAGAACAGAAAGAGAACTCTGGGTCTGTGCTTTTAACGAGGTCAGAAGGGCCATCTCCTTCGCAACTGTCCTGTGCGTCTGGGAAAACGGACAGGCTTAGAGGTTAAAGGAGACACCCCTTTAAGCATTGACTCTTGCCTCCGGAATGACTCAACTCGTATGTTGCTACCATTAACTCTAACCTGAACAAGAGGTTCTGTCTTCCAAGAAGCATTTGTGGACTCTGGTGCTGCTGTGGTTTTTGTTGATCAACAATAGGCATCTGCGGTTGGTCTACCTCTTTATTCCAAACCCCAAACTTACAAAGTTACTACTGTTGATGGACAATCTCTGGGTCGTGGTCTGATACTTCAAGAGACCAGACCAATTCAAGTTAAAATTGGTCTGTTCCACACCGAGTTTTTGAATCTTGATGTCATTCAAGCCCCATAGGCTTCTGTGATCCTTGGACTTCCTTGGTTGAGACTGCATAATCCTATAATTAATTGGGCCTCTGGGGAACTTACTTCTTGGGGTACCTCTTGTTCTGATTCTTGCATTTCAAAGACTCTCAAATTCTGTTCTGTTCATTCTGTTCCTGATACCCAAGTTCTAACTAAAGTTCCAGAGGTCTATCACATATTCAAGGATGTATTTCCCAAAAAAAGAGGCTAACTCCTTGCCCCCTCACAGGCCCTATGACAGTGCCATAGACTTATACCCCAGCACCATACCTCCCAGGGGTAGGACTTATTTGCTGTCCGGACCAGAGAACGATGCCTTAGCCTCTTATATCCAAGAGAATCTGGAGAAGGGCTTCATACGCCCTTCTACGTCACCTGCAGGAGCCTGTTTTTTTTCTTTGTAGCCAAAAAAGACGGGTCCCTTAGACCATCACAAAGTGACTTTCAAGAACCGGTATCCCCTGCCTCTTATTTCTGAGTTATTTGACCAATTGAAGGATGCTACCATTTTCTCTAAACTCAATTTAAGAGGAGCATATAATTTAGTTTGCATAAAGGAAGGAGATGAGTGGAAGACTGCCTTCAATACGCGTTACGGGCATTACGAATGTCTATTAATGTCCTTCTGTCTATGTAACCCCCCGGCAGTCTTTCAAGCTCTGATGAACGATTTGTTCCGTGAAACGATAATGTCTTTTGTGTTGGTTTATTTAGATGACATTTTAATTTATTCTAAGGATCTGCAATCTCATAGAGAACATGTGCAGGCTGTTCTTCAACATTTACGACAGAGCAACCTTTATGTTAAAGTTGAAAAATGCGGATTTGAAAAAGACCAACTTCCCTTCCTGGGATATATTATTTCCTCCAAGGGGATGGAGGTGGACCCTGAAAAGCTTACTGTGGTATGCTTCTGGCCTCCACCAAACACTCTAAAGGCAGTCCAAAGGTTTCTTGGGTTTACAAACTATTACAAACTATTTATTTGCAACTTCTCTAAGGTTGCTGCACCAATTACAGCCTTGACGCACAATAATGCAAATCCCAAAAGATGGTCTTCAGCAGCCTTGGTAGCATTCCGGCACCTTAAGGAGGCCTTCACTTCGGCCCATATACACCGCTACCCTGATCCCACTCTTCCATTTGTAGTAGTAATAGTGGATGCTTCCAAAGTAGGTGCTGGGGCTGTGCTATCTCAAAGAGACTCCACTACTGGCAGGCTACATCCCTGTGCCTACTTTTTCCGACAATTCTCTCCAGCTGAAAAGAACAATGACGTGGGTGACAGGGAGTTATTGGCCATCAAACTTGCCTTGGAAGAGTGGAGACATTTGCTTGAAGGCACGGGTTTTCCAGTTACCATCCTTACAGATCTAAAAAATCTGCAATTTCTCAAGTCTGCTGAAAGTCTCAATCCAAGACAAGCTAGATGAGCACTTTGCTTTACTAGGTTCCATTTTTTGATTTCCTATCAACCAGGATCCAAGAACATCAAGGCGGATGCCTTATCCCGTCAATTTCCTTCTGCTCCTGCTTTACATCTGGAACCCATCTTGGCACCGGAGAAATCTGTCCATAACATCTCCTCAGAGACACTCAGGAAGATTCAAAAGGCTCAGGTTCCTAATCCTACGTCAGCACTAAAACCCAGTATTTTTTTCGTTCCACCTTGATTCAGGTTGGAGGTATTAACTTGGGCTCATTCCTCTACCCCTTCCGGGCATCCGGGAATCATTCGCACCCAAGAACTTTTGGAAAGGCAATTCTGGTGGCCTACGCTTTCTACTGATGTCAAAGTTTATGTTAAAGCCTGTAGTTCCTGTGCTCGAAATAAAATTCCTCGTCAGAAACCTCCGGGGTTTCTTGTGCCTCTACCCATTCCACAGATCCCTTGGACTCACTTGGCAGTGGACTTTATTGTGAACTTACCACCATCCAACCAATGCACCGTGATATGGGTAGTTGTAGATTGATTTTCTCAACAGGCTCACTTCATACCTCTGCCGGCCTTACCGTCTGCATCACCTAACAACTGTCTTCCTACGAGAAATCTTTCGCCTGCATGGACTTCCTCTCCAAATTGTATCTGATCGGGGTTCTCAATTTGTATCCAAATTTTGGAGAGGTTTGTGCCTTCGTTTGGGAATCAAAATACACCTTTCCTCAGCCTATCACCCCCAAACCTGGGCGGATGGAGCGCGCCAATCAGTCCTTGGAAACTTACCTTCGACACTAAGTGGATTCACACTCAATGTTCACCCTTCTATGCCACCCTAAGATATCATCCCCAGTCCTTGCCGATTAGTGCATCCACAGGAGTTCCTGCCTCTGATGCCATGGTAGAATACCTTCATGATTACCGGTCGCTTATTAAGAAACATTTGGAGTCATCAGCCGACCGGTTCAAACGCTCTGCTGATAAGCATCGCAGAACACCACCAGCTCTGGTCCCCAGGGATAAAGTCTGGTTGTCTACGAAGAACTTGTCACGGTTCCCCAGAGATCATCAGGAGTCAGTACGGTATAGTAAAATGCAATTTATTAAACAACAAGGTAGCAAACAGAGGAAAATAGCAGGTACAAGCAAATGGTCACAGCCAGCCAATGCTACTACCAGAGACAGTAAACTGCCGCAGAGGACCACTCTACTAGAGACTAGGCTGAAGCCACTGGTAGTCTCTGCTGGAACCAGGAGCTGGAACAGGAAAAGGAACTTGAATCTTGATCCGAGGTAGCGAGAAAATCTGACTCACGCCTGCAGTGAGAGTATCTCTGACTCACGCCTGCAGTCGGTATAAGGAAGCGATACTTGACTCGCACCTGCAGTCAACATGAAAGCTAGTCTGCCCCAGGCCCGCACCGGATAGGGTGTCTGCCGGGTACAGAGGAAAATCAAAAGAATAGTCATAGAGCCATAGGTCAGCACCAAAGAGGGTAGTCAGACAAGCCAGGTCATACGCAGTTCAGGTAGTCAGCCAGAGCCACAGGTCAGCACCAGATTGGATAGAAGACAAGCCAGGTCATACACAGAGCCCACTGTAATAGAACTGCTTAGAACAACAACGCAAGGGCAACTGAGTCAGACTCAGGCTGCCCTTTAAACCCCTCCTCAGGAAGTAGGTAGGAGGAGCAGGCTCAGAGGAAGGAAGTAGGTAAGAGGAGAGTACAGGAAGCATGGCATAAAATAGAGACCTGCTTCACTCTGAGGCAGTGGTTCTCAACACTGGTCCACGGACCCACTAACAGGCCAGGATTTGATGATTTCCTTGTTAGAGCACAGGTGAGTTAATCAATGTGAATGATCCTCTGATAACCACACCTGTGCTCTAGCAGAGAAATCCATACGTCCTGGCCTGTTAGTGGGTCCCAAGGACCGGAGTTGAGAACCACTGCTGTGAAGCCTCGCGTCTGCAGATGATGAGTGGAATAACGCCGAGCATCTCTGAAAACAAGGTAAGCTGTGACAGAACTTGAGGCTTCACCAACTCTCAGCCTAATTTGGTCCGCACTTCATTGGACCTTTCCACATCAAAAAGTGGTTATCTCCAGTATCTTTTATCTTAGAACTGCCTTGCTCCATGAGAATTCCCTCAGTTTTTCATGTCTCTCTACTGAAACCGGTCACTCATAACAGATTCTCCAAACCCTCTCATCCACTGTCTCCTATTCAGATTGATGACCACCAAGAGTTTGAGGTGGAAAAGATCCTTGATTCTCGTCTTGTCTGGGGTAACCTTCAATATTTGCTGGACTGGAAGGGTTACGGACCGGAAGAATGCTCCTGGACTCCAGCCTCACAAGTACATGCACCTGCCTTGGTTCGGGCTTTTCATCGCAGGTTTCCCGGGAAGCCAGGTTGCCTGGAAGTCTTCCATTAAACGGGGGGCACTGTCAACGCCGCTGTGATTTTTCACCTGGATTTCTCCTCCACTCTCTTACTGATTGGGAGCTTCTCCTTTTAGAACTGCTACTTTCTGGTTTCCCGTGCTTGATCTTCAAGCTATCCTGCATTCCAGCGTTCCAGTTGTTTGTTCATGATCCTGATTTCATCTTTGACCAGTTTCGAACTACAATTTGTTCTTGTTATCTGATCTGGTCATTGTTCCGATGGAATTTCCTCTCTCGTCCTCCCAGCTTGACCCTGGCTTGCTTCTTTGTTTATTGAATGATGAATTGAATGATAAAGTTTTCCCCTCCTGCCTCTTTTACCTAGTGTAAAACTGCTCACCTCAGATGTGGAATCTGGTTGCTTGACCAGACAGCTCGCAGCAAGGGACCATCTTGTTACTGTGAGAACAATGAAAACCCTGCCCCCTTGACAGATTTTTCAGCTTTTTCCCTTATCTTAATTAAAGATTGTCCATCTCTGCAATCTACCTGGTCACTCCCTGCTGCTCTGAGGTGAGCAGTGTTATATCAGTAAAAGGGGCGGGAGGAGGATACTTTATCATTCAATTACTCGTGAACTACAACTCTGACAGAATTGAAATAACACTCTCCAAGGCCTAAATACTATGATGATTAATTAGGGCTGCTTTTATTATGAAACATTACTATCCCTTTAAACTCCTCAAATTCACTCCAGGCATCAAGGAGATCCAGCCGAAAGTAAACCAAGAGGGATAGATACACCAACATTCTTCAGTTGAAAGAAGAGTATCTGGGAGAATCTAAGGACCAGACTAGGGATAACGGTGTGTAATCCAAGATGAGGACATTGTGTATTTTACACTATACTAAGTTAGACATCACCTGGCTGCCCCCCAGTATGTAATCAATCCTGGAGAATGAATCATGTGATGAGAGTAGAACATGTAATCTCTGTCATCTGGATGAGTAGTCCTCCAAGTATCTGCCAGGGTCAGATTAGTCGTCAAGTACTGTATAGGGCTCATCCTCCCCACTGTTGAATGTCCCAGGGTACAGCTCCTGTCCAGCACAGGGTCCAGCACACAACTGAAGGCATTTCCCAGTATCAAAGAAGCTGACGGGTAGCGCAGAGTTTTCTGGAAAATATGGGAGAAAAAGGAGAGTCATTCAGTATCTAGAGGTTACAAAAGATGCATCTGTATCATACAGTCAAGAATAAGTTATCTACCCTCAGGGCCAGTCAATATATCTAAAATTGTACAGTCCAGTCTTCTGTGGATCAAAATGGCCACCCCCCATTTCTTAGAGGTGCATGGAGCCTCGCAGTTTATTATGCTCATTTGACATGGGATGGGTGTTTTGCAAGAAGGCCATGTGCACACCCAAGTGCCCGAGATGGGATAAAATTTCCTTGCTCTTAACAGGGCTATTGATACCACCTATGTTCCAAAATACCACCTTGAGCAGGACAGGTGTAGTTTCGTATGTGGAAATCAAAGGCTTAGCCGACATCATGGTGGTAATGGAAGGTAGTGGTGTGCCAGCAAATTTTTGACACATTGGTCTGCCTCTCCCAGTGAGGAGACATTCCCATTAGGTCTATGTTGGGGGGATTCAGATGCCCTATACAACCCCCAAAAAAACCTACCAATATTTCCCCCAGAACCAGAACTATATCAAATATGACAGCACAGAACATTGTCTCAACAGTTAAACAATATAACATCCTACAATTAAACATTTTGAGGTTCATCCAAACTATCCTAAATCCAAAGAGCTCCATAGCTCTCACTGTGCCCTAAGTTATGCCGTATATCACTCACATGACAAAAAAAAAAAAAAAAAAAAAACACAAAAGAGTGGAAGGGGGGATAGATGATGGTCCAGGAAGGAGAATGGGTGACCTTTGTTATAGATAGGAGGGGTATCCCCCTGAGGCATATTAGGGGGAGTCACAGCTATCCTGGAGTAGGGAGCTTGGCATTGGTCTGCATATACCTCTTCTAAGCTGCTACTGATGTTGTGGAGTCTAGGAGCAGAAGCATACTATTGAGGGAAAGGGAGGGAGGGTGAGTGAATAAAAAAGAAAGAGGGGGAAGGAATACTAACTAGGAATGAAAAGGAAAAAAAGGGGTGGGAACAGAAAACAGTGGCCCTGTCCGGGCTTCATGAGTTAGCAGGTACAGTTCTCATATTCAGATCTGGTAATGAAGGCTGCATAAAAGGTACACCCTGTGTCATCGTCTCCTTGTACCATCATGTAAGATGTTTAGAGTCTAGGAACTCCCTTGCCTGTTGAGGAGTGGAGCAGATTAGAGTCCAGTCTCTATGAAAGATGTGTAACCTCACTGGGTATTGGAAAGCAAAGTAGATTTCCTTCTCAAATAGCCCTTTGCATATGGGCGTGTATTCTCTTCTTTTCTGCAAAACGGCTGCAGAGAAATCTTGTAAGAGGAGTAGCCTTGTGTCAATGTGCTGGAGAACGCTACATCTCCTATAGGCTAGCATGAGTTTAAAGGGATAGTAATGGCAGAAAAAGGTATTAACTATATGGTAGATACAATTAAAAGAGAGTACTTGCACTTATTCATATCTCTCAAACCATTATGGGTTGAGAGATATAGGAAAATAAAGTTCTCCTCTCCCTTCCCTTTCTGCTTGACCAGATGTAAAGCTGTCAGAAGCAGATTCTGGTTCCTGGATCAGCCAGTGGCTCCTCAGCAGTGCCAACATAATGATTCCTAAAAATAAATACTTCATCGGAACGGTCTACAACGTGTGCCTGGTTTGCAATTCTGATGAAGTATTTATCTTTAGATATCGTTATATTGGTGCTGCTGAAGAGCCGCGTCTGAGCAAACTACCAAAATCTGCTACTGACAGCTTTACAGCACGTCAAGCAGAAAGGGGAGGGAGCGGAGAACTTTATTTTCCTATATCTCTTAAACCATAACGGTTTGAGAGATATGAATAAGTGCAAGTACTCTCTTTTAATTGTATCTACCATATAGTTAATATTTTTTTCTGACATTACTATCCCTTTCAGTTCAATAACCTGAATATGACTGGTCCTGGCTTCTGTGAGGTAGCTGAGCTAATTGGTCCTAGGTGGTCCACCTGCTCTACCACATATGGCCTGACTTAAGATTCCTCTAAGAAAAGCCTGAGTAGCTGAATTTCAAGGAACTCATCCTGCTCCTGACCCCATACATTTTCAGATACCAGTTATCCAAAGTTTATTTCTCCTGTTCCTATTCTCCAGATCCTCTAGCTTGTCTTCTAGTTGTTTATTGGAGTCCTCCAGAGATATGAGGCGGTGACGTATAGAAGATACCTTGGTCTCACAATTTTCCCTCTTGTTAGATTTAATTTCTTCCAAGATCTTGTCAAGGTTTGGCTGAGCTGCTCTAATCTAATCTAATCTAATCTAATCTAGAGCTCTGCTATCCATTGCTGCTTCCTTCCCTTTCCTGGATCAGGTTGAATCAATTGACGTCTCTGTTATTGCACGTGACTGTTATCAGCCAACCCTCCCAGGGTATTTAAAGCAGCTTGGCTCACTTCCTGATTGTCCTTGTGTTTGTTGCTGGCCTCTGTGGATGCACCTGTGCTCCTGTTTACCTGTGTATGACCTGGATTCCTCTGACTATCCTTCTGGCTCCTGACTCCTGGCTTGTTCCTGACATCGCTTACTCCTGTTTTCCTGACTCTGACTTGGCTGAGTACCCACCTTGGTTACTGACCCCAGCTTGTCTTTTGGTTTATGCTCCTGGATCACCATTCTGCTTTGCTTGTTTTTTGCTACTTTAATAAAGGTGTTCTGGTTCCTGGTCCCTACCAGATCTTGCTCACTGAGGATTGCAAACCATCACATTTTTTTCCATCATCTAAGTTAGTATTTGGACTACTGCCCTAGCTGTTGCTTCTGCCAGCTCTGGCTGTGGCTGCTGGCACGTCGGAGGAATCGTCCATAAAGTAAGTGTCTGCTGACCAATTGAGACTTGTGCAGGTAGGTTTTTCTTAGCCTCCTTTTTTTGGAAGAAGTGGCCTTAAGACTCATGATCTTACCCTGCTGCTAGACTTTGGCAGGTAGGCAGGATGTGGACAGAGAGCGATTTTGGTGAATATGGCAGGCAGTTTTGAGAGCGTGGTGGGTGGAGCAGGAGGCGAAAGTCGTGAGCCACAGGAGATGGGCCGCCAAGATGTAAGCATTCCGAAGAATATGAGGTGGTGATAGGTCAAGAAGCTTGCTAATTACATAGCAAGTTGGAGAGGTGAAGGAAGGGGTCACATCACAGAAGCATAATTAGTTGTGGAGAGGAGAGTGAGTCTGACTTGTGGGTTTGGGACTATGTTGCAATGGAGCCTGGAGGCAGAAGGTTACCAAGGGGAGAGTCCCAGATGCATGATCAATGTGCACATAGCAGATCTCACTATCGCCCCATCTGTCTCATGCAGAGTGTCTGTAACACCATAAGTCTGTGGTGTCTCCACTCCAGTGCATCCCTTACCACCTTTCTCCCCTCAGAGCTGGGGAGACCAAGAGAGAGCTGTTCTGGAGAAGTCTCAGTCTGGAGCTGAACAGGGAAAGAAGCTGTAACAAGGTCCACAAGGTCAAAATTTCAGGCTGATTGTCCCTTGTTAGGCCTCCTATAGTGGCCTACAATGAGCTACAAAGCCCTCCAGAGCAACAATTCCTAGGGCCCTGGCGCTGGAGGGATAATGCATGTGAGCATGGTGGCCAAAATAAAAGAAAGGTGGGGGAGAGGCTAGTAAAACACTATCTATTACTTGAGGAACAAAATAAATGAGGGGGGTTACTTACAGGCAGCAGGTTTGCATCTGGCAGCAGCTGGAAGGAGGGCCCTTTGGGGCTGGTAGAGAGCTGTGGTCAACTCTAGCGGGAGAGGATCTCTGGTGAGTTGGGGACCCGGTAGTTTGGAAGACACACCCACTCATTGGTCAGCAGCCCATGGGAGATATATAGGTGGTGGATTAGGGTAACGCAGTCACTGAGGCAGAAGCCAGGGACATTCAGAGCATAGTCATTTGCCTCCAAAACCCTCCAAGTAGACGTGGCCACTCTAATCTGTTTGTAGTCAGAGGACGAGGTTCGTTGGCAGAGTACACTCAGAGCAGGGCAGACATCATACAATGGCACATCCACAGCTGCATGCTCAATGAGGGCCCAGGGGGAGAAGAGAGGAGCAAGGGCTCAATATTGCTGAAGGTACTGGGGAGACGGTCACCAGGCAGGAGGTACAATACAAACAGAATTCACAGCTGAAGGATCCAGGTAGGGATGGTTCTGACCCGGAATATAGCATAGCAGCTGGAAGCTCCAGCAATGCACGTCCTCTCAGTTCAGCTGCCAGGTCATTCCCCCTTTAAATGGGTATTTTAACACATTCAATGCTAGAGAGCAATCATTGTTTTGCAGTTGTGACAGTTGAGTCAGGTCTGGATCCAAGTAGCTATGGATTATCGCTAGCGAGCGTGGTTTGAGTGCATAGTTAGTCACACCAATTCCTTGCTGTGGCCACAGCCAGATTAAAGGTGCTGGCTGCAAAGCCAGATGTCCACTTCCGGTTTTGCCAGAACCCTGGCCAGGATAGAATGTGGTGGGTACTGGAAATGGATGCAAAGACTTCTGGATGAGTGGATCCCAAGATGCAGATCTAGTATCAGCCAGCAGCAGGGCAAGACAGCTTACTGAGAATGCAGAGGGAGGTTACAGGGATGTATAATGTAAGGTGCACGTTTGAGCAAGCGTCTGCATGAGAGTCAGTGATGTGGGAGCTGCTCCAGCAAGGATGTCTGAGTATTGTACACTGAATCTTTTGCAGGACTTTTGCTCCGACTGCCCAACTTAACAGCGCAGGAATTGGATTGACAAGTTTCGACCTGATCCTATTACATTACTTGCGATGAGCTCGGTGGTTAAGAACAGGCGTGTGCAAGTAGACGTGTCCGTATACGTGAGGCTGCAACCGAGTGAAGGGGGCGCAGTCTTTGTTTCTTCCCAGAAGAAGGCTAGAAACGGCCACTGAAGTACTGAAGTATGTGGATCTGGAAGTGAACTCAACACTGTGGTTGGACACCAGAGGAGTGGTCAGATCATCAACCGTGGAAGCTCCATAAAGGGGTCATGAGTTGATCCTTCGTTAATTTTGCACTATGCAGTATGCATCTGTGAAATATCTTTAAGGATGGTATAAAGTGATCTTTCTTATCACATATATCACGATATGTATATTTGATCACTTAATGATGTTTGAGGAAAGACTAATTATATAATAAGAGGAAAGAACTTATACGTGGCATGATTTATGGCTTAACTGCGGGCCTAATTAAGGGCTGATTTTAATGCTAAGTTACCCATCATCGATATTAACCGCTCAGAATGAGTGCGGTGGTAATGCCAGAAGGTGCACAATGTAAGAAGTATAAATATAAATTGGGGAAATAACAACTGTTGCCTGATGATTGATAATAGGTTAAAAACTGTACAAATTCTTCTGAATATACTAGTTGATGTTGGAAGGTCGATAATAGAATTAAAACTGAATATATGGCATAAAAGTCTATTGCTGCTTTAAGCACTGCTAAATGGACTGTATACTTGAATGACTAATTTGGGAGCTTAAGTGAAGAAAAAAGTCCCGCATTAAGGAAGGATAAAGGACGCTGGTGCTGAGATAAAGGAGTATCTAATACCATACCTAAATGTGGCATTTTCTAACTTGAATATACAATTTCTGTTCTGAATAAATGGTCAGGGGTTAACCTTTTAGATTAAGGTTACCCAGTTTTTATTGGTGATTATTTGTTACTCCTGTTGGACGAACTATTTGAAGGCTCAAGGTTTGAAGTATGTAGACTGTACATGTTAAATTTATTGTGTTCCACTTCTTTGTAATTATTGAATCTCAATTTATTTCAAAATGGGGCCAAAAAAGATAAGGACAGAGAGAAACATGGAAGTACAGACAAAAATAAGTCAATTGGTTCCTTTTATTCTTCTAAAGCAAATGCCCAAGCTCAAGAAAAGAAAAGGAAATCATTATCTATAGGAAGCAGTGATCCAGTGGGACATCAAGGCTTTGATGTATTGATGGACATGCTACAGTACAGGGTACCCATGGACCAGGAAGTGTTCGTGCAAACGATATCTCAAATGCTTGACGATTTATATGTTAAAATAAAATTGGATCTGGAGAATACTAGAAGAGATATGAGTAACAAAGTAAAACTATTTTCAGATATAATTAAAGATCAAGCAGTAACTTTGGGGAGAAATCAAGAAGACCATCAAAATTTACAACAATGCAGGCTACAAACACAGAATAAAATCAAGTTTCTTGAAGGGAAAGTAGCGGATTTGGAAGACCGCTCCAGGAGGAAGAATGTAAAAATAAGAGGAATACCTGAATCAGTTCAACAAATACAAATGGAATGCTACCTTAGGAAATATTTCTCTAGCTATATAACTGAAGAGAAGTTGGGGGTTACCCCCATCGATCGCTTTCATAGATTACAGAAACTGAAGGGTATTGACCCTAAATACCTATACAATGTTATAGTTGGATTTTCAAGTTTCCATATAAAGGAGCTCATTATGCAAGAAATAAGAAGAGAGACACTGATAAGAGAAGAGATTAAACATATTAAGATATTTCCAGATATGTCATTAGCGACAAGACAGGCTCGGAGAACATTCTCAGAACAAACTCAAATTCTCAGAAAGTATAATGTTAGATATAAATGGACGTTTCCTACAGCACTATTGGTTTATTATGAGGATACACAACATTACATCAAGTATCCATTGGAACTGAAAGAGAAGATAATTTCTTGGACGTTAACAACTGTACAAGAGAATGTCGACTTATAAAATGATTATTTGAGACTCAATAATTTTATAAGAGAATGTTGACATATATTAGATTTGTCTTAGATATGGCAGAGTAATTTGGGCTTGCATAAGAGGGGAAGGAAATATTGGATCAGTGCAGTCATCAAGGGGGAGCCCGCGGCCTTAGAGGTGCAGGGTCCACCTGGATGGGTGGAAAGGAGTTTGGCCCTTTGGGGGCTGGGGGGGTACGGATTGCATTGCAAAGCGGTGCATTCTGTGCCTCTTCGGCGCTTGGGGGGTCAATACTGAGTTGGGGGTGTGTGGGTAGCTGGGAGATCTATACTCGTTGATTTCTGTTGGAGGAGTTGATGGGGCACTTTATACCTCCTAGGTTAGACCATGGGATTGGTTTAGAAGGAGAGGTGAAGAGTTTTAAAATGATTGTTATTTTCTGGGCAGGAGGCACAGGGGGGAATTTTGGGTGGTGGGGAGTATGTATGTTTTTTTTATTATTTAAGTCACTGGGGTTGTGGAGAGAGTGATGAGGAACTATAGGCGGATTTGATTAGGAGTAAAGTAGATTAGAGTGCAGTTTGGAAAATTTATAGGAATAAGTATATGATGTTCACAATTTGCACTGATGGGTGTAAGTAATATGTCACTCAGGTTTAGATATTGGATTAGTAGTATTAGTTCTATGCTGAATTCATTACTTATGGATGGAAAATAATCGATATATATATTTCACAAAAGGTTGGTTTCGAAGATAATTAGATAAAGATAGTTGATGTTTACGGCTTTATTGGGAAGTTGCAATACTAATTTAGTGAAATGTAGTAAAGTTTACAGTTTCTAATGATTTAGGGGGAATCAATGAGGTTTATACTTGCTGAGGTGTTGGTTTGGACTCAGGTAGCCTATAAGCAGTCGTTGGGCTGAAAGAGACTCCTTGGCACAGGATGTCCTATTTTTTTTTTTTTTCTCTCTTCCTTTACCTCTTCTCTCTCTTTTTCAGGGGAACTGCAGTATAGGTGGAAGGCAATACAGTACTTATTTTAGGTAGTAACCAGTAAATTGATAACATATCTGTGCTTAATTTAGGTAGTAACCAGTAACCGATAACATATATTGGGGTTTAGTAATTTTATATTCTTTTTTGTCTCAAATGCTCTATGCACAAGACTCTCAGTCCTGTGACATTCGCAGGTTGAGCTGGAGAGCATTGGACATATGCCCTTCAGTCGGTGGGGTTGAAAATGTTTACAGAATGAATATAGTATGTATGTGGATCTGCAATTGGAGAGAGGTCGGGGCATGAGGGCGGAGGCAATCTGGGATATATAGGATGACTCTGCCATTTAAAATTGCAACAATGAATGTAAAGGGTTTGAACTCTCCACTAAAAAGAGGCTGCCTATATAAATGTATTAAAGATAATATCGATATAATGTTGGTACAGGAGACTCATTGGATAGAGCATCCTACAAAATATTGTAAATTTACAATGTTGCCACTGATATTTGCAGCTAATTTACAAGGGTTGTAAAAAAAAAAAGAGGTGCTGCTATAATAATATCAAATCAAGTTAAATTTGAGTTGATTTATAATGAGGAGAATGGTAATGGTAGATGTCAGATCTTAATAGCTAAAGTTAATGATATAACTTATACAGTGATAAATATATACGCTCCAAATAAGGTTCCAACCAGGTTTTTGAAAAACATCATGATCAGATTACATCATTTAGCATGTGGGAATATTATCAATGGCGGTGATTTTAATTCAGCAGTAGATAATAAACTGGATAAGAGTGGACAAACCAAATGGGGAGTAGCAAGATCTACACTTCAAAAATTTATAACTCAGAATTTATTATTTGATTGTTGGAGAACACTTAATCCGGGGGAGAGAGATTATACTTTTTTCCCATGTTCATCATACATACTGGCATATGGATTATTTTTTCTTTGTGAAATCTCAAATGTTAGACACAGTCATGGATTCTAGAATTTGCACCATTACATGGACGGACCACGTGCCTGTTTTTTTGACTATAAAAAGTAATAAAGAATATCAGAATAGAAATCCATGAGATTGAACAAAAGCCTGCTGAATGTGCCACAGAATGTGGTATATCTGGAAAAAGAAGCAGAATTTTTTTTAGAGATTAATGATAATAAAGAAGTTTCAGATGCTACCCTTTGGTGCACATTCAAATGTTTTATGAGGGGAATGTTGATAAAGATAGGGGTGCGACTGAAACCGAACTATAGCAAGAGCCTATCAGAATTACATATTACACGTATTAGAGTGAAACACTAAATAAGATGAAGTATGATCTCAGTAGGACAGTTGAGATACTGGAAATTCGGAGAAAAATAGTGGATAAAACTTACCAGGAAATTAATAAAAATATATTATTTTTGAAATAAAAGTGGTATTATAATAGTAACCGGGTGGGTGATCTTTTAGCTAGGAAATTATAGTATAATACGGGGAAAAAAATGATAAAAAAGATTAAAGTTGGAGATAAGAGTTACTTAACCCCGAAGGGCATAGCAAAGGCTTTTGCACAGTATTTTGAATTTTTATATAATTTGTAGCAAAGGAGGATATCGAAAGAAGAAATAAGAAACTTTTTGGATACTCTGCAGATTCCTGCTATCTCAGATGTGGATTTGGAGTTGTTGAATAGACTGATTTCGTTGACTGAAATTCAAGATGAAATAAGGAAGTTGAAACCAGGCAAAGCACCTGGTCCTGATTGGTTCATATCTCTTTTCTATAGGAAGTTAGAAAGTATTACAGCTCCGCTGTTACATAAAACATTTAGTACAATCTCACAAGGGGAATTTTTCCCAAGAGACATGTTGCAAGCTGTAATAACTCCAATTTTGAAGATGGATAAGCATCCAACATTAATGTCAAATTATAGACCGATCCAGGGCCGGCCCTAACATGGGTCCCGGTGGGTCCATGGACCCAGGCGGCACTTTGACTGGGGTGGCAATTTGCCGCCCACTGTATGTTATTTTTGCACCAGCCAGCCACCAGGTCTGTGTCCACACGGCACAGGACAAAGAGTTTTGACTCCCTCCTGTGAGCGGCGCACCTGCTGTGACAGTAATTATTGCAGCTCAGCCTCAGTCTGTAAGCCTTACTGAGGCTGAGCCAGACTAATCACTGTCACAGCAGGTGCGTTTGGCAGGGTGTCACTACTCTTTGTCTCCAGCTGGCAGTCACTTGTCACTGAGCTGGCAGCCCAGCTCTGACAGCGCACTGGGTGTCAGCTGTTCCTACATGCTCCCTGCTGTAGTACCCTCTCGTCAGGCTGCTGTCTGTCTCAGTTTATCCTCACGGAGACAGGAGCTGGAAGTTGGAGCCTCAGACACCGGACTGACCGGCGCACACCGAGCATACCGGGTATCATATCCGGGTACATCCCTGGACAGCTCCCGGTGGACCGGAGCCAGAAGAATGAGTTTATGTGGATGTTTGAAGGAGAGATACAAAGGTACAGGGAGGATCGGTTATGTGTGTGAGGGGAGCTACCAAGCGGCACCGGGACAGACACAGGCGTGCTGGGGAGAGTAGGCAGTGAGGGTGTCCTAGCGGAACTCCCAGACCTCTAGGATACTTTGTTATTGTGGAATGTACAGAGTCACACAGAGTTAGAGACAGACCCTGTCAAAGAGAGGGAAAGACTGACCCAGTGTGTCAGGCATGAAAGAGAGAGAGAGAGAGAGAGAGCAACAACAAAAAGAGAAACACAAAGAATGCACTCCTAGATAGTATCCATTTAATACAACATATCAGAAAGTACTCAATGATTAGATGAAGTATTTAGAGAATACTGACTCAATAGAAAGGGGATAAAATGTACTTTTATTTTTATCTCATTAAAATATTCGATTAATAATACATCAAGCACTAAAATAAAATACTGATATAGGTGCTTCTTCAAAAAACCCCATACGAAAGCGTTAATACTGTTTAAGGGCTTTGTTTAGAATTGTTTTGAAATGGCCCATTAGATGTGCCTGCCATCCAGTACAATCTTTCGTTCATGTTGTATGCCCATACGCACTGCGAGGTGGACAGTGTGGGCAATGTGGAGGTGGGCAGAGTAGGGAGGAGAACAAGGTTTGGAGGAGGACAGGGTGGGCAATGTGGACGGTGTGGAAGTGGACAATGTGGAGTTGGACAGTGTGGGCAATGTGGGGGTTAGTGTTGAGCTGGATAATGTGGGCAGTGTGGACTTGGATAATGTGGAGATGGGCAGTGTTTGGAGGAAGACAGGGTGGGCAGTGAGTGGAAGTGGACAATGTGGGCAGTGTGGAGTTGGGCAGGGTGGACAATGTGTGAAGGGTGAACAGGGTATGAGGGTGTACAGGGTGTGGGCAGTGTGTGATGCGGTTGGACAGAGGGTGGGCAGTATGTGAACAGGGTGTGAGGGTGTACAGAGTGTGGGCAGTGTGTGAACAGAGTGTGGTTGTGGATAGGGTGTGGGAAATATGTGGACAGCGTGTGGAGAAAAAAAATGTCCCCGGATTTAATTTAAAAAATCTGGTCACCTTACTATTTGAGGAACTGCTTATATGATGTGTAATCTTCCCAGCCTATCGGTCCATGTTTTCCCAATGTGGCCGCTACGCTGGGCGCTGAACCTGTTACACCTCTCTCTCTCGCTATAACCAACATTTATTAATCATATTTATCCCCCCGCCCTTCTCATGAAACATTTCAGTTCTATGTGGTTTTCGGGGCAGGATAGGGGTTAATATAATTATGGATGTGGCGTGTTTTGGTGGGCGTGGTTTGGGGGGCAGCATTTCAACCTTGGACCCAGGCAGCACAATGTCTTGGGCCGGCCCTGGACCTATCTCTTTGATATTAAAATTTTCTAGAAAATATTGGCGGAGAGGTTGAAGGGAGTGATGCCTTGTCTGATACATACTGACCAGTCGGGGTTTGTTGGTGCCAGAAGTACGTCTGATAGCACTCGTAGAATTATAAAAGAGGATTTTAGTCTCACCTGTTAAATCCTTTTCTCTTAGTCCATACAGGTTACTGGTAACTTTGGGTAGGCAATCAGCCCCTTTAAGTAGGCAGGAACAATTCTGAGAAGTGACTGCTGGGTGGAGCCTACCTCCTCAACTTAGCTTGCAGCTAGCCAATCCCCATCCAGTAAGATTTGAAAACTAACTATTGACTAGGTAGTAGTAAGAAGGTAAAGGAAGACTCCTGTGAGCATGAACCCGAAAGGATCCCCACATTCTGCCACAGGAGAGCCAAGCATGGTCCCTTGACAGGATGGGAGACCAGTAACCTGTATGGACTAAGAGAAAAGGATTTAACAGGTAATCCTAAAATCCTCTTTTCTCTGTAGTCCAATACAGGTTACTGGTAACTTTCGGATGTCCAACCATTAAGTTCCCCAGGGCGGGAAGAAAGGCAAGCACCAGATGCAGGCCCCCCAAAGTCACCAGAGCACCACTGAACCAACAGATCATGAATAGCTCAACAACAACTGCAGAGTGTCAACGGACACCAAACGGGGTAAAACAGACCCCAGGAAAAGTTACACAGCACACCGAACTAGAGCCAACAGGGCTCAAAAGTGAGAGGGTACTGAGAGACTAATGAGATTCTAGACAGGCAAGGTTGCCTCCAGGATCTTCCTTCCAAAACTGGCATCAGCCGATGCCAGAACATCCACATGGTAGTGTTTCGAGAAGGTATGCACAGACGACCAAGTAGCTGCCTTGCACAACTGATCAGCTGAGGCCTGATTCTTGTAGGCCCAAGGTGCCCCAATAGACCTCGTAGAATGAGCCGTGACCCAAAAGGGAACAGGCTTCTTCCCAAGTTTGTAAGCCTTACGAATAGTGGACTTGATCCAAGAAGCAATGGTTACCTTGGAAGCAGGATTCCCTGCCCTGGGACCCTCAGGAATGACAAAAAAGAGTGTCAGACTGCCTCAATGGCTCAGTGCGATGCACAAAAGAACTTGAAACAACGCACAACATCCAACAGGTGAAAATCCTTCTCCTTGTCAGAAGTAGGGTTAGTGCAGAAAGAAGGAACCACAATCTCCTGATTAATGTGGAACTCAGACACCACCTTCGGGAGAAACTCTTGCAAAGTGCGAAGCACCTCCTTGTCCTTGTGAAACACCAAAAAGGGTGGCCTACAAGACAGGGCATGCATCTCCGCAACATGTCGAACAGACATGATCGCCAGGAGAAAAGCCATCTTCCACGTCAGCAGATGGAGAGAAATGGTGGCCAATGACTCAAAAGGAGGGTTGTAAGGGTTACTCTGGAGGCAGTTCTATTTCCTGGAGGATGTCAGTCTCACGGTGTCTCCTCCTTCTCGTGCCGCTGATTGGTGCTCTGTCAGTTATCTGCTAGCCAGCCCCAAGGCTCGTCGCTCGATTATTCAAGCCTGTGAGCAGTGTTTCCGTTCTGATGGTTGTTCCGGTTTATCGACTCCTGATTTTGGCTTGACTGAGATTTGTTGCCTGCCGTGTTGTTCCTGCTGTTCCTGATTATTCTGTTGAGGAGAGAAGGAGAGTCCAAGCCCTGTGTAGGATACTCGATCAGCAAAGGCACAAAATGGCTGCTGTGCAGGAGCCAATCAGAAACGAGCACGCGAAGCAAGCGCTCATGGGAATTGTAGTTTTGCTAAACGAGTACCCCAATAGCTCCCTGAGCCATTGAACATGCCAAGAACATTGACTAGATAACAGCAAGGGCAGATCAACACAATGAGCCATCTCTGATCTCGCTACGTGGAGCAGTTGCAGAAATATGTCCCAAACTGTAAAGTCCCATAGAAGTGAATGGAGCAATGTCGTCTATGCGGTAAACGCGAACACAAATTTTAGGAGGTGAAAACCAAATGTAAAAAACACTCAAAAGCCCACTAGAACAAGTCAGTTGATCCAATAAACACTGATTCCAGTAGGGAAAGTGCCCACAATACCCCAAAAGATGCCAAACCAGCAGCCAAAGGGTTAAGTTACCACAGAAACGTGCTCCAAACACCCCACAGACATATAGATAAACCCAATGAGTGCATGAGTATGTAATAGGAACTCCAAATGAGGCCCCTGTTCGGAGGGGAAGTGTGGGACATGTGGACCTTGGCACTCAAAAGGTGCTCACCTTTTTAGCTGGACTTCTGTCTTCAGATTACCATATATCAAGAAGAAGCCTCAGTGGGCAACTCCTGGGAAAAGAACTTGCAGTCAATATTTCCCCCCAGGGCTTAGGTCCACAAAAGCACCTGGTAAACTGAGCTATCCACATTTGGGTGATGGGAATTCTCAGTGATGGTAATCCGCCTAATGTCGGAATCCCATATTTAACAGAAAAATAATAAAAAAGCTAAAACTATAGCAGAACTGTTCTCTTGCCTTGTGTCTTGACCAAAGAACAAATCTTACTGGATGGGAATTGGCTAGCTGCAAGCTAAGGAGAGGAGGTAGGCTTCATCCAGCAGTCACTTCTCAGAATTGTTCCTGCCTACTTAAAGGGATAGTACCTATATTAAAGTCCTATTAAAAATAAATGTATTGCCCCAGTGTCATCTCTCAAACCTTTATGGTTTGAGAGATGATCACTCCTAAAGTTGCCCTCTCCGTCCCCCTTCCCCGTAGTCAGCATTCTAGCTGACTGCAGGGAAGCCAGTCGTACGACTTTGAGGCAGCTCTCCAGCACAGCCGCGATCGCGTTAATAAAAAAGAAAACTTTCACTGAAATGGTCTTCTATGTAGCACACGTAGAAGACCGTTTTAGTGAAAGATTTTTTTTTTTTTATTAACATGATCGCGGCTCTGTTGCCTGATAATCTATGACCGGATTTCCCTTCAGTTAGCTACAACGCTGACTAAGGGGAAGGGGGAGGGCAACTTTAGGAGCGATCATCTCTCAAACCATAAAGGTTTGAGAGATGACACTGTGGCAATACATTTATTTTTAATAGGACTTTACTATAGGGATTAGTAACACTTAAGTATTACTATCCCTTTAAAGGGGCTGATCACCTACCCAAAGTTACCAGTATCCTGTACTGGATGACAGAGAAATGTCCTTTTTGAAATAAATACACAAAAATCTAGTTCGGTCCTTTTGGCACTAGATGCACAAAAGGCCTTCGATAGAGTTAGCTGGAAATTTCTGGATGGGGTGTTGTGTAAATTTGGTATATTGGGTGCATTTAAAGACCATGTAACGTCACTATATTCAGATCCGTAGGCTAAGTTTGTGAGCCCTACGTTTCAATCGTAGGTATTTAATATAAGTATCACGGTGCCCGTGATTGCCTCCACTGTTACTTTACTGTAACAGCGACCTTGCTACTTCCGCGCTGTCTCTCAGTGCAAGTCGCTGTTCTTACAGGTCACTGGTAATTTTTGTCATGTCTTCACCCACATACTAGGCCTTAAAGGCCTCAGCATTTCCAATACCCAGTGCCCTTTTGTGTTGTACCAGAGGCTTGTGCTGTGTTGGTCCATTTACTGATTCCTGTGTATTACTGCTGGCTTCGTCTGACTACCCGATCTGGCTCTGACTCCTGGCTTCGTTTGACTACCCGATCCAGCTCTGACTCCTGGCTTCGTCTGTCTACCTCCTCCTCTGTTTTGCTCCCGGCTTTGGTTTACTGCCAGCCTCGGCTACCCAGCCCCGGCTATCATTCACCCTCGGCTTCCTGGGCCTAAAGTTACCGCAGCGCTTGCTACCATTGTAGCAGTGCTTGTTCGGTCAGTCCGTGTCACTGACCTGCTGCAGCCTATGGTCTGGGTGGCTTGTTGCCTCGCCTAGCGTTCTAGGTGCAGTTTACCTTTGCCTTTCGGTATACCCTAGCGGTAGGGTATAGTTGCGCTATTGTTAACCTGTCTAGTGAAGGGTTGAGGAAGTGCCGCACACTGTCCACACACCTGGACTTATGAAGGTGGTGGAGGTATAGTCGCTACTTGGTGGTGCTCCAGCGTTCTGGAGTTTCTCGTTCCTGTTGCAGGCTCCAGCGTTCTGGAGTTACTCGCTCGTGTTGCCTTTGGGTTTACCCTAGCGTTAGGGTACAGACGTGGTTCCATCTCACACCCGCCTAATGAAGGGTGAAGGAAGTGTCGTGCACTATCCTTACCTGGTCTCGTGAAAGTGGAGAGGTACATTGCTGCTACTATTATATTTTCATTAAAATCTATTTTATTTTATCTGTACTTGTCAGCGTCTTTATTTCTCAAGTCACTCTGTGACAATAAGAAACGGTACGAGGCAGGGGTGTCCCTTGGCCCCTTTGTTGTATACACTCTCCGTTGAGCCATTAGCCATAAAGATAAGGCAGAAGGAGAGGATTAAGGGAATTGTAGTTGGTAATGAAAGTCATAAAGTGACACTATATGCGGATGACGTGCTTCTGACATTGACGGACCCTGTACAGTCGATAAAAGAGACCCTTAATGTAATAGATATATATGGCAGGTATTTGTATTATACAATAAATTATAATAAGACCCAAATTCTTACAACCAATATCTTGGATAGAATTAGACTGGAGTTATAAGAACAATATCGCTTTGATTGGAATAAAAAATGTATCAATCACCTGGAAATTAATATAATAATTGATCTTGAGAAATTGGTGGAATATAACTATATGAATCTGTTAAAGGAAATCAAAAATAAATTGACATCCTGGACGGGATTAGAAATAACATGGTTAGGAAGGATTAATGTAGTAAATGCTTATATTCTTCCAAAAATTCTGTATCTATTTAGATCACTCTCTTTAAGAGTTAGTATAGAAATTTTACAACAATATAAAAAAACATTTGCAGATTATATTTGGTTGACTAAAAAAAATCAAGAATTACCCAAAAAACATACGTCTCGGGAGGGGTCAAATATTCCGATGTTATTAAATTGCACGAAGCGTCAATGGTTACGCATTTTCTCAGTTGGATGAGTCCGATTATGAACTCACCCAGCTGGTTAAAGATGGAGAAGATAACTTTGACCACATATACAGTAATCTTAGCAATCTTTTTTTTGGATAACTATACCATTGGGCAGAAAAAATAAGCAATGAGGTAGCTCTAAATCTAATAATTAGAGATAGTGTGATCTCTATGAATAAACTGAAAAAGAGATTTAACATCTTTCACACTATATTTCTGCTAACGCCACTTCATAGTCTGAAGATGGAAATTAAAGATTTAGATTTGAGGAGCTGGGAAACCAAAGGGATATTGACTCTACCAGATATATTAGATCAATTTAAGGTTATGACGTTTTCTCAACTCCAGGAGAAATATAATCTCCCATCTAGAAATCTGTTCCTATATTTGAGGATTAAAAATGTTATTTTAACTAAGACAATTGTAAATAATCGTATAATAGAAAAAGTTATGAAAAACATCGCAAAAAAGAAGCGAGTATCTAGAGTGATGAATCTTTTTGGGGAATTGGAATCTAGAGATAAGCTCTCCCCCTGGATTAAGTGGGAAATGGAACTCAGTGAAAGGTATACGTGGGAAGATTGGATTAAGGGTATAAATTTGGTAAAACAAAATGTTAATTGTGTGTCGCTTGTTGAGCTCCTTTATAAGATAATATATAGGTGGTATCTAGTTCCCCATAGATTGAATAAAATAGGAGGAACACGGATATTTGCTGGAGATGCTCTTTACAGCGTGGTACTAGTCGTCATGTGTGGTGGGACTGTGTGAAGTTGACTCCTATGAAAGAAGAACTTCAAAAAATGTTAAATGCGATGTTTCCTATGTGTGAAGTAATTTCCGCAAAAGCATTCCTTTTACATATAGACATCCCATTTGAGGCCAAACAAGTGAGCTTCTTAATACATATATTAATAACAATAAAAATAACAATAGCTAGGAACTGGAATAAGTCAGATGACTTAAATTGGAGAGGTATACTGGCCCAAATAGACTATCAATATAAAATGGAGAAGGGTTATTATTTGAATACAGGAAATATGAAAGTTTCCAGGAAATATGGAGTCCCTGGTTGACATTAAAACAATCCTAGGAAAGCCCAGATGGGAATGCCTCTCACCCAATGGCCCTGACCTCTTCGATCTCAGATACAACAGAGAATGTGAGTATGGATGAAGTATATTATAAAGTTTGTATGAAGTTAATGAATATTGATGTTTGTAATATGAAAATGTAAATAAAACTGAAATGGAAAAAAAAAGAGAATGGCCGAGGGACTGCCAATTTTTCTGTTGTTGGGTATGAGAGGGAGATTGCACTCTTGATGCAACCTACTAGTTATAACCCTTAAGCATGTCACAACTGTTCTACTGAGATGGTAAATGTACTACCAAATATGAGATGTTTCGCAGCAGGGCAGGACTGCTCAGTTATAAAGGGCAACAGAATTAACAATGATACGGTAAATACTGGCAAGGTAGGGCTTTCCTCTCAAATACAGTCAACAGACTGTTCCCCTGTGTAGCAGGACATGACTGCTCTTAATATGTTGCCAACCGGCTGCTCCTCTATGAAACAGGATAGGACTTCTGGTAATACTGGTATGGGAATACCACTGGTTGTATAACAGTAAATAGCAGGGCAAGACTGCTCCCAATTCCGGATCTATCTGGGGAGTCAGGAACCAACAGGGTAGAGTGAACAAATCAAGGTCTCTGGAGGCAAATACTATATAAGAGGATAGATGAAAGAATAATTACTGCACAAGCCAAAGGGTCAAAATACACCAGCAAACAGAAAAAACAAAGCGAAACAGAAAACTAGAATAACCAAACTAACTCGATAATCATCTGAGGACAGTAGGGAGCCTCCTTGAAAGCAAGGAATAGCTAATGAACTCAAGAAAAAATACAAGGCTCTAGAATGTGATGCGTGACAGCAATGTCTTGCAGATCTTTCTAGCATTCAAGGGGTTTAAATATGCATTAAAGTAGAACTTTCACCTCCTGCATAATTACTATGCTATGAAGGCTCCTTTAGCTACTAGAGTTGTTCTGTAATTTTTTTTTAAAGATAAAGCAGAAGCTAGAAAAACATATTTTCTCTGTTGTCCAATACAGGTTACTGGTAACTCTGGGTAGGTGATCCACCCCTTTAAGTAGACAGGAACAGTTCTAGAATTGTATGCAGGGGGTGCAGCCTACCTTCCCTCCTTGGCTGCAGCTAGCCAACCAGCTCCAGAAAGAGATGTTCCTTGGTGAAGATAACACAGGCAAGAGAACAGTTCTGCTTTAGCTTTACAAGTTTTTTATTTTTCTGTTAGAAATGGAATACCACCATTAGGCGGATTACCATAACTGGCAATGCTTTTGATGTGGCTAGCTCAGTGATCAGGTGCTTTTTGTGGACCTTAAGCCCTGGGGGGAAAATCTTGGCTACAAGTTCTTTCTCCAGCAGTTGCCCACCGAGGCTTCTTTTTTAAACACGGTAATCTGAAGCCAGAGGATCTGCAGGAAAGGTGAGCAACCCTTTGAGTGCTGCAGGTCCACGTGTCCCACAGTGACCCTCTGCACAGGGTTTTTTCATTTGGAGTTCCTATTGCACACTCCTGCACTCATTGGGTCTATTTGTATGTCTGTTGGGTGTTTGGAACAGGTTTATGTGGTATTTAACCATTCAGCTGCTGGTTTGGCATTCATTTGGGGGGGGTTTCTAACACTTTTCCTACTGGTTCAGTGTTTTTTGGGTATCCTAACATGTTTTAGTGATGTTTCATGTCTTTTAATATTACACCTTCAATTTTGTAAAATTTGAGTAAAGGAGCACCGTACAGCATAGACGCCATTGCTCCATTCACTCCTATGGGACTGTACAGTTTGGGACATATCTCTGCAACCGTTTAACCTAGCGACTTCAGAGTTGGCTCATTTTACTTGTCTGCCCTTGCTCTATCATCCGGTTCATGTTTCTAGTGTGTTGTGGAGCTCAGGGGGCTTCGGGCACTGTTTGGGGTACTTTTCTGGGAAAACTACATTTCTCATGAGCTCTTGCTTCGTGCTCTCTTTTCTGATTGGCTCCCGCCACGGCAGCCATTTTGTGCTCTTTCCAGAAGGAGTATCCTACGCAGGGCTTGGACTCTCCTTCTCTCTGCTGATTAACCCTTTGCCTGCCAGATAAGTCTATTTTAGAGATTTCTGGGGTGAAACTTTAATCCTACACACTGTAATTGGGTGATTTCTTATACAGTAAGGTTATTGACACTGTGAGAATGTCTATACTGCTGGAGCTTGGTGCCAGACCTAAGACTAAGGATGCTGGGGTCTCTGTATCCCCTATTGCACATTGCTCTACCTGTCATTCAGGGTTACCTAGAGAATTCTCAGGTCCATTATGCCCAGCATGTTCTGATGTCCCAGAGACCTTAGGTCCACTTTGCAACTCTTTCCATCCCAGTTACAGGCGGTCTTTTATTCTTGGCAGACCCCCTCCTTCATCAGATCTTCCCTGCCAAAGCCTCAGGGTGTACCTGATGTGTCAGATTACTCTGAGGAGGAACTGTTGGTGGGCTCTTCTCAGTTTTTTGGGGGACCCTTTTGAGGCTGATCCTGAGCTCTCGGCTGAGGGTCTGATCAGGGCTGTTTTAAATACCCTAAACATTCCCTTAGTGCAGGAGGTTCCTTCTGACCCTTCTGATGTCTTTCAGGAGCCTAATGAGCCCCTTACTTGCTTTTCACCTAACCCCACTCTTGACCCCCTTGTGTCCAAAGAGTGGGAGTCTCCGGACAGGAAACCTTCTCGCTCCCTACACCCAGTGGAAGATCATTAATAAACAAATTAAACAGAAGAGGACCCAGGACAGATCCCTGAGGTACTCCACTTATCACATTTGTCCAATTTGAGAACTTCCCATTTACTACCACTCTTTGCATTCTATCTTTCAGCCAATTTCCAATCCACGCACAAACGTTTGCCCCTAAGCTTATTTCATTAAATTTGTACAGATAAGCAGTAATTCTTTTTGTGAGTACAGCTCACTGCTGTGTGCAGGTGAAGGTTGCAGTGCCATTGATTCAACACAACAGGCACTTCTTGTCCTTCTCTTTCTCCCTATTTTCTGCAGTTTATGATCTGGCTTCTTCCATTCAACCATTGCAATTATGGTTCACCAGGCATGCATAATTTCTAATATAGCTCTGATCAAAAATCTACCTTATATGTATCATGTAGTTCCAGTAGATCAGTTCCTGAGACTGTTGGTAAAATATCTTCCTCTCATGAATCAAAGGCCTCACTTCCTTCTCCAGAGAAAACCAAATCTACTGAAATGAAGGGCTTACATTCAGGTTTAGGGGAGGCTGCTCTTTCCATTGAGGAAAAAAAATCAGCCATTTTCCAGAGACTATTAGTAAAATTAATTATAGCAACAACAGATTGGGACAACTGTTAAGCCCATTCAGATTCCATAAATGGAAGAGTTATAAGGGACTGATGCACAGGTGGGGGCTTGTAGAAGCTGTGGCTTGTGTAGCTGCATCAGCTGTGCAGAGACTGGACATATCAATGTCCACTCTATGCTTTCATTTTAAAGCTGGCATAAAAAAGAAACTAAGCTGGAGCTAGGTGTGCTTCCTTTTATGGAATCTCTCTCCCTGACTTCATACATGGCAACTTCACCACTCTCTTCTACAATCCTGCCAAGGAATCAATAAAAAGTTTTCTGAAAGTCAAAATTATATATGAATTATAGACAGTAAAAGGCTATTCTTCGGGCAGTATGCTCTATTTGTGCCCTCCACTTGTCATTTAGATCTGACCCTGGTCTTCCTTTACCTTACCTATTTATCATCTTGCCTTTCTTGTCTTCTTCTATCTCTCTATTTATCTTCTCTTTTTCTCTGCTCCCATTTTCTAAAATAGGATAACCTGTGGGGTTTCATCTTTTTATTCTGGAGAGCAATGACATGGATATGTATCGAGACTAAGAACTTGTATTCAAAACCCATTGTGCAATTTGTAATGTATTGGTGATTCTTAACAGATATGTCAAATATGGCTGTTTATGTGCATAATCACTTTTTCAATAAAAAACTAATTATTAAAAAAAAAAAAAATTCAGATTGGATGATTCCTATTTGCCAGTGGCATAACCATAGGCGTCTCACCTGTGACCGGGCCTGTCACTCCAGGGGCCCGCCGCCCTCTGCGACCCCTCCGCCTGTTGCCCGCAATCTCCCTCTGGCGCTCTAGTAATGCAGAGCTCTGGGAGATTACATCATCTCCCAGCGCTCTGCATTACTAAAAGGACCGTGTGGGAGCTTCAGGGAGGTAGGAGGTGGGGGCATTGTGAACATTGAGGGACATTGTAAAGGGGATCAGTGTGGTCGAAGGTGGCCATTGTGGTGGCCCGGAGGCTTCTAGTTACGCCTCTGCTATTTGCTAGGATAAGAAAAACCCAGAAGTTTGTCCTTCTTCCAACACATTAACATGTCAGAAATAACAATTCTCATTGTGCATACCCTCATTCTATCTTACTTAGGCTATTGCAATATAATAATACCTGGCCTCTCAGCTACCCATCTTTCCCCTGTGCAATCTGTCCTAAGCTCAGCTGCAGGAATCACCATACTCTCTCCAAAAATCAAACCTGCTTGCATCATTCTTAGACATCTCAGAAGGCTCCCTATTCAGCAACATATCATTACAAAGTCCTCCCCCTTACCTTTAAAGCTCTCCACCCTGATGTGCCCCCTTAACATATCTTTCCTCATCTCTACTTGTGTTCCCGGCCTCCTCCTTTGCACAGCACACAACGACCTTCTTGTTAGACCATCCAAACACCACGTTTTCTCCAGTCTTTTCACTTTCCACTCCTTACCTAACTTCATACCTCTCTCCCTACATCTGCAACTATCCCCTTCTTTAAATCTCCCCTGAAATTTTATCTTTTGGAGCAATATCACCATGCACTGCCTTTTGGCAAAACAGCACTTTAAATCACAGAACTTGATACCCTGCTATGTCTCCTACTAACCATTTAGACTGTATGCTCCTTGGAGCAGGGGCCTCTTTCTTATTGTTTCTATGACTGCAATGCTTATTTATCCCCATTTACTTACTGTAACATACTACTGACTTAAGACTCTGTGTACACAGTGTAGCACCATATACATACATACATACATACAATCTAAGATACACATGGAACAGAAGACCAAAATGAAAAAAAAACTTACCTCCTTTATAAGAGTAAGGAATTTTATATATTTAACATTAACATTACTTGTCATCTTAGAAAGAGGCGAAACATATCTGGATCTGCTTTATAGTCGGTCCATAGGAATGAATAAGAATACATTGAGATTTCCTTTGTTTTCAAGTATACCCTGGAGAGTTTTTACAGTAAAGAGTTATATATTTATGCACACAGAACTATACATACACACAAAACGTGTACAAAAATGTATATGCAGTTACATTTTGTTTTTAGGTACAAAGAAGCAATTATTTTTAGGGAGTTTAGCCTGGGAAAATATCTACATTTTTGGGGCAGGTTATTACAGGCTTTTTGAATTCAGAGGGAGAAGGCAGATAAACAGGCTTCTTTTATTTTATATATATATATATATATATATATATATATATATATATATATATATATATATATATATATATGTACATATCCTATTCAGAGCAGAGTATTAGACGTCCGTCATAGGAAAGGGATACAGGTGGCCCCTTCTCTCCTGGGACTCGATTTAACAGACCCGTAACAATCAGCGGTAGTTCTTTAAAGCAGATGTATCACCCAAATTAAAGTTACCCCCAAATAATTATGCACATAACAATAAGCGTATCCATACTAGTATTATCTGGAATAAGTCCAGCATTATTGACAAATCCAACTCCTTCTGAGGCGGTTAGGCAATCAGCTTGCTGTAGAGGCATCTGCGCCTTCAGTCTCTTCCTGTACCTTAAGGTACAATGCAACGCCTCCTAGAGGAGACAGGGACGGACAGCGCAGGCACGAAGATGTCTCTTTGGCAAGATGTCTGCTCTGATGCCTGCCTGCCCATCTCAGAACGAGTTGGAATTTTTCAATAACGGGGGACTATGCTGGATAATACTAGTATGGATATGCTTATTGTTATGTGCATAATCATTTAGGGGTAACTTTAATTTGGGTGATAGCTCTGCTATAAGCACAGTAAGGGTCCAATTACCTGTGCTGTGAAACATTACCGAAGGAAAAAAACAAAAAACACGTTGGGCAATATATTTTGCTTCCATTTGAAGCAGTCAAAAATATAGTGACTAACTGATTCAATTCCATGCATTGACCGGTAACGTGTTAAGGGACCCCACTTTATCGGCAAAAAAAGTTGGAGCAGAGTCCCCTAACACATGTTTTAAACTACCGACACTGAAATTTAAGGGGAAAAAAAAACAATCAATCTAAGTGACTCTAAGCCCCATATCAATGCATCAAAAGTACTGAAAAATTGTGTGTAATGTAAGACTAAAATCCTCTCTTTTCTTACCTGTTAAATCCTTTTCTCTAAGTCCATATAGGTTACAGGTAACTTTGGGAAGGTGACTACATCTTTAAGCAGGCTAGAACAATTCTTGCAAAAAATACAGGGTGGAGCCTTCCTTACCTCCTTAGCTGGTCAACAGCCAATCCCCAACCAGTTAGATTTGTGACACTAACTATTGACTAGGTAGCAAGTAGGAAAAATAAGACTCCTACGAGGATGAACCCGAAAGGACCCCCACGTTTGGTCACAGGAGAACCAAGCATGGGTGGGAAACCTGTATACGGAGAAAGGAGAAAAGGATTTAACAGGTAAGACTAAAATCCTCTTTTCTCTGTCGTCCAATTTAGCTTACAGGTTTGGGATGTACCAACATTGAGTTCCCCAGAGGTGGGAATGAAGGCAAGGATCAGGCATCGGTCCCCAAAGTCACCAGAGCTTACATGAACCAATCAGATCATAGGACAGCCCTATAAGAAAAGTGTCAACGGACACTAAACTGGTGTGTGACACGGCAGGAACTGTAACACAGCACATGGAACTAGAGCCAACCGGGCTCAATAGTTAAGGATACCAGAAAGAAAGAAGGAACCCTAGACAGGCAAGACTGCCTCTAGGACATTCCTACCAAGGCTAGCATCAGCCGATGCCAGGACGTCAACATGGCAGTGTTTAGAGAAGATGCGCACAGACAACCAAGTGGCAGCCTTACACAACTGATCAGCAGAGGCCTGAGTCTTGTAAGCCCCAGAGGCCCCAATAGACCTGGTGGAAGGAGCCGTGACATGAAATGGAACAGGCTTCTTCCCGAGTTTGTAGGCCTTACAAATGGTAGACTTAATCCAGGAGGCTAAAGTAACCTAGGATGCTGGATTACCAGCCCTGGGACCCTCAGTAATGACAAAGAGTGTGTCAGACTGACGAACAGACTCAGTGCGATGCACATAAAACTTGAAGCAAAGCACCAGGTCCAACAAGTGGAGAACCCTCTGTCAAAGGTAGGGTCAGGACAGAAGACGATTTCCTGATTGATGTGGAACTCAGAGACCACCTTCAGAAGAAACTCCTGGGAAGTGTGAAGAACCGCCTTGTCCTTGTGAAACACCAGAAAGGGTGGTTTACAGGACAAAGCGTGCAGTTTGGCGACTCTACGAACTGAAACGATCGCCAAAAGAAAGGCCATCTTCCAAGTCAAAAGACAAAGAGGAATAGTAGCCAAAGACTCAAAGGAAGAATGCTGAAGGACGCCCAGAACCAAGTTAAGATCCCATGGAGGAGCGGGGTTCTTGAAGGCAGGGCGAGTATGAGCAACGCACTGAAAGAAAACCTTGACATCCGGAAGGATAGCAATGCGCTTCTGGAAAAGGACAGAAAGCATAGAAGTCTGAATCGTCAAGGAACTCAGGCTGAGGCCCATGTCCACACTGTCCTGGAAGAAAGATAGGACAGTAGGAAGGATGAAGTCTTGTGAGGACAGTTCCCTGTCCACACACCAAGAAGGAAATACAGACCAGATTCTGTGGCACGCCATAAAGGAAACAGGCTTCCTAGCAAGAAGCCTGGTAGTTACGACTGCTGAGAAAAATATAACCTTCGTATCAATATTGAGGATGTAACCGCTAGGCCGTCAAACCCAGATGGTCCAAATCCTCCATCCACAGATATCCTTATAGAAGGACATCCATTCTGCGGGGAAACCGAAAAGGCTCCGCCACAGATATGTCCAGGAGCACAGGAAACCAGGGTTGCCGGGCCAGAAAGGAGCAATTAGAATGATCGGAGTTTGTTCCAACCTCAATGGTCTCAATACCACAGGAAGCTGGGGAATGGGAGGAAAAACATAAGTCAGAGGAAATTTCCATGGAATTGACATAGCATCGGTTGCCAGAGCCAGAGGATCCCTCCAGCGGGAACAAACGATGGAACCTTCCTGTTGTGTCTGTTCACCCTCAGGTCGATCCAGGGGAGTCCCCAGGTCTAGATGTCAAACACGTCCTGGTGGAGTTCCCATTCTCCACTGTCCACTGTGGTGACTTAAGAAGTCGGCCAAAACTATATCCACTCCTGAGATATGAATAGCAGAGATAGCAGGGACATGTTCTTCTGCCCGGGTTAAGATAGCCTTGACCTCCAACCAAACTGCCAGACTTATCATTCTGTCATTCTTGTTAATGAAAGTCATGGCCATGGAGCTGAGAGTCTGGACGTGAACTGGATAGTCTTTGAGATGATAGGACCAGATCAGAGAGTGTGGGAGATCGCCCGAAGTTTCAGGACATTGATGGGTAGGAGAGACTCCTCCGCAGACCCTTGACCCTGTGCGTTCAGGCGACCAAGAATCGCTCCCCAGCCGGATATGCTGGCATCCATTGTCCCGAATGGTATGAGGACGAGTCTGCCCTTCTCAGGTTGGAGACATCATGCCATCAGGAAAGACTGAGCTCCACATGTAAGGGGAGAGAAACTGTTAGCTTCTGGAGATCTTGTTTCCCCCTGCAAAACTGGAGCGTGAAACCCTGAAGTTCCTTCACGTGAGCCATAGCAACAGTATTGCCTCTATGGTGGATATCAACTTCCCCACAAGAAAGGTTAATTTCTTGGCCGAAGCAGGATTGTAAGCCAGAACAGACGACACCTTGTGGGTGATCTGGTGAATCACATCGTCCGTAAGAAAAATCATGCCTTCCAGGTTGTTGAACAGAAGACCTAGGAAGACCAGTCTCCGAGATGGAACCAAGTCCGACTTGTCCATGTTCAGGATCCAGCTGTGATGGGTGAGAGTTTTGATACAGTCCTGAACCTGTTGTTGAAGTAGCTCCAGACACGGGGCCTTCAAGAGCAAGTCATCCATGCATGGAGTAACTCTGATGCCATGTTGTGCAAGATGGAAATAAGCGCACCCAGGAGACGAGTGAATACCTGAGGTGTCGTAGCCAGACCAAAGGAAAGAGCAGAAAACTTGAAGTGTCCTCTGTTGCAAATGAACCTGAAGTACTGATGGCTATCCTGATGGATGGCTACGTGCAAACAGGCATCCTGGAGGTCCAGGGAAACCAGAAATTCCATAGGCACATTGCCACAATCACCAATCGTAAGGACTCCTGGTGTTAATGAATTTTGACTACAAAGGACTTGAGATCCCTGAGGTCCAGAATGGGACGGCAGCCACCATCCGTCTTGGAGACCACAAACAGGTTGGAATAGAAACTGGATCCGATGTGTGGGTCGGAAACTGGGCCCAGAACCACTTTGTCCAGTAGAGTCTGGATAGCACCATTGAACAGACAACGCTACCCCAATCCTTGAGGAGTGTGAGAAGGAAGAACTTGAAAGGAGGAAGAGAGGTGAAGAGAATACTGTACCCCTCTGAATCACCAGTAAAAACCCACAGATCCAGCACGTTGTCTGTCCAGACACTTAGAAAATGGTGTAGTCGACCACCCACTGGAGCGTGGTCCTGGGTTGGGTGGAGGACTGTTTGGGCTTCCACTGCTGTCTGGGCTTGGAGGAGGAATGCAGACCCTGCAGAACCGGTAGGGCTGAGGGAAGAGCCTCAGCCTGGAACCGGTGCCATAGGACTTGAGGTTTCTTCTTAGGAACCAAGGGCAACAGTGTGCTCTTGCCCCCAGTAGCCTCACTGATTAGACTCTTCAGCTTCAGCCCAAATAAGGAAGTACTCAAGAAATGCAGAGAAAGCAAGGATTTCTTAGAAATAGCATCCGCAGGCCAGAGCTTAAGCCAGAGAGCACATCTGGGTGCAATGGATATAGTGAAAACCCTAGCTTCCAATCTAACAGCGTCAAAGATAGTGTCAGAAACGTAATGTTAAGCTTATGAAATGGTAGCCAATAGCTGCAGCACGTCAGCTGGGCAACAATAGCCGTCAGAAGTGTCTGAAGTATCTATTAGTCAAGTCCTTGGAAGCAGAAGCATCTGCCACTGGTTGTGGTTCTAGAAAGTCTGGACACTGGGACATCCACCTGGGGGGGAGCCCACAAAGCTGGTACAGCCTCCGAGAAGGGGTACAGCTTGGCAAACCATTTTAGCCAAAGTCAGGCATGTATCAGGGGTATTCCACTCATCTAAGATAATCTGGTCAAGAGCAGGATTAGGTGGAAAAAACAGTATGTTGCATCTTAGGTTTCTGAAACACATCAAAAGCATCCTTAGGTTCTTCAGAAACAGGGAAAATGCACAGGATATTGAGGACTGCCCTGATGATATCCTCAGCAGAAGGGTCAGGGTCAACCACAAAGGGGTCCCCAAAGAATTAGGAGCTTCAACCCCCAGAGCATTCACCCTCATCTGAGTCCACCACCATCAACAATTCCTCCTCGGAGGAGACTGACATATCAGGTACACCCTGTGGTTTGGGCACAGAAGACCTGGGGGGGTCTCCAAACTTGGAGGACCCCATGCAAGTGCAATGGAAGTAATTACAAAGTAGTATTGAACTCTTGCATGCAAGGTGGCTCTATAACATGGCTGGAGGGTCCTGGCAGAGATGCAGGGGCCACAGCGCATGAAGGGCAGAATGACCTGTGTTTCTACTGGGAAGCCCTAAATGACATGAGGAGCAATGCACAATGGGGGTCACAGACACCCCAGTATCCTTAGTCTTAGGTCTATCCCCAAGTCTTAACAGGGTATTAAACGTTTGATAGTATAAGGAAAAACCAAATACTGTGTGTAAGATTAAATTTTCACCCAAGAAATAGGAAAAATGCACTTAACTGGCAGGTGAAGGGTTACTCTACTGAGGAGAGAGGAAGAATTCAAGTCCTGTGTAGGATACTCATGAAGGGAAAGCCAGAAAATGGCATCAGCGGCAATAGCCAATCAGAAAAGAGCCAGCAAAATGGGCGCTCATGGGAAATGTAGTTTCCCTTCAAATACCCTACAAACAGTGCCCAAAGCCCCCTGAGCCTCCCAAAACACTCAGAACATAAAACCGGATGATAGGACAAGGGTAGACAAGCAGAATGAGCCATCTCTGAAGTCGTTGTGTGGAGAGGTTGCAGAGATATGTCCCAAAGAGTAAAGTCCCATAGAGGTGAATGGAGCATGGCATCTATGCGATAAAGCACTTTAAAGTATTTCTAAAAGTTGGAAAATACATAAACTTCACCAGATAAATAATAAAAAACACTAAGCCCAAGGGGAAAAGTGTAAAAATATCTCAAAAGAGCCCAATATGGCAAGCGAGGGGTTAATTTACCACAAAAACCCAAGAGCTCCATAAACCTAACGGATAAACATGTAAACCCAATGAGGGCAGAAGTATGTAGTAGGAACTCCAAAGGAGACCCCTGTGCGAGAGGAAGCATGGGACAAAAGGACCTCAGCACTCAAAGGGTTGCTCACTTTTTTAGCAGGTCTTCTGTCTTAAGATTACCATTTGTACAGAAGAAGCCTCAGTGGGCTTTCTCCTAGGGAAAGAACTTGTCACACAAGATTTTCCCCTCAGGGCTGGAAGGTCCACAACAGCACCTGGAAACTCAGCTATCCATCACTATAATGGTAATCCGCCTAATGGTGGTATTCCATATCTAACAGAAAACAATAAATATAACTAAAAACTAAGCAGACCTGTTCTCTTGCCTTTCCTGTTCAAGGAACAAATCTTAACTGGTTGGGGATTGGCTGGTGACCAGCTAAGGAGGGAAGGAAGGCTCCACCCTACACGTCTTTGCAATAATTGTTCCAGCCTATTTAAAGGGCCTTCCCAAAGTTACCTGTAACCTATATTGGACAACAGAGAAATTAACCTGCACTGCATACCCCACTGGCACTCACAGGGTTACTCCCACTAAAACTAACACTATCCCCTGAAAATAAACACCTGTAAATCAGCTGTCCAGCTGTGTCTTCAGCACCCTGGTCATCCACTGCAAGTCTTCACCTTTAATCTTCAGTGTTCTTTGTTCTTCTTATCTTCCAAAATAGTATGCCACTAGAAATAAAAATAATATCCATGTTGAAATATGAAATGCCCTCAAAGATATGTCGTAAGTGTATGCTGCCGCCACAGCCGCTGCTGCCCAGGCATGAGAGCAGAGCGAAAATCCCCCTTGGATGCCTCTCAGGGCGTTGGCTGAGCCATTCCAAGGAAAATGTAAACAGAGAATGGCATTTCTATGACGAATATTTGTTTAAAATGGTTCCCAGGCTTCCATTGGCTGGGGTGTGGGGTTATGCTCCTCCCATCCAATCAGCTTCTAGGGTGTTTCTTGATCTCTCCCGCTAGAGGCTAATTGGCTGGGAGGTCTCACAATGGCTTGTTCAACAGCCCAAGAGGTAGCTAAGGGGGGTATTTTAGTTCTGCTCTCCTGTTGGGGGCAACGTACACTTATGGCATATCTTTGGAGGCATTTCATATTTCAACATATATATTTTTATATTTCTAGTGGCATACTATTTCAGAAGATAATTAGAGAAGATAAGAAGAACAAAGAAAACAGAAGATGAAAGAAGAAGACTTACAATGGATGGCAGGTGCTTATTTTATCCCCATTTACTTACTGTAACATACTACCGACTTAAGGCTCTGTGTACACAGCGTGGCACCATAAACATACATACAAATTAAGTTACACATGGAAGAGAAGACCAATATGATAAAAATTCACTTCCTTTATAAGATTAAGGAATTTTATATATATATAACACATTACTTCTCATCGTAGAAAGAGGTGAAGCATATCTGGATCGGCTTTATAATAAGTCGAATGGAATGAATAAGAATACATTTAGTCATCCCTCCCGCTAGAAGCTGATTGACTGGGAGGCGCATTACCCCACATCCCAGACAAACAGAGACTGACCATATAAAACCCACTCTCTGTTCAAATTATCCTCAGAATGGCTCAGGCATCAGCCTGAGAGGTAGCTAAAGGGAGGATTTTTGCTCTGCTCTTTTGTTGGAGGCAGTGGGGGCGGCAGTGTACACTTATGACATATCTTTGGGGGCATTTCATATTTCATCATGGATATTGTTTTTAATTCCACCGGCATACCATTTCTGAATATAATAAGAGGAATGAAGAACATGGAAGCCAGAATATTAAAGAAGACGACTTACAATGGATTGCAGGTGTTCTCTGGGTTATGGGTGTTAGGATAGTTTTACAGCTAGTTTTGTTTCACTTTATTATTAGGGGTAGCGTAGGGTGTTTGGGAGGGTGACTGTGTTTTAGCGCATACCAAGCTTTAGATGTTTTCCTTTGATGTTCACATTTCTCATGTTACTTTGTGTGATTTTTGGGAACCAAAAACCCGCAACAAACGTTGGGCCAAAAGTCTGGTTCTGTGTCCCAACATTCATTGTGGTTCCTATTGGTAGGGCAATTGAATTCCAACTGTACCACTGTGTGTGTACTGCTCAGTATCTATTTTTGCCCTAATAACAGTTTTACCTGGGACAATTGGATTGAGCCCCTGATGAACTAGAATACACCTGTTTTCTGTTTTACTGAGTACTTCCAATCAGTACAGAAAAGGCTGAAAGGAGGTCCTTTCTATTCACCTGGGAAAGGAATTATTTAAATACTGGTGCAGTCTGAGGAGGAGGAGGATGAACACTTGTGGTGGATCTTCTCCAGAAAGTTGTAATATGGAGTAAAGAGGCCTAGCCATTAATATCTGTGCCTTGCAACTGACAAATATATTCAAAGAGAGTATAAAAACTATTACAGTCTCATTTTATCAAGGAAAGAAGGGCCTTCAAAGAAACTACTAACAGCATCAACAAATTTTATTAACAGTAAGATGTTAGAGGGATAGTAATACTTAAAGCGGAACTTTCAGTTACTAATAAGTTGCCCTTGAATTATTAATCATATAGCGACTAGCATCCTAATACATGTATTACCTCTGTAAGGTGCCACATTCTAAAGAAATCTTTCATCCTAGGAAACCAGAAGCCAGGCATCAGCGCAGACATATTGTCTGCACGCCTGCGCGACCAGTCCCAGTCTCCTCTAAGAAGCATTGCAGGGTACCTACCACATGGTAACCGGAAGGACTGACGGTGCAGGCGCTCAGACTGCACTAACCTGCCCATCATTCTCCAAAGATGAAAGATTTCTTTAGAATGCGGCATGTAATACATGTATTAGGATGCTAGTCGCTATATGTTTAATAATTCAAGGGAGACTTACTAGTAACTGAAAGTCGCTTTAAAATGTAAAAAAAATATGATGTGAAGTTTATCCCCCTGAGTAAAACAAGGGTACTCCCAGGAGTGACAGTACCCTGTTTTAAAGCCTACAACATTTTTATTTTTGTTTTTACATTTTAAAATACTATCCCTTTAAAAGCCAATACTAAAAAAAATATAAGTACAACTTTCTCCTAACTCATATGTTACTTACTGAATGATTTTTACAGTTTTGAGGGGAAATTGTTCCAGTAGTGGTGGTCTGACCCTGTATGAGTGAATATCTGATGCTTGGATTATATGGAATAATCCAGTGAGGTAGAAGTCCCTGAGCTACCAACCTTTGTCTCTTGGGCTTCCTACACAATTGATCAGGAACTCTATTGAAGATGACCCATAACATTCTTTGCAAGGACACATTAAAATCTGGCTTCCAGATTCTTTGCAGACCCCCCTCCTGTGGCACACGCAGGGCTATTTTTCACTGAACTGTAATCAGAGTTTGTTGGGGGGACATCAGGAAAGGTCCTGATGTCCCCCCACAATCTCTGATAATAAAAGGTAAAATATAATTTAAAAAAATAATTCTGTGAGTGCCGCAGTGGTCCACAGAACATCGCTTTGCAATGAGCTGGAGATCCCTTTGACACTCACAGGGTAAATTGTTTTGGGACATTTTTTTTTAATAAGACCTCATTGGGGGACATCATGAAGGGTCCTGAAGCCCCCCAATGAGGTCTATAAAAAAAGAACAACAAAAAAAAAAACCCTCCTGTGGCACACACAGGACTTTTTTTTTTTTTACTATTGCTTTACATTCAAAGCTTGTTGGGGGGCCCGACGGCCACCCAACAAGCTATGAATAAAGAATAATATATATATATATATTTTTAAATGAACCCTTTGTGTGCCACAGGGGGTCCAATGCATTGCATTGCAATGCATCGGACACTCCTGTGGCATGTACACAAAATGACTCCAATCACCCCCCCGTAACCTACCCACCAGCCTAGTTCCACAGCCCACTGGCGGTCCCATTCCCACAGTTTGACCCCTCCAGCCTGGTTCCACTGCCTTCTGGTATACCCAAGTGCCAGTACGCACTGGATTCAGGCTAGGAATCAAACAGTGTATGTGGGGGACTTACAGTGGTAGTCTCAGATCCCCCATATCTACTATCTTACCTCCCCCACCACCACCATACTTGCTCTCTGCCCACTGGTAGATATACCCACATACACTGCCTGACCCCTCGTCCCTCCCCCCACCTGGTTTCACTGGCAGTCACAGGTCCTCACGTACACTGACTGACCACTGATAGCCATAGAATCATACATACACTGTTTGCTTCCCCATCCTTGTTCCACTGGTAGCCACGCTCCTGGCACCCATATGGTATGTCATCTCACAGCAGTGGGGTACCATTTATCGTAGGCTGGCAGGAGGTCCTCCTAGGAAATCACATGGTGTTGAACCATTTTTGTATCTTTGAACTGACTGATTTGTAAAAAAAAAAAAAAAAATGTTCTTTTCTGTAGCACCACATTCTGGAAATAGTTGTGCACACTAACTTAGGGGTAGAAAGGCAAGTGACCCCTCATTAGATGCGGCAGGTTATCTTCTTTCCAAAATGGTATTGTTTATCTACCTTTTCTTCACTTCTATAGCTGTTATAACCATTTTCATACACGCAAGAATGTTTGAGAAAATGTTAGAGAAATCAGAGGTTGTAGCAGTAGTAGTTTGGTACTTCTAGCACCCTTTACGGTATGTTAACTCATACCAATGGGGTGCCATTCTTCTCCTAAGAGCACCAGCTAACAAATACAGTTGGAAATCCCATAGTTTTCACAGATTTCACAATATCTGAAGGGACCGAAATGTAAAAAAAGAGAGAAATTTACTAACCAATATTTCCTTTTCTTCTGTGTATCTCCACGTCACATTGCATGATGGGATTTACTTCCTTCCTCCAGCTGGTAGGACCATTCAAAATTAGTTAAATAGGGTACGCCCCCCTGCGCCTTCAGTTATAACTGTCTGTCCAAGCTGAAAAATATAGCATAAATAGGTTAAGGGTGGGTGTGACGTGGAGATACACAGAAGAAAAGGAAATATTGGTTAGTAAATTTCTCTCTTTCTTCTGTGTACTCCTCGTCACATTGCATGATGGGAATTTCCCAAGCAAATAATAAAAAAAGGGGGGGGGAATACATATGGACAATAACAAAACATAACCAAATTCATACCCTTCATTGTGGGATTACTGCTTGCAGTACTCCTCGTCCAAATTTAGCGTCCGCGGATGCTTCTATATCCAGCTTGTAATGTTTAATAAAGGTGGATATGGATTTCCAAGTGGCTGCTTTGCATAACTCCTGAGGAGTAGCATTAGACTTTGTTGCCCAGGATGTAGCCATTGCCCTTGTTGAGTGGGCTTTTATCTTAAAAGGAGGATCTAGTCTAGCCTCCTTATATGCAGATATTATGCACTGCCTTATGCATCTGGCCACAGTTTGCTTAGATGCTGCCAAGCCTTTACCTCTGCCCATATATTGTAGGAACAAAGTATCTGATTTCCTAAATTCTGCGGTTCTTTTGAGATAAATGGAAATACACCTGACTAAGTCTAGTAGATGTAATCTTTGCTCCTTTTCCCCTATTGGGGAGGAACAAAATGAGGGCAAAATGATCTCTTGGTTCTGATGAAAGTCTGAAACTACCTTCCCCCTAAAGCATGGTTTTAACCTGAGAACAACCTTATCCTGATGAAGGGTTAGATAGGGGGCCTGACAGCACAAAGACTGCAGCTCATTGACTCTTTTAGCTGACGTAATGGCAGTTAAGAAGACTGCCTTCCAGGTTAAATGTCTTAAAGATACCTGCTCCAGGGGTTCAAAGAGGGGGGAGTCAATAAGTTGAGTCAGGACCAGATTTAAGTCCCAAGCAGGAACAATCTCTCTAATCCTGGGTCGTAACTTTTCTATAGCTTTAACAAATCTCTTAATTAAGCTATCCTCTGCCCAGTGCTTAGTCATAACGGCTGAAAGGGCTGATACCTGCACCTTGATAGAGGCTGGGCTTAGTCCCATGTCAAAACCTCTTTGTAAAAATTCCAGAATTACAGAAGCCTTAACCTGGTGCCTATGAATCTTGTTTCTTATAGCCCATACTCTAAAAGTTTTCCAAATCCTATCGTAGATTCTGAGAGTTGACTTCTTTCTACCAGATAGGATGGTCTCAGCTACTTTACTTGAAATACCTCGATTTAATAGAGCTTGCCGCTCAACCTCCAAGCTGTCAGCTGGAAAAAACTGGGGTTTGGATGAAGCAAGGGTCCCTGAGACAGGAGGTCCTTCCTGTCCGGCAATCTCCAAGGCTTCTGGCTGGACATTCTGACTAGCTCCGAATACCAAGTTCGTCTTGGCCATTTCGGGGCAATCATGATGACTTCTGCTTTGTCTGTCACAACTTTTCTGAGGACCTCCCTTATTATCGGGATAGGGGGGAAAATGTACGCTAGTGAGAAATTCCAAGAATGCTTCAAAGCATCCTGTCCTAATGCTACCGCTGATTTCCCCCTTGCAAAAAACTGAATGCATTTGCGGTTCTCCAGGGTTGCCATTAGGTCTACAACTGGGGTTCCCATTCTTTTGATTATCTGAAGAAATACTTACTGATTTAGGGACCATTCCCCTGGGTGTACCTTATTTCTGCTGAGATAGTCCGCTTGTATGTTCTGGACTCCTGCTACGTGGGAGGCTGTAATTGCATTCAAGTTCTTTTCTGCCCAAAGGAATATTTGAGACACTTCTCTGTTTAGGCTTGAACTTCTTGTTCCGCCTTGGTTTCGAATGTACATGACTGCAGTCATGTTGTCCCATCTGACATGTACAGCTGTTCTCCTTAGTTCTTGCTTGAAGTGAAATAGGGCATACCTTATTGCTCTGATTTCTAACAGATTTATGTGTAGTTTTCTTTCCTTTGAGTTCCAAGTTCCTTGAATTGTTTTGTTTTCCCAGACTGCACCCCATCCATAAGGGCTGGCGTCTGTTGTGACTATGTTCCATACTGGGTCTTGTAGTGATGTTCCTTTTTCTAGGTTTTTCCTGTTTGTCCACCACAACAGATCCTGACGCACCCCCCCTGGCAGCTTTATCCTTTGTAAAGGATCTTGCTGATACTTGTTCCAGTGCTTCAGGAAGTAACATTGTAGATGTCTTGCGTGAAATCTTGCCCAGGGTACCACCTGGATTGCGGACATCATAATTCCTAGGCACTTCATGAATAGGTGTGCTATGTGGCTTTTCTTCTCTCTGAACTTCTTTACTTTCCTGAGGATGCTGCATATCCTTTCTTCTGATAGGGTTATCATTGCTGTTTGAGTATTGAATCTCATCCCTATGAACGTCAATTGTTCTGTAGGAATTAGGTGACTTTTCTGAAAATGTATCATCCAGCCTAGGCCTGTAAGATGATTTACCATCAGGTTTGTGTTTGTGATGGCTTGGGCCCTTGTTTGAGCTATTAAGAGAAGGTAGTCTAAGTATGGAATTATCAATACTCCTTTTTCCCTTAATGGCTCTTCGTGAATACTCTGGGAGCTGTGGACAGGCCGAACGGGAGTACCTTGAACTGGAAGTGCTGGTTTCCTACCGCAAACCTCAGGTATTTCCGATATTCTTTCCTTATCTGGATGTGGAAATACGCGTCCTGCAGGTCTACCTTGGTGAGGAAGCTTCCCGGAAGAACTGATCTTATTACTGATGTTACTGACTCCATCTTGAAGGTCCTTGTTGCAAGGCAAGTGTTGAGCTTTTTCAAATCCAGAATTGTTCTGCCCGAACCTGATGGCTTTGGGACCATAAATAAGACAGAATAGGTTCCTGAGAATTTCTGCTCCCTCGGCACCGGCTGAATAGCTCCCTTCTCTTGTAGAATCTGAATTTCCTGAAACAAGAGAGTCTTCTTCCTTAGGTTCGATGGAATTCTGGATGTTCTGAATCCATGTGGTATTGGGGTCTGGACAAAGGGAAGCGGATAGCCCCTTTCCAGAATCTGTTGGACCCATTTGTCTGATGTTACCCAATGGTTTCGAAACAGATGCAGGCGACCCCCTACCTGCTCTGGAAAGGGGTCCAATCTTCAGAATTCCTTCTTGCCCTGTTGTTTCTTGGGGAAATCTCTGCGATAACCTCCCCTTGAAGATTGGTATGAAGACTGTTTTCTCTAATCAAATTGTCTTCCTTGATATCTCCTAGTATCTCGAAAGGAATAAGACTTGTTCTTAAACAAAGATGACCTGGGGGGGGATCTCCTCTTTTTTTCTTGTGGTAGAAAAGCACTTTTTCCACCCGACACTTTCTTTATGATATCTTCTAGTTGTTCGCCGAATAGCATATCTCCTTTGAAAGGTAGATTAACCAGCTTATTTTTTGAGGATGCATCTGCTCCCCATGGCCTAAGCCACAATGCTCTTCTAGAAGATACTGCAAGAGCTGAGGATCTAGCCCCCAATTTTACTGCGTCAATAGAAGCATCGCATACAAAATTGTTGGCTTCTTTTATAATTGACAGTCCCCTAGATAGCTTTGATCTTGATGTACCAGAATCAATATCCTCTTCCAGAGTATTGATCCATATATGCATAGCTCTGGAGACGCATGCTAGGGCCGTGGCTATCTGGATATTACTGCCAATGAGCGAATATTGCCTCTTAAGGGCTGACTCCATTTTCCTATCCATGGAATCCTTTAATGAGGATCCATCTTCAAGGGGAATGGTGGTATATTTGGCTATCCTGGAGACAGCCGCATCTACTTTAGGGGGAGATGTCCAGTTTTTAACAGTTGCCATATCAAAAGGGTACATTTTACCAAACTTCTTAGTAACTGACGACCGTCTATCAACTTTACTCCATTCATTGGATATAATATCCGAAATAGACTGATGTACTGGAAAACTTAGAGTAGGCTTTTTATTACCTAGAAAGGCTGTATCTAAAATACCTAAATCCTTTTGCTCCTCTACTAAGCCTAATGTCTTACGGACAGATCTTAGGAAGCCATCAATTCTATCTAGGGAGAAATCCCCTGAGTTCTCCACTATTTCTCCTTCTTCGTCCTCTGTAGAGAACTCAGAAGGTCCCTGACTGTTTCTATCCTCATTATCTTCCATCCTTTGGGAAGAGGTACCTTCCCCAGGATCCTCTAATCTTTGTTTTTTTCTGGGGGCTAATGAGTCCTGCATTGCAGAGAAGGTCTCCTGCATAGAGACCTTCATCCAGGATAAAAAATCCTGAAACTGTCCTGGCATTTCCTGAATGGCTGCCTGCTTTAGGCAATCCTGGCAAAATTTAGCATTATCTGCAGCTGGTAACTTCTTTTCACAATTTGAGCAGGTTTTACATTTTTGGGGCTTGTCTTCTTTAGAAGGTCCTGCATCTGTTTTCTCCTTGCTGGAAGAGGACTTTGAAGAAGACATATCTAAAACTTAACCTTTAATCTAACTATTAAAAGTTATATCTATAAAAGAAAACTGTAGCACAAAAAAGAATCCTTACCTGCTGCCAATGCTGCCTTCCTTTTATTCAGCGTGTGTTCCATTGCTGAAACGCACACCCAAACACCACCGGATACATAAAGGAGGCCAAACCCGATGGTAACTCTCCTAGTGGCGTGCGTGTCAAGCTGAACCGCATCATGCGGCCTTCCCCCTCCTGCACACGCTTCTCGCTTGCTCAATTTCCTTTTTTTCTCTTCGCGCCTTCCCCGATTGAGCTGGCTACCGGCGCACGATATGTGTGCAGGCCAGTCGACGCCACCAACAGGAAATATGCAATGCTCTTCACTCTGGAGCCATTCAAGCCACTCTCTCTTACACCGCCGGTGCCACTCCAGCGTTACCGCAACAGGAGGAAGGCCACCGCGTTCGGCTCTGCTTATCTGTAGATACCAGCTGCAATACTTTGTGCCTTTACCACATCAGGCACCGAAAATAACAGACGGAGGCTTTTTACTGCATCCACTGAATCCGCGGAAATATCTTCCGACGCTCCGATTTCCTCAGGTACTAACTTTCTCTTTTTTTTTTTTTTTTTTTTTAGACAGAGGCCAAAACCTCCTGTCCTCCAGCTGTTAGGACCAGAAATAACTGAAGGCGCAGGGGGGCGTACCCTATTTAACTAATTTTGAATGGTCCTACCAGCTGGAGGAAGGAAGTAAATCCCATCATGCAATGTGACGGGGAGTACACAGAAGAAAAATATATTTTTTTCCTATATCGGCTCCTTTTGGAAACATTTATGCACACCAGGATTGGGGTAAGAAGGCAAGTGACCCTTCATTAGATGTGACAGGTTATCTTCTTTCCAAAATGGTATGGTTTATTTACCTTTTCTTCACTTCTGAAGGTTTTATAGCCATTTTCGTACACGCAAGTCAGGTTTGAGAAAATGTTTGAAAAATCAGAGGTGTAGTTTTGTACTTCAAGCACCCCCTAAGGTAGGTCAATTCATTCCAATGGGGTGTCAATTTTCTTCTAAGAGCACTAGCTAATGGATACAGTTGGAAATGCCATGGTTTTTACAGATTTCAGTACATTTGAAGGGGCAGAAATGTAAAAAAATGCCTTTTTTTTTCATTAGCTCCACCTTCTGGAGGCATTTGTGCACACCAGGCATGGGGTACAAAGGCATGTCACCCTTCATTAGATGCAGCAGGTTGTCTTCGTTCCAGAAATATATAGTTTTATATAGTTATTACACTGTTTTAGGGTAGATTTACCACAAAAACTCTAGAAAATGCGTATTAGCTCATAAAGTTGAAAATGTAATTTTGCGCTGCTGGTGATTAGGGCTCTACGCTAGCCATGGACGTAGGTAAAACTATACAATTTTGGTATTTTTTTACTCGGGGGACTCAGGGCTTTTTCAAATAATTGAAACTTTTTCAATCAAGGTAAATGTTTTTGATACATAGTATGTGATCTTAGCAAAATTAGTAAATTTTTACTTTTTTTGTCATTATGACATCATAGCTTTTTGCAGGATGCAAAATTCTCTTCATGTAAGGTACCATGAGAAAGCACAATTCGTTCTGAAAAAAACAATATGAAAGGGTTAAAAGGCACAACAGCCAGTGTTATTTTAGCAAGTAGTACTCCTTTAAAATTACAAGGACTGCACTTTTGTCGTTTTACGTGAAAGCCCTGCCAAAGAATTACCAAGGTAAAAGTCACATTTCTAAAAGTAATCGAATAAGAAGATTAGGCATTACAAACAAGCCATCCCAAGTCAAAATGACCAAACATGAATATAGTTGAGTTGAGGGAGACATCTATAAAAAGTTCCCTGTGACATGCATAGAATTTTAGCCACCTGAAACTACCAATGTACAATTTCCAGCTTTAATTTTATACAGTTGTTAAAGGTAAACTTGTTTATCCAGTTGCATGCTAAAAGATGCAGAATTCTAGGAAGAGGGAAAAAAAAAAATATTATCCCAGAATAACCTTACCTCACAGAATTCGATTAAATCCCAAATCTACATTCATTATCTCTAACAGTGGAAAAAAACATAACATAAAGGATGTTTAGGAGCCAATATAGGAGAATAGGTATATATAGCCCCAAAAACACAGGAGGCAGAAATAAAGTTTTGGGATCTATGAAGTTATGCTGCTGGGACTTTTTCCACCCTATTGGATGTTATGATATCCCCTTTCAGGCAATGCAACACTTTGCTATACAAAAGGAGATTTGTCTCAAGGTCTAACTTAGGCAGGTGTCTGATAGTCCGCTTGTACAATAATGCTATACTCCACGGGACATGCTCCCCCCTCTGTGAAATGCAGGTCTCCACAGACCCTCGGTAATGGGCTTTCAATCTGATACAGGGGGTCTATAGGGAATGCACACACTCAACCTAGGAGTTTGGGGCAGAGAGCAACCGTATTTCTGTTTTGAGATCCAGATAGGGGGAAGAGAGCTTTCTGCATCCCCCCCTGTGTGAAATTAGCCATTTGGGGACTATCCAGTGCAGCCTCAAGCTTTTAACCTAGTCTGCTCCCAAAGAAGCATATTTCTTAAATGCCATTTCAGAAGTTCAGTTAAAACTACAGAAGTGCATCTTAACATTAATTGGAACCAGTAATACAAGGGCACCTCCAGTATCCAATAGGTTAAAGGACTCTAATGCTAAAATCCACATATATGTTATAACATTTACACATATCAGTTTCATGTCAGGATAATGTGTTATATTGTTGGCGTTTTTCCTCAGCAATCTGCCGGAAGCCAAAATAAGCCTCACTCCTAACCAGGAAGTGATGGGTGCAAACGAAAATTGTTTTCACCAACATTTTAAATTAAATAAAGATATAGAGAACATGTGTATGATTACTACAACGCCCTCACTTGTATACATAATACTTGTAATTTAGGACTTCTACCATTGCCATTTTGAAAGCAATGTGTTTAAGGATCTGCTCCAAATCTCTGGGTTCATTGTAGATTGTTGGAGGAAGCCCTTAAGGATAAAAGGGGACAAACCGATTGAAGATATCTCCTCGCATATACAGGTGTCTCCTTTGCTCACCTTCCTCTGCAGTTAACCTCTTAACTCACAATGGGGGTGAGCCTGCCGTGGTTACAACACACCGGTAGATTTCGTGCACACCTGTGATTAAAGTGGTTTCAATTTAACCTCTTGGATCCCAGGTGAAAAATGAAAAAGTTAATTGCTGCTACTTAAAGAGTTAACAGAAGTATTTACCCCACTGGCACTCACGAGGTTAAGGCCTACCTACTCATTTACCTTAAAAGGGTTAACTGTCAAAAGCAAGTAATTAGCGCACACACATATTACCGCCTAGCTCCGGACACTCACTCCTCAGCTTGAAGGCACTAAAGCCTCCAGGCACTGCAGCTCCACCACCCGAAGCTCCTGCTGATACGGGTCCCTTGGCAGCCCCAGCCTGACCCTGGTCCCCGAAGGCCTCAGTCCAGGTCCGATTTGCACCGCTCATGCTGCGGAGTGACGAATACACCAATGGTGATGGGTATGGGCGACTTACCCTTCCTCCTCCACCCCTCGGCCACCACCATCTCACTTCACACTCAAAGTCTCCCCTGGGCTCCAGGCCGCGCCGCTCTCTGGGAATCCGAGCCTGCACACTGCCAATCACAACAGACTTCGACAAGACTATAGCTCCCGAGCTCCACCGCGAGAACAAGAATTGGCGTATGAAAGGCCATACTACGCAAAGCACGCTGGGATCTGGATGAGCAAAAGACAAATGAGATTAAAACAACAACAATTCCTAGGAAGCACCGTGCCAGCAGGAGGACAACGCCCCTGCAACCAGCTCTCCCCTGCACAACTAATTGATAATAAGAATCGTTGGCAATGATTCTCATTATCGATTTTTATCGATTTAATTGATTAGTTCTTGCAGCCCTACATCCACTGCTATTGCCCTTGAGCAGAAGATTGGCAATTTTCTGTTTATTCTGGTGGACTGCCTGGTTGTCTGAGATATAGTCATCATAAGGTACAGATGTTTGCCTTTTTGGACCAATTGCAGAGTAGATCCAATTTTAGTGGGATCATGTGAAACTGAGCAAAAATTACTGCTTCTATAGTGGCTACTATTTTTTCCACAGTCTTCATGCAATCTGACTGAGGTTTGTGGCAGGGTGAGAAATGTCTTGATTCTTTCCTGAAAATCTGAAATCTTTTTGTAAGGGAAGTAAACCATTTGCTTTTCCGTATCGAATATCAGTCCCAGAAACAGGATCCTTTGAGACCTGTAACAGTTGAGATTTGTTTAGGTTGATAACCCAATCATGATTCTTCATAGTTTGCAATGTTAGATGAAGATGCTGATGAGTTATCTCCTGGGATGGTGCTTTTAATAACAGATCATCCAGGTAAGGAGTCAGGTTTACTAAATTTGACCGAAAGAGCGCCATCACGTTGATAAACATTCTTGGAGCTGTTGCTAGTCCAAAGAGAAGTGCTACAAATTGAAAGTGTTGGTTTTGGAACACAAATCTGAGCTATTGGTAGTGTTTGGGCCATATCGGTATGTGAAGGTATGCATCTTTGATATCTAAGAAAGTCATAAACTTCTCTGGTTCCATGGATGCCATCACTGATTTGATAGATTCCATCTTGAACTTGGGTACTCTGAGCAATTGGTTGAATGCTTTTCAATCCAGAATTGGACGGAGTCCTCAGTCTTTTTTTTTTTTTGAGGTACCATAAAAAGATTGAAATAAAAGCCTTTGAACTTTTGTTCTTTTGGTACTGGGATCATCACCCCATTCTCTAGGAATTTTTTAATTGCTTTATGGAATGCATCCTGAAGTATGCTTTCTTTAGGTACCCTGGACATGAAGAACCGAGTTGGTGGTAGTGTTAGGAACAGCATTCTGTACCCTTCTTATATCAATTGAAGTACCTGTCCATCTGATATTGACATCCTACATTGTTGTAGTGTTGGAAGCTTCTACCCCTAGTGGAGGATCTCTGGGGGACTCTGAACCCCGAACTTCATGTAGTGGTGAGTTTGGATTCAAGTGTCTTGGGTAATGTTTTCTTACGGGCCCAAGTTGATTTTGTTTTACCCTAACAAAATTGAATCTCATGACATATTAGGAAGATTTTGTCTGAGAGATTTTATTGTGATATGCAAAGCATCTCTTTTTGAAATCAAATCTTTTAGCTTTATATTGAGGTAAAAATGGCTTTTCCTCCAGTAGATTAACTGAATTTTGTTGCGTTCTTGTCAGGATTCTCCTGTTCACCCTTCTTGCCTGTTTTTTCCATTTCCACTTATTTTTGATTGTCTCCCCTTGCGGCACTTCTTCCTCCTCCTGGGATCCTATTGGTCATCTAGGGTTTATAGCCTTAGGCCTCTGTAACCTCCTGGCCCAATTATTCAAGCTTCTTTGTGGATAGACCTAACTTCGTTTGTACTTCAATTCCGGCTTGTGTATTTGGATTGTCCTCCAGGGTGTTTACTCTTGGCTTCCATTTATCAACTATGGATTATGCTTTTCTCTTATACCACATATGCTCCCGGTGACCACAGCTTGTTTTGACTATTCTTCTACTTGATTCCATCCACACCATCTGGTATGTTCATATCTTGGGCCTCAGGGACTGGTAGGTATTTATTGTACTAGCTATATTACCTGTATATCTAGGTTTCCTCTGACCCAGGCAACAGGCGTTGTTGTATTCTCCTACTTACACCCTTGACTTGGGCCTCTGCATCTGCCTAGGTGGCCCCTGGCCGACTCAGCTCGACAATGTGTTTCCACTACAGGGCAAGCTGAAGCCAGGTGTGCCGTAGTTCTCAGCTGTCCCATCTCTTACAGGTCAGGGGTGCTATACTATAGCTGTGATCCTGGCCTAGATGTCAGAGGTAGCAGGGGTGAGTATATTTAGCCTCCTTGTTGATCTGTTACCTGGTCTTGTTGCCCTATTTTATTTTGGGTAATTGTGGTGCAGGAGTCATACTAGTGTTAGTTGATAACTTGCTGGCAGTAGTGCTCTGCTTTACTCTATCTCTGGGGTTATTAGAGTTTTGTCAATCCTAGTCGCACTTGGTTCAAACTGTGGTTGGAAGTCCTTCACACTTGTCATTGCTGTCCTACTCCATCTCCTTCACCACAGTATGGTGAGAGATATTCCTTACATGTTTTGGGCGAACCTTAAGCAGTCTCAGCCTGCTACATTTAAAGGGCTAGTCTCTATTGCCCTATGGTTGAACCTTAAGCAGTTCGGGCCTGCTACATTTAAAGAGCTAGTTCTTATTGCCCTACTGGCGAACCTTAAAGTGATAGTAATGTTTCACAAAAACAGCAGCTCCAATTAATCTTCATAGTATTTGAGCCATAGAGTGTGTTATTTCATTACTGTGAGCATTGTAGTTCAAGAGTAGTTGAATGATAAAGTTTCCCCCTCCCGCCCCTTTTACCTAGTGTAAGCCCCCACTCCTCAGATGTGGAATCCAGTCCATAGACCAGGCAGCTCACATCAAGGGTCAATAGTCTTACTGTGAGAACAATGAAAACCCTGCCCCCTTGACAGGTTTTTCAGCTTTTTCCCTTATCTTAATTGAAAATTGTCCCTTTCTGCAATCTACCTGGACACTCCCTGCTGCTCTAAGATTAGCAGTGTTACCTCAGTAGAAGGGGCGGGAGGGGGATACTTTTATCATTCAATTACTCTTGAACTCCAACTGACAGAATTGAAATAACACTCTCCAAGGCACAAATACTATGAAGATTAATTAGAGCTGCTTTTTTTATGAAACAGTACTATCCCTTTAAGCACTCTCAGCCTTCTAACTTGGGCAGATCCTTTTCGTTGAGTGTGAGATCAGAGGGACTGCATCTGGTGTCCTCAATGGGTCATTTGTCCAAGACCAACACCTGTATGCATCTGCTTCCATTCTGGACAGGGTCCCAGCTTAAACGGGATCGGACATCTGGCTTCATGGCCAGCACCTTTATCCAGCTTTGGCCGCAGCAAGGGATAGGTGCCACCGTCAATGTTTCCGAACTATGCTCCCCAGCACCACTCTACAGCTACATTAGGGTTTGGACCTTTGGACACCCGAACACTGATCCTTGACAGTTTTGAACCGAAGAGCAATGAGTCCTTAAATGGTAAGGCTAGATCAGCTTTTTTGGAAGGAGAATCTGCTTTCCAGATTTTTATCCATGGGTATGCCATGCCTAAACTATGGTAGCTGAACATTTAGGTGCTATTTTAGCTATTTCCATGACCACTTTGCCTATATAGGAGGTGGCTTCTTGTAGGTAACCCATTAAAGGGAGTATATTGTGAAGGGGAGTATTGTCTTGCATGGCTTGTGAAATTAGTGGTTGCCAAGCCACTGATGTGCTGCATGTCCATGCTGATGCAAATGAAGCTCTAATGATTGCTCCCTGTCATGAGAACATTAATCTATTTAATGTATCAATCTTTTTGTTATCAGAATCTTTAAGAGCTGCTGCATTTTGATTGTTATAGCGTGTTTAGACAATATGGTGTCACTGTTTTCAGGCAAAGGACAGACGGATATAAAATATAAATCCACCTTTATTTAATAAGTACAGCAATACTGTTATTAGCCCACACAACCCCAGACCAAAGGATAATCGGACCCAAGCTCCTTCCTGGAGCTGCACTATCACGGTGCCCGTGATTTGCTGCATTTACTTGTCTGTCACCAGTAGGGGGCTTCTATTGGCTGTCTGCAGATAGCCCGCCTCTTATTGACTATTTAAACCTGGATTGGGCACCCTTTGAGTGCCCTTTCGTGTTGTTTCTGACCTTCTTGCTATCACTATGCTAGTGATAGCTGGGCCTCTGTTCCAGTGTTCCTGAGTTCCTGATCTCATGTGTTCCTGAGTTCCTGATCTCTACTGTTCCAGTGTTTCCTGCATGCTGAAGTACTTCCAGTCCTGGTTCCGGCCTAGTCTCTGGTGTTGCAGTTCCTGCTGAACTTCTCTGCTGTTTTCTGACCTGACTGATCGTTGCTGGTTCCTGTCATCTCATCACCTGTCTTCAGTATCCTGGCGACCTTCTGCCTGGTCGCGTTGGTGACATTGCTACAATTCCGTGTTGGTCCCAGCGTGCGGACGCTGGTTTGCTCCCAAGCCTTGCGGCTATACAAACTCGCTTGTTACACCAGTGTGCGGTCACTGGTTTGCTCCAAAGCCTATCAGCTATACAAATCTGTGTTGGTCCCAGCGTGCGGACGCTGGTTTGCTCCTAAGCCTTGCGGCTATACAAACTCACTTGTTACACCAGTGTGCGGTCACTGGTTTGCTCCAAAGCCTTTCAGCTATACAATTCTGTGTTGGTCCCAGCGTGCGGACGCTGGTTTGCTCCTAAGCCTTGCGGCTATACAAACTCACTTGTTACACCAGTGTGCGGTCACTGGTTTGCTCCAAAGCCTTTCAGCTATACAAATCTGTGTTGGTCCCAGCGTGCGGACGCTGGTTTGCTCCTAAGCCTTGCGGCTATACAAACTCGCTTGTTACACCAGTGTGCGGTCACTGGTTTGCTCCAAAGCCTATCAGCTATACAAATCTGTGTTGGTCCCAGCGTGCGGACGCTGGTTTGCTCCTAAGCCTTGCGGCTATACTACTCGCTTGTTACTCCAGTGTGCGGTCACTGGTTTGCTCGCTAAGCCTAACGGCTATACTATTCAGTGTTGTTTCCAGCGTGCGGACGCTGGTTTGCTCCAAAGCCTTGCTGCTTAACGATTCTGCTAATTTGCCAGTTCCATCTGACTGCTGCTATTATCTCTGGGCTGCCCTGCCCGGTATTGGTAAGGCCGGTAGAACCTTTTGCCACATTCCATCTGAGGTTGCCTTACCCGGTATTGGCAGAGCTGGTAGAGCCTACATTGGGTATCTATTGAGGCTGCCTTGCCCGGTAATTTGGTAAGGCCGGTAAAACCGTTATGCTATTCCATCTGCAGGTTGCCTTACCCGGTATTGGCAAGGCCGGTAGAGCCTAAAGACTGTCCTGTCCGGTATATTGACAGGACCGGTAGAGTCTGCCTTCTGTCTGTGCTATATTCTGTATATATATAGATGTATGTTATTGCCATCCTAAGTTATCATTTATTATTTCAATAAAATTGATTTTTTTTACCTAAAACTTGTGTCTGAGAGTCATAATAAACCGTGACAGTACGAAAGGGCCATGACCTCAGACAGCAAGGGTGAAGGTAACGCACAGAATATCCATTGGAGGATGGATGTGCTCGAGCAACGTTTGGATCAGTTGGCAGTTGCAATTCAAACGATCCTTGAACGCACGGTACCTGCTGACCAATCTAGCTCTTGCCCGGTGGTCTCGCCAAGTCAGACACCGGAAAGTGATACCAGACCCCTAGGGGGTACTGTTAAAGGGTTAACGGCTTCTGCACCCTTGCCGCTAAGATATGATGGTGACCCTAGTCTCTGCAGAGGGTTCATCAATCAACTCGAAATCTTTATGGAATTGACGGCACACGCATTTCCCAATGATCGTAGTAAAGTGGGGTTCACGATATCACTGCTCACTGGCAGAGCATTGGCTTGGGCTAACCCCTTGTGGGAGAATGCTAAACCTTGTACTAAGAACTTTAATGAATTTGTGCGTTCCTTTCGAAGAGTGTTTGAGCCTCCTGGTAGAACCACCTCTGCTGCCAAACGCCTTATGGAGATACAACAGGGCAGGCGTACAGTGGGCGACTATGCCATCGAATTCCGCACATTGGCAGCAGAGGTAGGTTGGAATAACGAGGCATTATTGGCAGCCTTCTCTCAAGGCCTGAATGACCACATTAAAGACGAAATCGCTGCTAAAGATCTACCTATTGATCTAGATGATTACATTGAGTATGTTATGATAATTGACTCCAGAATATGTGAGAGATCAATTGCCAGAGATCGTAAGTTACGGTCAAAAAATAATGAGCCTAGTAGCATGTTTTGCCCACCCATCCCTCCCTTGGCATTGAAGTCTAGTGAACCAGTACGGGAAACAAGTGAACCTATGGAAATAGGCTTCACTAGACTATCCAAGGCAGAGAGACTATATCGCAAAAAACAAGGGTTATGTTTATACTGCGGTAAAAAAGGGCACTTGCTAAATTCCTGTCCGGTACGTCCGGGAAACGCACACACCTAGGGTATCTTGGGGGACAGGCCCTAGGTGGTGTACAATCGTCCCCAGTGTCGGGCATAATGAAACCCACCATACAGGTGGTATTGTCTTGGGCACAATGCTCTGTGGAGGTTTTGGCCTTGGTTGACTCCGGTGCAGCAGGGTATTTTATGGATAATACCTTTGCTGAATTGCACAGAGTTCCACGCATTGAAAGAGAAAACCCCTTGACTATTGAAGCGATTGATGGTAGACCCTTAGAACCGCCTCAGGTTATATTTGAAACTATGCCATTGTCTATGACTATTGGGGCACTTCACAGAGAAGAGCAGCAGTTTCAACTGATTAATTCCCCGCACCATGCGGTGATATTGGGATTTCCGTGGTTACAGTTACATAACCCACAATTCGATTGGAAAAAATGTGAAATTGCTGCTTGGTCCCAGTTTTGTATGGACAAGTGCGTCATCCAGCCTATTAAGGTCATGTGCACCTCCTCTGCTATGCCGGATGTGTACCAACAGTTTGGCGATGTTTTTAGCAAAGGAGAGGCTAGTATGCTACCCCAGCATAGACCTTATGATTGTTGCATTGAATTGCAGCCTGGTGCAGTACCTCCGAAAGGACGCACTTATCCATTATCTTGTGATGAAAATAAGGCTATGGAGGATTACATTTCTGATGCCCTTGCTAGAGGGATCATACGTAAATCTACCTCTCCAGCTGGGGCTGGGTTCTTTTTTGTAAAAAAGAAAAATGGCGAATTAAGACCATGCATTGACTACCGGGGCTTGAATAAACTAATGGCAAAAAACGCATACCCAATACCACTCATCACCGAGCTTTTTGACAGGCTTAAGGGAGCTTCGATATTTACCAAGTTGGACCTACGGGCCGCTTACAATCTGGTTCGCATTCGAGCAGGTGATGAGTGGAAAACTGCCTTTAATACTCGAGCTGGGCACTACGAGTATCTAGTAATGCCTTTTGGGCTGTGTAATGCACCCGCAGTTTTCCAGGAACTGATAAATGATGTTCTGAGAGATATGTTACAGACATGTGTTGTGGTGTACCTCGACGATATACTGATTTACTCCCAAAACATGGCACAGCACATCAAAGATGTATCCGCAGTATTGCTACGACTCCGTGAGAACAAATTATTTTGTAAAATGGAAAAATGTGAGTTTCATAGAACCAGTGTGCCATTCTTGGGGTTCATAATTGGCAATGATGGCATTGCCATGGACAAAGAAAAGTTGTCAGCTGTCCTACAATGGCCAAAACCCAAGGGTCTTAAAGCCATACAGCGTTTCCTGGGTTTCGCTAATTATTATAGGAGGTTTATTAAGAACTTTTCTTCCATTGTCAAACCTCTGTCCGATCTTACGCACAAGGGTGCTAATCCTTCTTGTTGGCCGGTATCTGCTGAGAAAGCCTTTGAGAATTTGAAGCTGGCATTTGCTGCGGCTCCTGTGTTATCCCACCCCAATCCTTTACTTCCATTTACGTTAGAGGTTGATGCCTCAGATATTGGGGTCGGGGCAGTACTTTCGCAGCGACACGAGAAAGGTGGAACTCTCAGACCTTGTGGGTTTTTCTCTAAAAAGTTGACTGTCACTCAAAGCCACTATGAGATAGGTGACAGAGAATTATTGGCCATTATCCTTGCTCTTAAGGAATGGCGTCATTTGCTTGAAGGTACTAAGAATCCTGTCTTAATCCTAACAGATCATAAGAATCTGACCTATCTCTCGGAGGCCAAGAGATTGTCCTCTCGTCAGGCCAGGTGGGCACTGTTCCTGTCTCGATTTAATTTCATTGTATCATATTTACCAGGGTCAAAAAATATCAGGGCTGATGCACTGTCAAGACAATTTGAGGCCGACAGTGACAGAGTGGAAGCACCAGCTCCTATCATCCAACCTGATAGAATACTGGCTACTATACGCACGAGTATCACTTCTCCTCTAGGGGAGGAGATCCTGGCCTCTCAGGGGTCCGCTCCCCATGAAACCCCAGTGGGCAAATGTTTTGTCGCTGAATCATTTCGTACTAGGCTGCTCGAAACCTACCATTCCTCTAAGGCTGCGGGACATATTGGTAGAGACCAATTGTTATGGTCCCTTTCTCAGTTATTTTGGTGGCCTTCCATGAGAAACGATTGTGCCGAATTTACGAATGCCTGTGCCACCTGCGCCCGCGCTAAGACCCCGAGACATCTCCCTGTGGGCTTGCTTCAACCGGTGCCTAATGGCGAACGCCCCTGGTCTCATGTTTCCATTGATTTTATGGGAGAGTTGCCTATGTCGAAGGGGTACTCCTTTATATTCATGGTGGTGGACAGGTTTTCTAAAATGGCTCATTTCGTGCCCCTCCGTGGTCTTCCTTCAGCGAAGGAATTGGCAATGGTGTTCGCCAGAGAAGTATTCCGGTTGCATGGAGTGCCTAGGGTACTGGTGTCTGACAGGGGGAGCCAGTTTGTGTCTAGATTTTGGAGGGCATTTTGCCAACAGATGGGCATACAGCTGTCCTTCTCCTCTGCCTACCATCCCCAGACCAATGGAGCCGCTGAACGAGCTAATCAGGGCTTGGAACAATTTCTCCGTTGTTTCGTTACTGACCATCATGATAATTGGTCCGACTTGTTGCCTTGGGCAGAGTTCGCCAGGAACTGTGCGGTCAATTCTTCATCTGGGAGCTCTCCGTTTCTGATTAATTATGGGTTCCAGCCCTGTTTGCTTCCAGACTCATTTCAGACGCAACAGATTCCAGCTCTGGATGAGCATATCGAGCAACTCCGTTCCACATGGGCACAAGTTCAGAGGGCACTTGGTCAGTCATTTCAGCGTCATCAGCGCCATGCTAATCGCAGAAGGCTTCCAGCGGTTTCCTTTCAGGTTGGGGATAGAGTATGGCTTTCCTCCAGAAATCTCAAGCTGCAGGTTCCGTCTAATAAGTTGGCTCCTCGGTTTATTGGTCCATACAGAGTTATTCGCAAAATTAACCCTGTCTCCTATGCACTAGACCTACCTGCATCCATGCGTATCCATAATGTGTTCCATGTGTCCCTTCTTAAGCCTCTGGTGTGCAATCGCTATACTACCACACCTGTGGTGCCAGGACCTGTTGAGGTCGAGGGCCAGGAGGAGTACGAGGTTCAGAGCATTATTGATTCCCGTAGGCTTAGAGGAAGGGTACAGTACCTGGTACATTGGAAAGGGTATGGTCCTGAGGATCGATCATGGGTGGATAGTACGGACCTTCATGCACCTAGGTTAACTAGGGCCTTTCATGCCAATTACCCGCAGAAACCTAAACCCTATTCTAGGAGAAGGGGTCTTTGAAAGGGGGGTACTATCACGGTGCCCGTGATTTGCTGCATTTACTTGTCTGTCACCAGTAGGGGGCTTCTATTGGCTGTCTGCAGATAGCCCGCCTCTTATTGACTATTTAAACCTGGATTGGGCACCCTTTGAGTGCCCTTTCGTGTTGTTTCTGACCTTCTTGCTATCACTATGCTAGTGATAGCTGGGCCTCTGTTCCAGTGTTCCTGAGTTCCTGATCTCATGTGTTCCTGAGTTCCTGATCTCTACTGTTCCAGTGTTTCCTGCATGCTGAAGTACTTCCAGTCCTGGTTCCGGCCTAGTCTCTGGTGTTGCAGTTCCTGCTGAACTTCTCTGCTGTTTTCTGACCTGACTGATCGTTGCTGGTTCCTGTCATCTCATCACCTGTCTTCAGTATCCTGGCGACCTTCTGCCTGGTCGCGTTGGTGACATTGCTACAATTCCGTGTTGGTCCCAGCGTGCGGACGCTGGTTTGCTCCCAAGCCTTGCGGCTATACAAACTCGCTTGTTACACCAGTGTGCGGTCACTGGTTTGCTCCAAAGCCTATCAGCTATACAAATCTGTGTTGGTCCCAGCGTGCGGACGCTGGTTTGCTCCTAAGCCTTGCGGCTATACAAACTCACTTGTTACACCAGTGTGCGGTCACTGGTTTGCTCCAAAGCCTTTCAGCTATACAATTCTGTGTTGGTCCCAGCGTGCGGACGCTGGTTTGCTCCTAAGCCTTGCGGCTATACAAACTCACTTGTTACACCAGTGTGCGGTCACTGGTTTGCTCCAAAGCCTTTCAGCTATACAAATCTGTGTTGGTCCCAGCGTGCGGACGCTGGTTTGCTCCTAAGCCTTGCGGCTATACAAACTCGCTTGTTACACCAGTGTGCGGTCACTGGTTTGCTCCAAAGCCTATCAGCTATACAAATCTGTGTTGGTCCCAGCGTGCGGACGCTGGTTTGCTCCTAAGCCTTGCGGCTATACTACTCGCTTGTTACTCCAGTGTGCGGTCACTGGTTTGCTCGCTAAGCCTAACGGCTATACTATTCAGTGTTGTTTCCAGCGTGCGGACGCTGGTTTGCTCCAAAGCCTTGCTGCTTAACGATTCTGCTAATTTGCCAGTTCCATCTGACTGCTGCTATTATCTCTGGGCTGCCCTGCCCGGTATTGGTAAGGCCGGTAGAACCTTTTGCCACATTCCATCTGAGGTTGCCTTACCCGGTATTGGCAGGGCCGGTAGAGCCTACATTGGGTATCTATTGAGGCTGCCTTGCCCGGTAATTTGGTAAGGCCGGTAAAACCGTTATGCTATTCCATCTGCAGGTTGCCTTACCCGGTATTGGCAAGGCCGGTAGAGCCTAAAGACTGTCCTGTCCGGTATATTGACAGGACCGGTAGAGTCTGCCTTCTGTCTGTGCTATATTCTGTATATATATAGATGTATGTTATTGCCATCCTAAGTTATCATTTATTATTTCAATAAAATTGATTTTTTTTACCTAAAACTTGTGTCTGAGAGTCATAATAAACCGTGACATGCACACTGTGTTTTGCACTGCACTACTGCGAGATACTGGAGACTAAGACAGAGGTACGGATGGAGCACCAGTGAGTACAGACGAGGATGCACCAGTCTGCACCACGGGTCACGTGATCAGAAGCAACAGAGAGTGAGAGCAGGCCGGAGCCACAGATAACCGAGACTAGCAGTAGGCACACTAAGAGTGTACTGAGCCAGTAGTCAGACAGAGCCACAGGTCAGACAAGCCGGGGACTAGATTGAGCAGGTAGTCAGATAGGGGCCAGTGGTCAGACAAAATCAGAACCTACACGGAGTGAGTAGTAAGTCTGTGACACAGGTTAAACCAGCCGGGGACTATATGGAGCGGGTAGTCAGAGGTCAGACAAACCTGAACCTACACGGAGCGAGTTGGTCAGCAAGAGCCACGGGTCAGAACCGATGTGGGTAGTTAGACAATCCGGGGTCACACACGGAGCAAATTAATCAGTCAGAGCCACAGGTCAGAACCGAAGTGGGTAGTCAGACAAGCCGGGGTCATACATAGAGCGGATTCTCAGGAAAGCACAAGTCACAACTGAGTGCAGGAGACAAAATCAGAAACATCACATAAGGGCAATGACTCCCAGGTCCAGGAAGTTTTATAGCAGGAGAAGGCAGGACCAAATTAGGCCACACAGAATAGGCCCATAAACAGGTGTCCTAGCCAGTGTCTGTTTCATGACGTAGCCATGAGGAAGTATCCGCAATCATGCCGGCAGACACACCACAGAGGAAGGAAGAACAGGATAGTTAGAGACTTTGATATCTGGTTACTGTAAAATCAACTGCTGGCTGTCACAGTGCCTTACCTCGGCCTGCGACATTCAGCCAGGAGTGTGGTTCTGGAATGACGTTCCGGCGTCACTGGCTGTGTCCCTCCTTGCCCGTGGCCTCCTCACGTATGGTTCCTTACTACTGGCATCATTAATCAGGCACTTGCCTGGACGCCTGTTATAGGCCCAGCATGGGGGACCTAATTGGTCCTGCCTTCTCCTTTATAAACCACTCTGGGCCTGTGTATCATTACCCTTACATTGTTGTTCAGTGCAGTTCTAGTTCCTGTTGTTCCTGTATCCTGTGTATGACCCAGCTTATCTGACTATCCAGTACGGACCTGTGGCTCTGTTTGACCATTCTACCTGTGCGCTCCTTTGGCTATAGACATTCAATCTGGTGCAGACCTATGGCTCTGGCGGACTATCCGCTCTGTATATGACCCTGGCTTGTCTGACTATCCAACCTGGTGCTGATCTGGGGCTCTGTCCAACTATCCTCCCAGTGTTGCCTCCTATTGTTGGACATCCCATCTGGTGCAGACCTGTGGCTCTGGCGGACTATCCACTCAGTGTATGACCCTGGCTTGTCTGACTATCCTAACTGGGGCTGACTGATGGCTCTGTCTGTTTGCTCTGCTGTGTTGCCTGTTTCCCACACACATCCATCCTGGTGCGGACTTGGGGCTCTGGCAGACTCCAGTCTTACTGACTGCAGGCACGAGTCAGTTTCTCCATTGTTGCGATCCCTTATTGGAGCTCTCCCTAACTGACTGCAGGCGGAGTCAGTAGCCTCCCTTGTTGCTACCTATTGGGAGATCACAGATCTATTCTGAGTTCCACTCATTTCCATTGAAACTACCAGTCAGCTCCAGCCTAGTCTCCAGAAGTTGTGGTTGACCCACTGGCAGACTCCTATTTCTGATAGAGTATCTGTCCTTTTCCGTCACCATCTGCTTATTCTCGTTATTCTAGCTATTTGCATTACTACCTATAATTCTAATAAAGGTGATTTTAACTATACCGTCTGACTCCTTGTCTTGCTTGAGACCCATAACACTGGCATATTTGACCAAAGGTCTACCTCGTCTTTAGGAAATGGGTAAGTATGTTCAGACGTCTTGGGTATAGCCAAGGATTTATCAATAACAAAAGAAAAGATTGCTACAATTGCCGTGTATCTATTTTAGTTCAAAAACAATTAAAGCGGAACTACCACCGCTAAACACGTTGATGTGTAATAAATCCTCATCTGGCGACTAGCTATTCATTAGAGCTAGTCGCCAGAATTATTACCTTATTCAACAGAATTCTCCATTGTTCCCGGGCTAACAGGCAGGACGGAGCGCAGACATCTTTCAACAGTGGCAATCTGAACGCCTGCGCTGTAAGTCCCAGCCGGCTCTAGGAGGCATTGATAGGAGCCGTCTGGCTCCAAAAGGGTCAGACAGTGCAGACGTCACTATTGAAAGATGTCTGCGCTCCGTGCTGCCTGTCAGCCATGGAAGAATGGAGAATTCTATTGAATAAGGTAATAATTCTGGCAACTAGCGCTACTGAGCAGCTAGTCGCCAGATGGGGATTTATTACAGATCAACTTGTTTAGCAGTGTGTCACGGTTTGTTACGACTCTCAGACACAAAGTTAGGTAAAGCACAACTTTATTGAAAAAATAATTAAAATGATCCCTTAGGATTCCAACATGTACATACAACATTTAATAATAGAAAAGCACAGATAATATAGGCTTTACCGGTCTTGCCAATTACCGGGCAAGACAGCCTGAGGATACAGGGACAGTAGGCTCTACCGGCCTTGCCAAAACCGGGCAAGGCAACCCTCTGATGGAACAATGCATCAGGCTCTACCGGCCTCACCAATATACCGGGCAAGGCAGCCCAAGGAACTACACACAGGCTCTACCGGCCTTGCCAATACCGGACAAGGCAACCCTCCGATGGAACAATATACCAGGCTCTACCGGCCCTACCAACACACCGGGCAAGGCAGCCCAAGGAACTATACACATAGGCACACCGACCGAGAGCATGACCCAAAGTACTTTTGGAGCAAACCAGCGTCCACACGCTGGGACCAACAACTGATCTGCATAGCCGCAAGGCCTGGAGGACAACCCAACGTCCGCACGCTGGGACCAACAACTAATCTGTATAGCCGCAAGGCTTCTGGAGCAAACCAGCGTCCGCACGCTGGGACCAACAACTGACTGCACAGCCGCAAGGCCTCTGGAGCAAACCAGCGTCCGCATGCTGGGACCAACAACTGATTTGTATAGCCGCAAGGCTTGGAGGATAACCCAACGTCCGCACGCTGGGACTAACAACAGATTTGTATAGCTGCAAGGCTTCTGGAGCAAACCAGCGTCCGTACGCTGGGACCAACAACTGATTTGTATAGCCGCAAGGCTTGGAGGATAACCCAACGTCCGCACTCTGGGACCAACAACTGATTGCATAGCCGCAAGGCTTCTGGAGCAAACCAGCATCCGCACGCCGGGACCAACAACTTATTTGTATAGCCGTAAGGCTTGGAGCAAACCAGCATCCGCACGCTGGGACTGCAAAATGTCGCCAAGGCGACCAAGCTAACAAATCGTCAGGAACACAGCAGGCAGGACAGGAGATGACAGGAACCAGCAGGGCGATCAACCGGTCAGGAAGCGGCAGCGAAAACGATCAGCAGGAAACAGCAACCTCAAAGGACTAGGCCGAAACCAACACGGGAACAGCACTGCAGACAAGAGAATCAGGAACAAGATGCAATCTGGAACTCAGGAACACAGCAACAGGCCCAAATGACTACTGGAACAAGGTGAAAGCGAACGTGGTCAGAGACACCACAAAAGGGCAGCCAAGGGGTGCCCAAACCAGGTTTAAATAGGCAGTATGAGGCGGGTTAAAGGCAGACAGCCAATAGGAGCCCCCTAATGGTGACAGGCAAGGAAATGCATCAATCACGGGCACAGTGATAGTACCCCCCTTTCAAAGACCCCCTCTCCTAGAATAGGGTCTAGGCTTCTGCGGGTATTTAGCATGAAAGGCTCTAGATAACCTAGGTGCATGAAGGTCCTTACTGTCCACCCACGATCGATCTTCAGGACCATATCCTTTACAATGCACCAGGTATTGTACCCTTCCTCTAAGCCTTTGGGAATCAAAAATACTCTGTACCTATACTCTTCCTGACCCTCAACCTCGACAGGTCCTGGCACCATAGGTGTGGTAGTATAACGGTTGCATATGAGAGGCTTAAGCAGAGACAAATGGAACACATTATGACTACGCATGGATGCAGGTATGTCTAGTGCATAGGAAACAGGGTTAATTTTGCGAATAACTCTGTATGGGCCAATAAACCGTGGAGCCAACTTATTGGACGGAACCTGTAGCTTAAGATTCCTAGAGGAAAGCCAACTCTATCCCCAACCTGAAAGGAGACCGATGGAAGCCTTCTGTGATTAGCATACCGTTGATGACGCTGGAATGACTGACCAAGTACCCTCTGAACTTGTGCCCATGTGGAACTGAGTTGCTCGATATGCTCATCCAGAGCTGGAATCTGTTGTGTCTGAAAGGAATCTGGGAGCAAACAGGGCTGAAACCCATAATTGATCAAAAACGGAGAGCTCCCAGATGAAGAATTAACCGCACAGTTCCTGGCGAACTCCGCCCAAGGCAACAAGTTGGCCCAATTATCATAATGGTCAGCAATGAAACAACGCAGAAATTGTTCCAAACCCTGATTGGCCCGTTCAGCGGCTCCATTGGTCTGGGGATGGTAGGCAGAGGAAAAGGACAATTGCATGCCCATTTGTTCACAAAATGCCCTCCAAAACCTAGACACAAACTGGCTCCCCCTGTCGGACACCAGTACCCTGGGTACTCCATGCAACCAAAATACTTCTCTGGCAAACACAACTGTCAATTCCTTAGCCGAGGGAAGGCCACGAAGGGGCACAAAATGAGCCATTTTACAAAATCTGTCCACCACCATCAGTATGAAGGAATACCCTCTAGACATGGGCAATTCTCCCATAAAATCAATGGAAACATGCGACCAAGAGCGTTCGCCATTAGGCACGGGTTGAAGCAAGCCCACCGGAAGGTATCTAGGGGTCTTAGCACGAGCACAGGTGGCACAGGCATTAGTAAAATTGGCACAATCGTTTCTCATAGAAGGCCACCAAAATAACTGAGAAAGGTCTCTACCAATATGTCCCGCAGCCTTAGAGGAATGGTACGTTTCGAGTAATCGAGTACGAAATGGTTCTGCAACATAACATTTACACACCGGGGGTTTCATGAGGAGCAGACGCCTGAGAAGCCAAGATCTCCTCCCCTAGAGGGGAAGTGATACTAGTACGTATAGTAGCCAATATTCGATCGGGTTGAATGATAGGTGCTGGTGCTTCCACTCTGTCATTCTCAACCTCAAATTGTCTTCACAGTGCATCCGCCCTAACATTCTTAGATCCCGGTAAATATGATACAATAAAATTAAATCGAGATAGAAATAGTGCCCATCTGGCCTGACGAGAGGACAATCTCTTGGCCTCCGAGAGATAGGTCAGGTTTTTATGATCCGTTAGAATTAGGACAGGATTTTTTGTACCTTCAAGTAAATGACGCCATTCCTTAAGAGCGAGGATAATGGCCAATAATTCTCTGTCCCCTATCTCATAGTGGCTTTGAGCCTCGGTCAACCTTTTCGAAAAGAACCCACAGGGTCTGAGTGTTCCACCTTTATTGTGTCGTTGAGAAAGTACTGCCCCAACCCCAATATCTGAGGCATCAACCTCTAACGTAAATGGAAGCAAAGGATTGGGGTGGGATAACACAGGAGCCACAGCAAAAGCCAACTTCAGTTTCTCAAAGGCCTGCTCAGCAGTTACCGGCCAACAAGATGGATTAGCGCCCTTATGCATAAGGTCAGACAAAGGTTTGACAATGGAAGAAAAGTTCTTAATAAACTTCCTATAATAATTAGCGAAGCCCAAGAATCGCTGTATCGCTTTAAGACTCTTAGGTCGTGGCCATTGTAGGACTGCGGTCAACTTTTATTTGTCCATAGCAATGCCGTCCTTGCCAATTACGAACCCCAAAAATGGCACACTGGTTCTGTGAAACTCACATTTCTCCAATTTACAGTACAATTTATTTTCTCGTAGCTGCAACAAGACTGCAGACACATCCTTGATGTGTTGTGGCATATTTTGGGAATGAATCAATACATCGTCAAGGTACACCACGACACATGACTGTAACATATCTCTGAGGACATCATTTATCAACTCCTGAAAAACTGCGGGTGCATTGCACAACCCAAATGGCATGACTAAATATTCATAGTGCCCATATCTAGTATTAAAGGCAGTCTTCCACTCATCACCTGCTCGAATGCGAACCAAATTATATGCCGCCCGTAGGTCCAATTTGGTAAAGATCGAGGACCCCTTAAGTCTGTCAAAAAGCTCAGTGATGAGTGGTATCGGATATGCATTCTTAGCCATCAGTTTATTCAAGCCACGGTAGTCAATGCATGGTCTAAATTCTCCATTTTTCTTTTTTACAAAAAAGAACCCAGCCCCCACCGGAGAGGTAGATTTCCTTATGATCCCTCTAGCAAGGGCATCAGAAATATTAATCCTCCATAGCCTTATTTTCCTCACAAGACAATGGATATGTGCGTCCCCTTGGAGGTATTACTCCCAGAGGCAATTCAATGCTACAGTCATAGGATCTGTGCTGAGGTAAAGAGCCAGCTTCTCCTTTGCTAAAAACATCGCCAAACGACTGGTATACATCTGGTATAGCAGAGGAGGTGCACAAGACCTTAACTGGCTGGGTGACGCACTTATCCATACAGAACGGAGACCAAGCAGCAATTTCACATTTTTCCCAATCAATTTGTGGATTATGTAACTGTAACCAAGGAAATCCCAATATTGCAGCATGATGAGGAGAATTAATAAGTTGGAACTGCTGCTCTTCTCTGTGAAGAGCCCCAATAGTCATGGATAACGGCATCGTTTTGAATGTAACATGAGCAGGTTCTAAGGGTCTGCCATCGATTGCTTCAATAGCCAGGGGGTTTTCTCTTTCAATGTGCGGAATTCCGTGCAATTCGGCAAAGGTATTATCCATAAAATACCCTGCTGCACCAGAATCAACCAGAGCCAAAACCTCCACTGAGCGTTGTGCCCAGGACAATACCACCTGCATGGTGGGTTTCATTGTGCCCAACACTGGGGACGATTGTACACCACCTAGGGCCTGTCCCCCAAGATACCCTAGGTGTGTTCGTTTCCCGGACAAGATCTTAGCAAATGCCCATTCTTACCGCAGTATAAACACAATCCTTGTTTCCTGCGATACATTCTCTCCTCTTTAGTTAACCTAGTGAAACCCACTTGCATAGGTTCACCTGATTCCCGTAGGGGTTCACTAAACCTAAACTAAACCTAGTGAACCCCTACGGGAATCAGGTGAACCTATGCAAGTGGGTTTCACTAGGTTCAGATGCCACGAGAGGGCTGAGTGGGCAAAATGTACTCATAGACCCACTATTTTTTTTACCGGAACCTGCGATCTCTAGCAATTGATCTCTCACGTATTCTGGAATCAATCAATATAACGTATTCAATATAGTCATCAAGATCAGTGGGCAACTCTTTTGCAGCAATCTCGTCTTTAATATGGTCATTCAGGCCCTGAGAAAAAGCTGCCAACAATGCCTCGTTGTTCCAGCCCACCTCTGCCGCCAATGTGCGAAATTCAATGGCATAGTCGCCCACCGTACGCCTGCTCTGTTGTATCTCCATAAGGCGTTTGGCAGCAGAGGTAGTTCTACCAGGAGGCTCAAACACTCTCCTAAATGATTGCACAAATTCACTAAAACTCTTAGTGCAAGGTTTAGCGTTTTCCCACAAGGGGTTAGCCCAGGCCAATGCTCTGCCAGTCAGCAGGGATAACATAAACCCAATTTTACTGCAATCATTAGAGAACACATGTGCCGTCAATTCCATAAATATTTCAAGCTGATTGACAAACCCTCTACACAGATTAGGGTCACCATCATATCTGAGTGGCAAGGGTGCATAAGCTGTTAACCCCTTAACTGCCACCCCTAATTGCCTAGTCTCATTCTCCGGTGTCTGACTGGGCGGGACCACCGGACTAGCTCCACACTTGTCAGCGAGTACAAGTTTGAATTGTGATTGCCAACTGATCCAAGCGTTGCTCATGCATATCCATCCTCCAATGGATATTCTGTGTATTACCATCACTCTTGCTGTCTGAGGTCATGGCCCTTTCGTACTGTCACGGTTTGTTACGACTCTCAGACACAAAGTTAGGTAAAAACACAACTTTATTGAAAAAATGATTAAAATGATCCCTTAGGATTCCAACATGTATATACAACATTTAATAATAGAAAAGCACAGATAATATAGGCTTTACCGGTCTTGCCAATATACCGGGCAAGACAGCATGAGGATACAGGGACAGTAGACTCTACCGGCCTTGCCAAAACCGGGCAAGGCAACCCTCTGATGGAACAATGCACCAGGCTCTACCGGCCTCACCAATATACCGGGCAAGGCAGCCCAAGGAACTACACACAGGCTCTACCGGCCTTGCCAATACCGGACAAGGCAACCCTCCGATGGAACAATATACCAGGCTCTACCGGCCCTACCAACACACCGGGCAAGGCAGCCCAAGGAACTATACACATAGGCACACCGACTGAGAGCATGACCCAAAGTACTTTTGGAGCAAACCAGCGTCCACACGCTGGGACCAACAACTGATCTGCATAGCCGCAAGGCCTTGAGGACAACCCAACATCCGCACGCTGGGACCAACAACTAATGTGTATAGCCGCAAGGCGTCTGGAGCAAACCAGCGCCCACACGCTGGGACCAACAACTGATTGTATAGCCGCAAGGCTTCCGGAGCAAACCAGCGTCCGCACGCTGGGACCAACAACTGACTGCACAGCCGCAAGGCCTCTGGAGCAAACCAGTGTCCGCATGCTGGGACCAACAACTGATTTGTATAGCCGCAAGGCTTGGAGGATAACCCAACGTCCGCACGCTGGGACTAACAACTGATTGTATAGCCGCAAGGCTTCGGGAGCAAACCACTGTCCGCACGCTGGGACCAACAACTGATTGCGTAGCCGCAAGGCTTCTGGAGCAAACCAGCGTCCGCACGCTGGGACCAACAACTGACTGCATAGCCGCAAGGCTTCTGGAGCAAACCAGCGTGGGACCAACAACTTACTTGTATAGCCGTAAGGCTTGGAGCAAACCAGCGTCCGCAAGCTGGGACTGCAAAATGTCGCCAAGGCGACCAAGCCAACAAGTCGTCAGGAACACAGCAGGCAGGACAGGAGATGACAGGAACGAGCAGGGCGATCAACCGGTCAGGATGCGGCAGCGAAAACGATCAGCAGGAAACAGCAACCTCAAAGGACTAGGCCGAAACCAACACGGGAACAGCACTGCAGACAAGAGAATCAGGAACAAGATGCAATCTGGAACTCAGGAACACAGCAACAGGCCCAAACGACTACTGGAACAAGGTGAAAGCGAACGTGGTCAGAGACACCACGAAAGGGCAGCCAAGGGGTGCCCAAACCAGGTTTAAATAGGCAGTATGAGGCGGGTTAAAGGCAGACAGCCAATAGGAGCCCCCTAAAGGTGACAGGCAAGGAAATGCATCAATCACGGGCACCGTGATACAGTGGTAGTTCCGCTTTAAACTCACTAAGGCTTAGAAGCCTGCGCAGAACCGGAGTTACTCCCTACAAGCTTGGCTACAGGCTCTGACAAACTGGACAGGAGTTCCACAATAGACCCGCTCATTCCAAACAGCCAACTTGTAACGGTTTTGTAAGACACTCAGACCAGCAGGTTAGAATAAAACACAGTTTTATTAATAAAACAAGAAAGACCAACCTCTATAGGCAATACAGGTAAATTGAAAGAACAGTGGCATGTAAATGCCTTCTCAGGCCCAGTATACAGAGGAAATAAATATACATATACTGTCACAGGACAGTAATAGAAACTTAAGGGTATACAATGGTTAAAGTGCATGTAACTCTATGTTGTGGTGTGACTGACACATCCATAAGGTGGTAAAGGAGCAGTAAGTGGTGCTAGATGAGACAACACCTGCAGTCGTATAATACAGAGACTACTGCTATGCTGAACAGGAACTGAGGCCAAATACTCTGCTAGAGTAGAAGATCTAGAGCCAATAGCCTCCACGGGCGTAGTAACGGAGACCATTCATTGCAAGAGCTTGAGCCAATAGCCCCACAGGCGTAGTAACGGAGACTAATAACACTGCAAGAACTAGAGCCAATAGCCCCCTTGGGCGTTGTAACAGAGACACTTCACTGCAAGAGCTAGAGCCAATAGCCCCCACGGGCGTAGTAACGGAGACTAATAACACTGCAAGAGCTAGAGCCAATGGCGCCTCCCGCGGGAGCGGTAACAGAGACCGACTACACTGCAATGCAAGCAGAAAGAGCCATAGCCACCTATATAGGCGCTGCACGATCACCTAGGCTCAGCAAGTGTAGCGGAAGACTCAGTGTAACGGCTTTGCAAGTGTTAATGGAGGCTCAGTGAACAGAGACACGGCTCTGCAAGTGTTACTGGATACTCAGTGAACGGAGACAACGGCTCTGCGAGTGTAAACGGAGGCCCAGGGAACGGAGATAACATCTCTGCAAGTGTAGCGGAGGTTCAGTGAACAGAGGCACGGCTCTGCAAGGGTTAACATACTGCACAGTGCTCTGAGGAGTAAACGGAGTAAGCAGGCTCAGCAGAGGAAATCAAGAGGCCCAGTACACCAGAGGCAATGACACGATCAGCCCTGCCACAGCACAGCAGAAGTCAGAATGTCGCCTAGGCTACACCAAGCAGCAAACAGCAGGAACAGCGGCAGGGTCAGTAACGAGCCGGTTCAGGTCACGGAGCAGGAAGTCAGCCAGGCTGGGTCAATCACGGAGCAGGATACTCAGACAAGCCGGGTCAGGTCACGGAGCAGGAACGTCAGCCAGGCCGGGTCAAACACTGAGCAGGATACAGGAGCGTAGTCAGACAGGCCAATTCAGTACACAGGAAGCAGGGACACTGGAACACAGCAACAGCAACACTGGCTCAGGAACACCACGAAAGGGCACCTGACAGGTGCCAAGGCCAGGTATAAAAAGGCCATAATGGGCAGGCCAGACAAGCTCAGCCAATGGGAGCGCACCACAGCAAAAGAGTGACAAGAAGATCACGGGCACCGTGATACAACTCTTCAATGAGTTACTCGATAAAAGATTAATTTTATTTATACAAAGTTAAAAACAATTTCATTTTGAAAACATGTGAGCTGGCACATCAAAACAAAAGGACTGCCTAATGCATTTTGTGAAAATCTCACTTAAATCAAGGATTTGTCAGAACTAATCCACTCATCTGTGACTATCTGGGTCAAGTGCATCATAAGCAGGAAAGGTAATAGAGGATTCATTTTTGCTCTTAAAGAGTGATTTAGAAGAAGTATTTTTGACCTGTTTGTTCTAGAATAGCTTTAAAGCGGAACTATCATCAAAATTAAATTGTCCCCAAATCCTTACTACCATAGCTATAAGCATATACATACTGTTATTATGCTGAATAAGTACCTAATTAGTGAGAAATATAATTCCATTCAGCAGGCATCAGCGGGCAACAACGCAGACATCTTGCAGAAAAGGCATCTGCGAATCTATGCTGTCTGTTCCGTTCACCTCCATGATTGGTGAATGTAGTTCATAGGTACCTTAAGGTACCGGAAAGCAGCACACCTATAGCAAGATACCTGCTGCTGATGCCTGATGAAAAAGTTGTATTTCTTACTAATTCTGTACTTAAAATGGCCAATAACAAATAAAAGGAGAGCGCACCCCCTTACTATATATTTACAAAAATAAATGAGGAAGGTATAGGTGAAAAAAGTATACTTTAATCTATACCAAAATATTAAAATATATTTTAAAAAGCCATCATGTATACATATGCATATATTATACAGTTTAAGTCACATAAAATAAACAATTTACATATGATCTAGCCAGAAAGTAAATGAAAATGGTTCTTAAAGGTAAAGTTTGTCAAGATAAAGGGCTAATGTCCCTCAATAGACTCAACCACTGACTCCAGTTAAAGGTTATGTATCCGGATAGACTACAACTATATTTGAAAAGAATAAATGTGTCCTTTTTATTGTGTCTGATGTAAATAAGTACAATGTAGCAGCTGCCCGATATTTGTATACAGTTGTAGAAGCAGCCTGAAATTAGTCCTCCCGTCTGATGTGATAATATTAATAGGAGCACAACACTCACCAATGTCTTGTATAAATGCCAGCAGGTGCACAATCCTCCCGCCTATAATGATAGCTTCTTACCCGGCTCTTTGTTTGTAAGCGGGCAGGTGTGCAGTCCTTCCATCTCTTTGAATCAGGAATCTCCGGTAGCTTGTTGGTGAACGTCTCTCTTTTTAGGGAGCTTATTATATACAGGCTGGTATGCAAGTCTCCCACTCCCTTGTTGTTAGGGTCTCCTATGAGCTTCTTTTTCTATAGGAAGCTTGTTATATACAGGTTGATGTACAAGCCTCCCGCTCCCTTGATGTTAATGTCGCAGGCACAATCAGCTTAGCAGCCACTGCAGATCCTCCCGTATGGCAGTCAAATAGCAAAGGGTCATTTGTCAGCCTTAAATGGTATCCCTCAACTGCAGATATCATCAACTTTAACACTGGCTCTAAATAACTCTCTCCAATGCATTTCATACTAAATCTCAGCACTTCTGGAAATCTAATTTTAAATGTTAAAAGTACACTTGGGTCATGGGATTGCAGCTGGCACCTTTTTGACTATATTTAATGTATATTATTCTCCTGGAAACAAAGCAGAGGATAGCACCATAATAAACCTCGATTTTTTTACCTAATTCTGTACTATTTCAGCAAGATAACAGTATGTATATGCTTAAATTTAATTTTGATGAGAGTTCCGCTTTAATAAAAGAATCTACTGATTCTGTGTCATTGTCATCCGTTGTGGGCCATTCTGCCATGGATGATTCACTAATGTCACTGTGCAGTTCACCCTCATCATCAGATGAGTCTTGTAAAGTAAAACCTGAATCTTTAGAAGAATTAATAGGTAAAGATCTTTTAGCAGCTACACAAGGTACTTCTGTAACCATTTATCCAATACTCTCTCTGGGGCATTAGCAATTGAACCGGGTAAGGCTTTAGCCCACTCTGGTTCTAGATTTGGGAGAAACTCTTTTGAAGTGGAGGCTCTCTTGGTATCTGTGTTCATACACTTTGGTACCATAAGATGAACAAGAAGCATTATTGACCTTAGCCACCTTCTCCTCCTTTCGTTCTGTCATAATGTCAATATACAAGAAAAAAAGTATATTATAAATGTGTCACTATTCAATAGGCCTTCCTCTCACCCGACTAACCCTACTACAGTCCATAATGAACTCTGCTGCCAGACTAATTTACCTCACACATCATTTCGCTATCATAACTTCTCTTTGCCAATCCCTACAATGGTGTCACGGTTTATTATGACTCTCAGACACAAGTTTTAGGTAAAAATCAATTTTATTGAAATAATAAATTGATAACGTAGGATGGCAATCACATACATACAGATATATTCAGAATATAACAAGACAGAAGGCAGACTCTACCGGTCCTGTCAATATACCGGACAGGACAGTCTGAAGTAATAGAATGTTAGGCTCTACTGGCCTTGCCAATACCGGGTAAGGCAACCTGCAGATGGAATCGCACAACGGTTCTACCGGCCTTACCAAATTACCGGGCAAGGCAGCCTCAATAGATTCATAATGTAGGCTCTACCGGCCCTGCCAATACCGGGTAAGGCAACCTCAGATGGAATGTGGCAAAAGGTTCTACCGGCCTTACCAATACCGGGCAGGGCAGCCCAGAGATAGTAGCAGCAGTCAGATGGTAATGGCAAATTGACAGGATCGTAAGCTGTCCAGCTTCTGTTCACTCTCATTCCCTTCTATAATCCCTCTCCCACAAGCAGAGCCCTCTGATCCTTTTGTTTTCCATGTTTTTAAAATCTCTGCATGTCTATTCCCTATTATACAGCTATGCGAAATAAGTTGGCGCAATAGAGAGAATAATGATAATTAATTGAATTTAGTGAGACCAAGTGAACAATGTCCCAGTGAGATTAGTATATTAGAAATGTTAGTGTCACTATTCAGTGAACTTAGTGAGACCCAGCTGTCATGCCAAGGCATGAGTTGGGTTTGTGTAATTGGTTTGTTTTGTATTTGGATGTTATTCAAAGTGTACCAGTTCTAGGCCATAAAATTAGCTGAGTAGATAACATCACCAGAAACTGAATGAGTAGATCACCGGAGCAGAACAGAGTGTCAAACTATATTGGACCCTCTGCTCTGACGGGGTTCATCCAGGGGACAGTCAAATATTATGAAATAGGGTAAACATGTATATATAGTGTAAAACGCTTCAATACAAATATATATATTCAGAATGCCCAGGTTTTACCCTTGTGGTGGGTACCAGGGGCGGACTGACCATCGGGCATTCGGTCACGGACCGAGGGCCCGTGACCGAAGGGGGCCCGCCGCCTCCGCCACTACTTCCAGAGCTGCTCAGCAGCTCTCCTACAACGGCCGCCGGGCCGTTCTAGTAATACAGAGCGCTGGGAGATTACATCATCTCCCAACCTCTGCATTACTAGAGGCGCGCCCCACGCCGCTAGACCACCAGGGACTGCAGGTAGGGGCATAGTGGAGATGAAAGGGGGTATTGTGGAGATGAAGGAGCAATGTGGAGACGGGTGCATTGTGGAGATGGGGGCATTGAGGAAGGGGCAATGTGGAGATGAAGGGGGTATTGTGGAAGGGGGCATTTTGGAGATGAAGGGGGTATTGTGGAAGGGGGCATTGTGGAGATGAAGGGGGCATTGTGGAAGGGGCATTGTGGAGATGAAGGGGGCAATATTGTGGAGATGAGATCAAGGGGGCATTATGGAGATGAAGGGGGCAATGTGGAGAGAAGGGGGCATTGTGGAGATGAGATCAAGGGGGCATTGTGGAGATGAGATCAAGGGGGCATTGTGGAGAGAAGGGGGCAATGTGGAGAGAAGGGGCATTGTGGAGATGAAGGGGGCAATATTGTGGAGATGAGATCAAGGGGGCATTGTGGAGAGAAGGGGGCATTGTGGAGATGAGATGAAGGGGGCAATGTGGAGATAGGGGGCATTGTGGAGATGAGATGAAGGGGGCAATGTGGAGATAGGGGGCATTGTGGCGATGAGATGAAGGGGGCAATGTGGAGATAGGGGACATTGTGGCGATGAGATGAAGGGGGCATTGTGGAGAGAAGGGGGCATTGTGGCGATGAGATCAAGGGGGCATTGTGGAGAGAAGGGGGCATTGTGGCGATGAGATCAAGGGGGCATTGTGGAGAGAAGGGGGCATTGTGGCGATGAGATCAAGGGGGCAATGTGGAGATAGGGGGCATTGTGGCGATGAGATCAAGGGGGCATTGTGGCGATGAGATCAAGGGGGCATTGTGGAGAGAAGGGGGCATTGTGGCGATGAGATGATGGGGGCATTGTGGAGGTGGAAGGGGCATTGTGGAGGTGGAAGGGGCATTGTGGAGATTTCTGCAGGGGGCCCAGACCTCTTTTTGGACCAGGGGCCCTGGGTCCTGTCAGTCCGCCCCTGGTGGGTAACTGCTATGAGTTACAAGAATAGCCCCTTTGCAACCAGACAGACTCAGCATGTTTGGTGTCCAAATATTCACACAGATATGAGGAGTATGATTATTATAACATTATAGAGGTGTGTTGTGGGTTGCATGTTTTGGGAAGCCTTTTGATTTTTCAGGTACAACTCTGCAGTAACATTCCTGACAGGTCTGATTGAGTGGGCCGTAAACTGTCAGGCCAAACCTCCCCCCAGGTAGCACCAGGGGGTTTGTCCTCTTAGAAGGAACTGTGGAAAGTATTTTTTTTTAATAAAACAGAGAACTTCTTTGTAACAACTGAAGGGGGATATACCATCGGAATTTCCCACAAGGGCTCTCAAAATATCGGTAATTGTATATAAGGATTTTTTGCTTTTCCCCCATTTTATTTCATGGACTGTTTTGCCAATGTGTAATCTTCATTTGTGTACGTCCTTTATTTCTGTATTTTTGTAACCAGTACTGTGAAGCCTTTTTTTCAGATTAAATGTTCAATTAATCAGCTCTTGTCTCTGTTCTTTAATATGAACTCACTACTCTGAAGAAAGCTCAGGTAGCACACGTTACTAAAGGGTTAATTATATGTGTCTGATTATTAAGGTGATTTTATACTGTATTCTGTTGTGTTGGGGTAACCTAAGGCACCCAGATATAAAGTCTTGGTGGTGGCAGCAAATTGTAGTACTGGGGTGATAGTGCAGGAGGGATTTCAGGGGTTAATTTAGTGGTTGCTAGGAATAGTAACAGGTAACCAGGGGTCTGGTATTGTTAACCCTTTCACTCCCACACACTACCCACTATCTCAGAGGGGCCTATAGCCTTCGCTTGTGACAAACTGGTTGGCAGTGTCGGGATATATTTAGAGATTTTTAGTGCTTGCTGGATTTTACCTGTAAGAGGATCTTAGCACTAAAAGAAATTGCATACATGTTTGTGTAATTTTCAAAGACAGAGCTCAGTGTTGATGTAACAGACATACATAGTGCGCAAAACAGTTCTCCCCTCCACATTCTTGTTTTTCTATCTCATTTCTGAAAATGGAGGCTTATCGCAAACAGCCCAAAGTGACACTGGAATTGATGTGCCAAGCAAGGGATTTACCAACTTTTGGCAAAAGCAAGGAACAACTTATTGTAGACCTTGTGGAAGCTGACACACTGTTGAGTCAGAGACTGACACTGAAAGGGTTACTGAGCACCCTACTACTGCAGGACCACTACATACTGGATTGCCTAGTGTTTGTACCCCTCAAAGTGTCATGGACATTTGCTCTACAGATTTATTCAGACAACTGATGGCTTCAAATCCTCAGGAGGCCATGCAAGTGACGATTCAACAGCAAGCTGCACAGAGGCAAGAGAGTCAGAAAGGAGACATGAGCTGGAAATGGCCAAGCTGCAGTTCACAGTTCTGTCCTCATCAAACAACACCGCATCAGACACCAGCACATCTAGGCTCCAAAAGGAAGATTTTCCCTTCCTGGAAGAGGGGACTGATTTGGATGTATTCCTGAAAAGTTTGAAAAGGTATGCAGGCAGCATCATCTACCCTCAGACCAGTGGGGGAGATATTCAACTCCATAGTTGAAAGGAAAAGCTTTGGATGTGTTTGTGTCCCTTCCCCCAGAGACTGGTAACGATTATGAGGAAATTAAATCTGCCTTGCTAAAAACTTTTAACCTTACTCCTGTGGCCTATAGGAAAAAATTTAGGAGCATGCAGCAGAGTGTCTCATCCAACTACATTCAATATGTTGGACAACTGGAAACCACATACAAGCAATGGATTACAGGGTTACAAGCTACCAACTTTGAAGGAGTTAATGACTTAATGGTACTGGAACTGTTCTTACATACCACGGAGCCCTGATGTAAGAGGGTGGATTCTAGAAAGAAAGCCAAAAACTGCTAGGGATGCCGCAGAACTGGCAGATGACTACGCAAACATCCATGCACCAGCATCTAGGCATGGAGTTATGTCAGCTGGTACTCCAACCTGGCGAGGAGCTCCAGTTCAGTCCCCATCTACAAGACCTGCAGTGAGGACCTCATCACCAGCTGCCAATTGTGCAGGGGCTATGTCTGGTGGGCCCCATACCCGCCGTTGTTTTCAGTGCAACCAGATTGGGCATCTGAGGGTTAATCGCCCCACTAGGAACCCACTACCACCTGCTTGTGGATGTGGGATTGCCACCATCAGTTTTGCTTGTGGGTGGGCCTGTGGGAAAAAGAGAGGATAACCTGCAGAGTGTAACTGTGGGTGACCATGGGACTATGAGATTCTGGAGCTTCATTCACCCTGGTGCGCCCTGAAGTGGTGAATACAGAGAACATGATCCCTGGAAGAACCATGTCCATCAAAGGAATTGGGGGGGGGGGGGTGCACCCGTCTGTGCCCATGGCACGTGTGTACCTTGATTGGGGGGCAGGCAAAGGTTTGCAGGAAGTGGGGGTTTCGGAGGATATCCCTGTTAATGTTCTGCTGGGGAATGGTTTGGGCTGGATGCTCTGTTACTATGCTCCAGAGGACACTGATTGCAAACTGGAAGGGCTGACTGAAAGTCCTGCTCAATCTAAGGTACTTTGTGAAATTTTGGGGGATGTTGTGAAATGTGATCGCTGGGAGGGAGAACAGTGGATGGATAAATGCCTACCTATAACAGAACCAGTGATACATTCCAAAGGTGAAGTGGGGTGTGTTGTAACATGTGATTACAATGAATTCCAAATGCCAAAACCTAGTGGAGAAGGGCTAGGGCGAGGGTTTGGTGTGCCCCAGGTAACAATTAAGGATGAGGGACCAGGGAGTGAGTGTTGGTTTGCCTGTGTATAAATCCTGTGAGACTGTGATGTCTGAGAGTAAAGTGGTGGAGCAAATAAAAGGGGCAGAGCTCACCATCAAATCAGAAAAATGTCAGATAGGCATGACAGAGGTGCAGTATTTGGGACACAGGGTAGGAGGGGGGATCATACGTCCTGAGCCCAGTAAGGTAGAGTCTATTACAGCCTGGCCAATCCCTAAGACCAAGAAACAGGTCATGTCATTTCTGGGGACAGCAGGTCACTGCCACATATTTGTCCCAGAATACAGCAAGACAGCCAAACCCCTCACAGACTTGACCATAAAGAAAGTATCAAAGCAAATTACTTGGACTGATGACTGTGACAAAGCCTTCACTGCCCTTAAGACAGCATTACCTAACTCACCAGTCCTCCAGGCCCCTGATTTTAGTAGAAGGTTTGTGGTACAGACAGATGCTTCTAATTTTGGGCTGGGAGTTGTTCTTAGCCAAGTTAACTCCAAAGGGGAAGAGCACCCAATACTGTATCTTAGCAGGAAACGGTTACCAAGGGAAGTGGCCTATGCAGTAACAGAGAAGGAGTGTCTACCTGTGGTATGGGCTTTGCAAAAGTTACAGCCATATCTGTATGGCTGAGACTTTACTGTTATAACTGATCACAATCCACTGCATTGGATAGACAAAGTGTCAGATAACAATGGCAAGTTGCTTTGTTGGAGTTTTATCCTCCAGCAGTATAACTTCACTGTCCAACACAAAAAAGGCAGCTTACATGGGAATGCATATGGTCTGTCGCTTCAGGGAGAAATGGAGGTTAACGGTGAACAAATTGATCAGCCTGTGGCTTGATCCCTCTGTCCACTATCTTAAGGGGGAGGTGTCATGCCAAGGCATGAGTTGGGTTTATGTAATTTGTTTGTTTTGTATTTGGATGTTATTCAAAGTGTACCAGTTCTAGGCTATAAAATTAGCTGAGTAGATAACATAATCAGAAACTGAATGAGTAGATCACCGGAGCATAACAGAGCGTCATAAACTATATTGGTCCCTCTGCCCTGATGGGGATCATCCAAGGGACAGTCAAATATTATGAAATAGGGAGAACATGTATATATAGTGTAAAATGGTCCAATACAAATATGTATTCAGAATGCCCAGGTTTTACCCTTGTGGTGGGTACCAAACATGCCAGGTGGAGGTGTTCCTGCTATGAGTTACAAGAATAGCCACTTTGCAACCAGTTAGACCCAGCATGTTTGGTGTCCAGATATTTACATAGATGTGAGGAATATGATTATAACATTATAGAAGTGTGGTGTGGGTTGCATGTTTTGGGAAGCCTTATGATTTTTCAGGTAGAACTCTGCAGTAACATCCCTGACAGGTTGTGCGGGCAGTAAACTGTCAGGCCAAAACTCCCCCCCCCAGGTAACACCCAGGGGGTTTGGCCTCTCAGAAGAAACTGTGGAAAGTATTTAATATGGGTTTTTTTGATAAATCAGCAAATTTCTTTGTAACAACTAAAGGGGGATATACCATCGGAAGCTCCCGCAAGGACTCTCAAAATATTGGTAATTGTATTTAAGGAATTCTTGTGTTTCTCCCATTTTATTTCATGGACTGTTTTGCCAATGTGTAATCTTTATTTCTGTATGTCCATTATTTCTGTATTTTTGTAACCAGAGCTGTGAAGCATTTTTTTCAGATGAAATGTTCAATTAATCAACTCTTGTCTCTGTTCTCTAATATGAACTCACTACTCTAAGACGCCCAGATATAAAGTCTTGGTGGTGGCAGCAAATTGTAGTACTGGGGTGATAGTGCAGGAGGGATTTCAGTGGTTGATTTGGTGGTTGCTAGGAATAGTAACAGGTAACCAGGAGTTTGGTATTGTTAATCCTTTCACTCCCACACTCTCAGCAGGGCCTGTAGCCTTCTCTTGTGACACCAGTAAACAATGTCCCAACGGAACGATAGTTACAATAATATACTGTAATGGTAGCCTGGGGAAGTGTTGCTTCAACTGAGGTAAGTAGGTTTCAACTCAACTTTACCTGTGCAGCAACAGAGCTCTAAAACGGAGGAGAGGGAAGGATCCTTTGTATCACTTTGTGAGGAGAATAATGTGCATGCTCACACATCTACGGTATACTGATGGGTGAGGAGAAGGCCCATTAATTAAAAACGGCAGACAGAGGGGAAAATTACAACGTGCGGCACCTGTTCCCATAATAGAATGGAAATGTGTGACACACCGGATAAATTTCACCTGGTTCCTCTGGGCTTCTCTAGCCAGGTATGGTTGCTGGGACTCAAGATATCACTCAGCTGATAGCTGAGCGCAATATAAATTGCCTCACAAATTTGCCTAGAACTGTCCCAATGGGCTAGTTAAAAGAGGTATAATATATCTTCAAAAGTCTCTCCTTGCTATGCAAGGATCCTTTTGAGCCCAGGTATCAAAAGTAAATGAAATAAAATATAATGAAGAATCTCTTTAGTGAAGGTAAGTCCCGAACCTCCGGAGGGACACTGTTTAAAAAAGTAATGGTAGACCACTAAGTTGGGGGGAAGCCACTGGCAAGTGGGAGGAGTTGTATTTAAATTGCACAGTTTACATGTGGTGGCTGATTTAGTTTCTAAATTGTGTAATTCTGGGGTACATTAAGTGCCACTGATTCATACAAGCGTTCTCCGTTGCAATGCAAAGCAATACATCGATTAGCTCTAACATTAAAAGATACATAGTAAACGTGATAATTTCTTCTGTATATAGTCAGAACTGCACAATTTTCTTAGCACTTCATGTACACACCCTCTAATATCCATACCTGGAAAGACTCAGGGTTTTGACCCAAATCTCAGGGTGAAGGGCCAAATTCTCAGGGAGAGAGAGGTCTGTGTCACCTACCATAAGAATTTCCCCAATTAAATGTTTCCTTAGCCTCCAAAGTGGTGCCATTAGTACCAGAAAGACAGTGGGAGATGTCCTGCTTGTCTTGTTTGTGTTCAGGCAGTGAGTTATGCAAACCGTAGCATGTTAAAGGTCCCTCACACACTGACCGGAGCACCTCTGTGTTAGAGCAAGCAGGCACATATCGCATAAAATCTACGTTATGGGACGTTTTAAGGGTTAATATTTCAAAGATCTCAGGCTCAGCTCATCTTGAAAGTTCCCAGTTATGCTAATATCGCCCCTGCATTTACCGATGCTACAAAGGCTTGCTTGCAGCACATCACAATTGTACCACTAGCAAAAATCGTTTTCGCAATAAGAGTGACAAACAACCAATGATGACTTGTTCGTTTCGTATAAACGTCGACTGTTAAGATCAACAAATAATTACAAATACGATTCTGCTATACATCGCGCCTGCGCGCCTACATTCTCACTCCCGCTCTCACCTTCCGGCTTTATCCCCCCACCCCGCCTACCACCACCTAGCGATTCATTCCCTTCCGGTGCATGAAGGAAAGCGAGGCCGCACGTAGAGTCTGGGAATCGCTTTGCGCGGCTGCTGGGATTGTGTGGGAGCGTGTCCTCCTACGTTCTACTGAGCGATGCAGTGCTGATGCAGTACGTCACCCGGAACCGGGGACAATACGACGGAACTGTGCTGGCTGCATTTCATATTGTGTCTCCTCAATGGATACGGAACGGCATTTGGATATGAGCTACGGTTGATATATCTCTGCACTAGCAGCCTTACTCCAAAATTTCGAGGAGCTCTTTCACTTTTATATTCCTAATCTGCGGTAGTCAGGACTTCCACCCTACAGTTCTTTACATGTACCCGGGGGCATTTGCGCTTATCTGTAACTGTTTCACTCTCTACCCCGGGGCAATTGTGCCGTAGCGCATGCTTGTGGTGATATAGGAACATGGATGTAGTGGTCGGCGACTTAATTTAAATACTGGCTGTGCTTGTGCGTTCATATTTATTTTTATATTAGAATTGACAATTTAGGTAAATCCTATTTATTGTAAAATCACCTAGTCAAGTGTGTAGTTATAACTACAGCACTTGTAGTATTCTCCTGTATGTATGTTGTGCGTACCTTGCCTTTAGACTGCACTGGACATATGTTGTAACAAAAAGAATAAAGAACATTATATCGTATTTTACCCACAACATTTGAGAGGGAGGTAGTGAATGTAACTGTCCCTTGTACTCTCCTGGTTCCGTAGTTTCTAAAATCTAAGCACTGGCCAAACATGCCTCCTGTGCAGCTGGAGAGCAGTCAGCTGGTGGTACCAGGGGCACCCACGTCTGCCCCTCAGCCTGCACCCACAGGTGCAGTAGTAACTTCAACATCTGCCAGTCATGGCTACCGACTAAGCACCCTGATCGACTTCTTGCTTCAGAGGACCTATCAAGAGATCAATGTTCTGGCAGATCTGTAAGTTACTGGTAGGGCTTGGAAAATGGGTTCTCTGTTAACTGTGTATAATGTTTGATAATTTAGGCTTCAGTATGGAACCTTTAGTATTTCTCTTATTTTACAACCATATAGTACACCCTTTTTTGCAGTAGTTACCTTTCTCTGTTATTTTTTTTTTTTATTTGTGTATTACAGTTTGTAAAGTACCATCTTCACAGGGTCAGCAACCTCTATATTATGGATAAAAATAAAGCATAATATAAGGTTACTCCCTGTGAATGTGGAGATGCTTCACTGAAGTGGTGGAGGTTATACTGAGACATTCTATGGTGAACATTCGCTTGAGGCTTATCTTTAAAATGGAATGCAACCAAATTGTCCAGAGCAATGTTTCTCAAGATTAGTGTTCAAAGCACTCATATTTTCATGATATCAGTGCTGGCTAATGTGGGTAATCAGTGGCTCAGTCATTGTGATAGCTCTCCCTGTTCCTTAATCGGGAGAGCCTTAATACCTGTCCTGTTGATGTGCTCTGGGGAGGGGAGCTGACAATCACTGGTCTACAGACCAGGTGGCATTATTGCCAACCGTAGCATGAGGATATGATGCATTGCTTTGCAGTGTGTTGCATGCCACTCTTGTTTGTTAACCTGTTATAATAGTATAACAAAAAAAACCCCAAAACACGAGCTATAACAACTTTGGAATGAAGCATCTCCCAGTGGAGAGAGTACCAATATTTTACTTGTCAAGAAAAGTTCTACAATGTGTTTTTGTAGTCAACAGAGATAATGTTCTGTAACTATTGGAAGACTGATTACCCCTCTTTATATTAAAGTGGAATTTTCAGATAATGGCAAGTCGCCATGCATTCATTAAATGCATGGCAACTAGCTTGAAAATAGATGTCTTACCATAAAAAAATACGTGTGTCTAAAGGAATCCGTCCCGTTTGCAGACCGTAACTGAGGCTAGAGCACAGACATTTTGTCTGTACGCATGCGCCGTCAGTCCCGGTCTTGCACCATATGGTCACTGTAAGGGACTGACTGTGCAGGCTCGCAGACAGCACTAACCTGCCCATCAGTCCCGAAAAGTCATAAATGTTTAAGGATATTTTGTTGCTACGGCAATAAGGAGAGGCATTGCTTTCAATTTCTTCTACTATCAGCTGCTCACATCCCACCCACCACTCAGTTCATGCTGCTTCTTTACATCTATTTCAGTGGAGTTGGCTTTTGATCAAAATGAGACCTAAAGGGACATTATCACTAAAATTAAACTTCTTGTTGCTTTTTTTGTTCTTTGATGAGAAAGATCTAATCTCTTGCAAATGAGAGGGTAGCAAGAAGCTAAAAAGTGGTTGGTTGAAAATTGATGAAACAATAGAGAGGTAATTGTTTTGAGATTAAAACACACTCGATCCAGTTTACTGGAACTGTGCTCTTATTTGATTTTCTGTCATAACCAAAGTTTTAGGAGATTATATGAGCAATCGGGTCAAATGGTTAAGCACTGCTGTTTTATACATGGATAGGAAAAGTATCTGTTGTAACTCATGTTTGGGGTCTTAAGCACTTAAGAGAGAATTTTAAATTACAACTTTTGACTATGAATACGTAATATTTAAAAGGGTATGAACTTTTTTTTTTTTTTTTTTCCCTTTGAAATTGGAGGCTGTGCAGAGTGTATATTTTTGTTTTAAAAGGTTATTGTTATTTGAAATGTTTTCTGTTTTGTCTCCCTAGGCTCCCACGGAAGACTGACATGGAAAGGTGAGTTCCTTTTGCGATCTAAATCTGATTTGACCAACTTTAAAATAAGGTCCAATAAAATTAATCTTCTAAGGGTAATACATGCAGATACATTTTGCTTTTTGATGTACACATGCTAATTGATGAAAGGGGATATATGTCCTCGGTATTGGTGACACTTATGTAGTTTGCTTGTATTGGAAGCATAGAGTGGGCAAGATGCAGTAGGCTCTCTCTGCCTCACATCCTTTGGGCTGTAATGCAGATTATTCAAACAAAAGACATTCTAGGTTATAATGATCATTGCAACCTCCAATTAAAAGCCCGACCCAAGTGGGTCTGAGCCAATAAAAAAACACTTAAATGGGCTGACCTACAGTTATGCCCTGCAGAGGCAGGGTAGTTGGGGGGAATGCATTGACAGCTCAGGTTAGTAAACTGGTGATTTGAACAGAGCTGTACTACATCTCCATTCAAATCACCAGTGTGAACGAGCATTAAAAAATGTGGTAGACTAGCAGCCCTCATACTACTTTGCAATGCGTTGCGTACCCCTCTGGCACTCAAACGGACCTTGGCCCATGTACACGGGCTTTTACACTAGTTTATTTATAAAGAGAGAGAGCCCGGAGCAGCGCTGAGGAGGCTGGGTAAATTAACTTCTCAATAGAACTAGAGGAGCAGCTGCTTATAAGATACATTGCGATGTTTTATAATGCAACGTGAGAATCTTGCACTTTCATGCAGTGCAAGATTCTCAGGTCGCCATTTTTATCATTGCGACATGGTAAATGAAAGAAAAGGTTGCACGCTCTTTTGCGTGCAACCTTTTAAAAGTGACCCATCAGTTGCCAGTATCGCTACAGACAATTGGCTGTCCTGCATATATTGTTACTTGGGAGGGGCTTGGCATGACCCAGCAGTCGTGGTACATGTTGGTGACAGTGTGAGTAGGTGATGGAGGACTGTTAAGGATTCCCGGCCTTAGGACTAAAGCTTAAGCAAATTAACTTTTTAAAGGGATAGTAATGTCAGAAAAAGGTATTAACTATATGGTAGATAAAATTAAAAGAGAGTACTTGCACTTATTCGTATCTCTCAAACCGTTTGAGTGATACAGGAAAATAAAGTTCTCTGGTCCTTCCCCTTTCTGCTTGACGAGTGGCTCTTAAGCGGCGCCGATATAACGATATCTAAAGATAAATACTTAATTTGGAATGGTCTACAAAGTGTGCCTGGCTTGCAAACGCACTTTGTATACCGTTCCAATGAAGTATTTATTTCTAAATAGCGTTATTTCAGCTCTGCTAAAGAGCCACCGTCTGGTCAAAAGACTGGAATCTGCAGCTGTCAGGTAGATGGCAGACTTGAGTAAAACAGCCAGGAAAAGGTATCTTTAGCAAGTTATACCTCTCAAACCATAAAGGTTTGAGAAATAAGACTTACATTGATGTTAATCTGTTTTAATGTCTACAATATTAAATCAACTTAAAATTAACCATTACTATCCCTTTAAGGTAGTTTTAACTACAACACCAGGAAGGCAGTGGGAGACTAGGGAGTTAAATGCGTGGCTAAAAACCTGTGTATGCAGGCAGGGCTTTGGTTTCTAGAGAACTCTGTTGTGTTTTTGCTTGGGGCAGTCTTTATAGTAGAGAGATTGCAGTTTAGTGGAAAGTGGCTGCTGTGGAAGGGATATGATGGTGTCAGAAGAGATTTTAAACGAATAAAGTGTGGGAGGGTGAACCAACAGAGGATGAGGTAGACAACGTAGAAAAGCAACTGGGATTTGAGAAGGGGCAGAGCCAGAACAATGCATAGTTTGGCTAATAGGGTGGTGCCTATGTTAAATTTGGAAAATGTTTGACCTCCATAGTTGCTTAGATATTTGGGACACTCAGCATTATGGGGATGAGTCTCTAGTAATTTAGAAACATACATAGTAAACATTTATATACAGTTACTTATAGTTTGTAACTATAGAGAAGCAGTTATTTTTAAAGTTTTTAGACTGGGAGAAGTTCTGGTCTTTTTCCTACAGGTTATTTCAGGCATTCTTAGAAGCCGGTCGATCTGCCTTCTCCTTCAGAGCTTTCTTGTTGTGAGATATACTCAGTGAGTTGTTAGCAGTGGAGCAGAGGTTATATTTAGGATGGAGAGCTGGAGTGAGCATATTGCTCAGGTAGTCTGGTAGCTTTCAAAAGAAGTGGTTAGTGGTTGTATACTAAACAAGAAAGATGAAGGGTCTAGATTTGAGTGTTAGCCAATTTAGTTCTTTTAAACATTTCACAGTAATGGGTAGTGTAATTACACTGGAGGTTAAAGCGGCATAATGAGTTGTGTTATGTGGTAAAGGAGGGTTTTTGTTTGCTGGGTTGTAATAGGTGACTTTTTGCTATATAGGGCAGAAAGGACTGTGACTACTTGAACTTGTGAATCTTGAGCAGTGTGGTGAGTGTTGCAAATTTAAATATCATGGGACTCAGATACAGGGATTACACAGGGGAACAAATAATTATTAACTTTATTGTGCAGATATTTTTCTTCCTGCTCTTTTACTTGTGGTAACTAGCAGCTGCCATATGTTTGGACACCTGGAACAACCAAACCAGGGTGCATACCTTGGTTGTAGTTGTGAGCAAGTTGCCTCTCTAGAATCTCAAAATTAGAGAAGCAAGTTGCATCATTAAGGGACAAGGCTAATCTTGAGAAGGGTCTGCTGACTGAGCACAAGGAATATCTTGTAGGAAGTTCTAGGGGTTCAGACTGCACAAAGAGCAGGTAGCTAGATGGATTACATTTAGATGTAGCAGAGAGGGGTGCAGATCAGTATGGTGTACACTCCTGTATTTACTAACCCTAACAGTTTTGCTATGTTAAGTGATGATGATGTGGATGTTTGTACTGGAATGCCTCTTCTGGAGATAACTGTTCTCTTTAAACGGATAGTAATGGATTATTTTTACTACATTTAATATTGCAGATATTTAAAAAAAAAAAAAAATCAATTGATGGCAGTCCGATCTCTCAAACTTTGTATAGTTTGTGAGATATAAGATTCTTAAGTGTCCCCCCCACCACACCCACATTTATAGACGTCAGCCTGTAGCTGACAAGCAGATCCTGGTTCTGGGAACGGCCGGCGGCTCTTCAACAGAGCTGAAATAGCAGGATCTATAAATAAATACTTCATTGGTATGGTCTACAAAGTGTGCTTGCAAGCCAGGCACACTTTGTAGACTGTCCCAATGAAGTATTTCTTCTATGAAAGGGGTGGGAGAGGGGGACTTTAGAACCTTGTATCTCTCAAACTTTACAAGTTTGAGAGGTTGGACTGCCAACAATTGATTTATTTTTTAAATACCTGCAATATTAAATGTAGTAAAAATAATCAATTACTATCCCTTTAACAGCTGGGAGAACAGCCCCTCTAGCACTCATGGGATCTAGGACTCATGCGGACCTAGACAGATGGTGTTAGGGGATTCCATTATGAGGAAGACAGACAGGGTAATCTGTTGCCAGGATAGCTACAAAAGAACAGTTTGCCATTTCCCGGGGTGCTCGGGTTCGACATGTGGCAGATTGGGTACTCTGAGCAAAGCTAAGAATGAGAGATCATCTTTTAAAACTAGAGGAAAGGAGCTTTTGACTAAAACAGAGGCAGGGATTTTTTTACAGTAAGGTCGATAAAGCCATAAAATTATTTGCCTCAGGATGCTGTGCTTGCATATTCTGTAACTGTTTCCAAAAAGTAATGTACACCTATCTAGCACAGAACAATACTGAGAATTATGATGGCTTCAAAGTCGACATTTCTCTGGATCAACAACCTATGTGACTGCCATTGGGAGTCAGGAAGGAATTGGAAATGGCTTCAATGTGTGTGTTTTTTTTTTTTTTTTTTTTTTTTTCCTCCTTCCTCTGGGTCAACAGAGGTGATTTGGCATGGGCTGGACTTGAGGGTAATTTGGCCAAGGGTATTGCAAAAATGTGTTACTGTACCTCAGAACAGGTGTTTGCAGGAGTGCCAAAAGACAGTCTAATGCCATTGAAATGCTGCACACAAAAATGTCGTAGTAACAAATGAAACTCTTAGCAGTGGGAGTATCTTTGTTTCACTCAGAAGGATAAATTCTGCAATATGTATTTTTATCTGTATTAAGAATTCCTGTCCTATTAACCCTTTTTCAATGCATTCCGTACGCCTCTGTCACTCAAATGGTTATGCCATATTTTCCCAGCTTTGTTTGCTCAATCAGAGTGAGAAGTTAAAGGGATAGTAATGTTTAACAATAAAAAACAGCTCCAATTAATCAGCAGGTTTGCGTTCATGGAAGCAAATGTTCCGCTGTTGCACAATCTATGTAATAATTGCCCTTTAATGCAAAACTGTCAAATACCATTTCTTAATCCTGTTTTTAACTTTACCTGAACAACATGGACCTGGCACTTTTTGTTTTCAACCAGTGTAATGGTTTGGGAGATTTTTGGTGAAGGAAGTAGGGACTCTGTAACCTCAGCAGAGTAGAGCACTCTGCAATGTGTGGCACGGCTTTCCTAATTACGCATCTGTGCTGAAATTGCCTCCTTCCTTTTTCTGAGGCTGGTAAGACCTTTCTGCTTCCACCAAAAGTGTGGAATAAATGGAGATAATAAATCAAATCTTGTCAAGATGGGTTCTCTGACTGAGAACATTTTTCACCTACCATTAAATGAATCCGTTACAAATACCTTTTTGTTTTTCAGTGGATGTAATGGTTTTAGAATTAGTAGTTTTATGGACTTTAATCATCCTTAAATCTCTTTGTGTGCCTGTTTCTGTTGTATATTACTGTTCTCTACAAGGTTGTAATGTCAGAGCCTTATGTGGTGCACATAGTAGATTGCATTCCACGTTATAGAAGCCTTGGGTTGGTGAATTGGGCTTCTACAGGGCGTAGCCAATCACCCATGAGCACGGGGAAAACTGACATCAACCAACCTTGTAGATCACTTATCTGCAAGGCAAACCAGAGCACGATGGCGTTTTAAGCTATGGAAACTCTGTTCTCATAGTTCTTGGGATACAGCCAAGGTTTTAAACAATTTGTATGGATCTTCCAAAGGCCAAACTAAGATCCTAAAGTAACACAGTATCTACAAACAATTTAGGGGATTTTTGAAAGGTTTTCTAAATTCCCCAGTTTGTTAGCCAAATTTATCTTTTGAGGTAATGTGGGACTAAGGCACTAAATGCCTTCATAGTTTACCTTAATTGGCGTATATATAAAAAATGGCTTATAGAACATATAAGCAATGTTGAAAGTTATTTCCAAATCACCAAATTAGTTTATTTGGTAGCTTCCCTCTTAATATGAGTTTAGGAAACAACCTGTGGTTTATCTTAATAGAATGTGCTGGGCCATATATAACCTTTCTTTCCTTAAAGAGGTAGTAATGTTTCACAAGAACAGCAGCTCCAATTAATCTTCATAGTATTTGGGCCATGGAGAGTGTTTTTCCACCTCTGTCAGAGGTGTAGCTCGAGTAGTTGAATCGTAAAGTATCCCCCCCCTTCCTCTTTTATCTAGTGTAAGTCACCTCCCCTCAGATGTGGAATCTGGTCCCTTGACTAAATAGAAAACAGCAAGGGACAATCTTATTATTGTGTGCATAAGGTAAACCCTGCCCCCTTTGACAGGTTTTTTATGTTTTTCCTTATGCTCACTGAAGATTGATCCTCTCTGCGATCCATCTGGACAGTCCTGCTGCTCTGAGGTGAGCAATACATCAGTAAAAGAGGAGAGAGGTGGATACTTTATCATTCGATTACTCTTGAAGTACAACTCTGACAGTATTGAAATAACACTCCCCGTGGCCCAAGTACTATGAAAATTAATTGGAGCTGCTTTTATTGGGAAACATTACTATCCCTTTAAGTTACACTCTTACTTTTTCTTCAGTTTTGCTGGGAGCCCTGCTCTTTGGAAAATTGAATGGGGTCAGGAAAGTTACCCCGGTCTCTTTTAAAGGGGAACTACCACCTCTTCAAGAATTTAACTTCAATAAACCCCCATCTGGCGACTAGCTGCTTAGTAGCGCTAGTTGTCAGGTAATAATTCTTATTCAAAAGAAATTTGCATTGTTCTGGGGCTGACAGCTGACCTGGCTGGGACTGACAGCGCAGGCGCGTAGACGTCATTATGGCATGATGTCCAAGATCCGTTCTGCTGTCAGCCTCAAAACAATGCACATTTCTTTGGAATAAGGTAATAATTCTGGCGACTAGCGCTACTAAGCTGCTAGTCGCCAGATGGGGATTTATTGAGGTTAAATTCTTGAAGAGGTGGTTTTTCCCCTTTAAATGACTTGTTAGCATTCATGCGCTTTTTTTTTTATCTCTATGTTTTTAAATCTGAAAGCTACTTTATTTTTTTATAATTAAAATATTGATCACTTGAGCATTAGCATAATGTATCTTAATGTGAACGTTTTTATTTTTAAAATTTTAGGAAGATTGAAATTGTGCAATTTGCCAGCAGAACACGCCAGCTTTTTGTCCGATTATTGGCACTAGTAAAATGGGCCAACAATGCTGGAAAAGTAGAGAAATGTGCGGTAAGATGTTTTCTTTACTATAAAAGGGGATGGGGCAGTCTAGAATTTTCTTTTTAAACTGAAGCTGTCCCTTTCTAACAAATATGTATAATGTGCCCAAAATCATCTGTATTTTTTTGCCATTTTTATGTGGAACAGTAGTTTTCGATATCTAGCTTTCATCCCAACTGCCACCTCTTGAAGACCAGGTACTTGCTTCTTTCTACAAAATGGCAAGTGAATAAAACTATCTCAAATTATTGTTTAGAGTAAAACATAGCTATTACATTCAAATACAATTATGTAAGCCATTTTAACCATTTGAGTGCCTGGGAGGTAATCAACGCAATGCGTTGCTTACCTCCCTGGCACTCAAAGGGTTAAAATAACCTATTTGTTACAAAGAAGAACTTAATTTTAGAAGTAAACAAGTGTTATGCTTGCTTTAACAAATGAGGGCAATAAGAGCAAGGATTGCAAGTTCATGGTACGTCAGAGGTGCCTCTCACTCACTTTAGTGTGATTGTGTACATGGGTAAGCTTAGGCTATGGGTTGAAATCCAGTTAGTTATTAACAGTGGGGAAGAAACGGTATTGTCCATTGATGGGCATATCCTATATAATAATTCGCTAAGTTTGTTTTTGTCAGAAGCTGTCATGCGCTGCAGTCATGCTCAGTGCAGACTGCCTGCACCGCAGCTGATACAGAACGCGGCGCTCCGAATTCAGACTGTAGTTCTCTCTGCGCACCTTGGTGCTCAGAGAGGATTACGATCTGAATTCGGAGCGCTTCACTCCGTATCAGCCGTGGCACGGGCAGTCTGCACTGCGCATGACTGCACTGCGGCCATTGCTGGGTGGCACTGTGGCCCGTGTATACGGGCTCTTCAACTAGTTGTCTTATAAGACATTTATTTGCTGATGTCCTATTGGAACAGTAATGGCTTCTGATTATTAACCCTCGCTTGCCTTAATCTAAGCAGAAAATCTTAATGCCAGCCATGAACCAATACTGTGGACTGGTTCCTCAAAATAAATCTATAATGTTTCATAGATAATGTATCAACTGTTGGGGATTCTTTGCTTATATGCTGCCAGTAACCCAAACTTAGCCTGCTGAAGTCTTTCTTCTATGGCTATGATATCCTATACTAATTAAAGTTGAATTTTTGGGAGCCAGTCCACTCCAAACTGATTCTTTGCATCCATTAGTCTCTTTCTGCCAAGACTAATGTAAATAAGTGTTTATTATAAGGAGTTGCAGGTGTTTCTTTAATCATCAGCTTAATCGATGGTCCCCTCTCTTCTGGTTTTATGAACTGCAAGACTTTTATGTCTTACAGTTGTCTGTATTTGACATGTTGACAGCCTCACAAAATATCAGTGTCACAATTGCTGCCTATGAGGGCTGGTAGGTAAACAAATGAAGAGCATGTGTTAAAGGGTAACTGCCACTTGGTGCCCAATAAGCAGTTCTGCTCCCCTGGAACAGACCTGCTAATGAAGCAACAGCCGTACTGTGAGCCAGTGGGTTTTAGAGAGCAGGACGTTTCTGAAAAAAAGAGACCCCTTATGTTCTCCTGGGAAGACTCTGAACTGCATCACGCAGACTTTACTTTCATGATGTAGGCCCACATAGACCATTTGGTTTGTAGTTTAATGCCCAACATAGCAGATCTATGAGGTATAAATAGATCATGAAATAACCTAAAAATTCTCAATAATTCCCCTTATCTACTTACTCCCAGAGTTGGTGCCACTTTCTTCTTTCCCCTTCCTCCCCCTTCTACTTTCCATACCCCCATGTTCTACATGATGTCTTAATGTTTCCTTTGTACCTTTATACCCAAGTATATCTTGCAATATACAGTCCTTTACTTCTCTGTACTTGCCTTGCTGTAATAACCTCACTTTTTCTCTCCTATTGTACTATCGTTATTCTAAAATAAGTGTTATATATAAATAAAATTGTCCCTTTTTACCCATTTGGAAAGTTAGTAGATATGATAATACATACACTTACCAGTGCACTCTTAAATGTGTACCTGCCCACTGTTCTTCTTGTGTGCAAGTGAACACACACACGAACACACACACAGTTGTATTCAACTGTGAACATACCATTCCTCATACACGTGTGTGTGTGTGTGTGTGTGTGTGTATATGTATGTATATGTATGTATATGTATGTGTGTATATATATATATATATATATAATATACACACACATATACCCATACCAGTATACTTGTGCACACACACACACACCCTCTAATGCATTCATATACTCACACACTAGTGCTCCTAAACACACACACACTCAACCCCTAAAGCATTCATACAATAACACACTTGGTACTGAAAGGGTTACCCCTCAGCACACTGCCTATGACTGCACAGTGCATCCTGCAATAATAAGTAAGCGATCTAGTTCTAGTAGGACTCTGTTTCTCTCTCTTCCTATGCCAACCCCGCCCTTGGATTACAACAGGAAGACAGGGCAGGCATGTGATGATAGCCAGCAGTGATACACACAGGTATTGAAGGGCACCACTGCCATTTAAAGTTTTATATGCGCCTTTATGGTCTAGATCTCCCTAACCTAAACACACTGAAAAGGTGCACTATTGTGGCCATGAGGAAGGTAGTGTAATAAACATTTTAAGCCATTTACTACACTGATAGGTTGCTTTTAGAGGCCAGGATGAGAGTGGCTGAACGCTGACCTGGAAATCAGCTGCCTGTCCCTTTAACAAATCCTCATGCAGATTGATGACTGATCACCTTCTACTAGCGAAATTAATAAAGGAAAGGGAAAGACAGCTGGGGAGGCAGAGAAAATCTGGGTGGGGGGGCATTAAAAGGTGTAGGGGACAAGTAAATATTCACAATATAGGGGAAAAAGGGGAGCCTGAGCTGCTATAGAAGAGGGCCAGCGGGCACAAGGTAACACACAGAAGGGCACAGTATGTGAATAATAGGCACAGACAGGTAACCCAACACCAGTGATGCACTGTGTAATTGAAAACGTGTAATGAAATTGCAAGATAATCTTAGCCCTTTAAGGACCAGGGGGAGTGCAATACCTCTCTGGTCTTTAAAGGGCTAAACCTTAAAGCACCAGACCAGTATGCAAATACAGCTCTGCGCCCCAGTACCCGTGCGCCCTAGGCCAGCTCCTACCTTGCCTACAGGTGGTGGCGGCCTTGGCCCCAGGCTCTTACCAAGTATACTTCCATTGGAGCAGACTTGGTAAAATAATATTTGGCTTTTAAGCCCATTTCCCTCTGCCAGGAACAAAAGTCAAGTTTCTGACTCCCATGGTAGCTAACAAGAGTAGTTGTTTGCTGCACAGCACAGTTCTTTCATTTTTACCATGTGACTTGTTAAAACAAAATAGTTGCTATTCAATTCATTATTCATTCCCTTTCAGATGATATCCAGTTTCCTAGATCAACAAACCATATTGTTTGTGGACACCGCTGACCGATTGGCATCTTTAGCTAGAGATGCACTGGTTCATGCCCGCCTTCCAAGCTTTGCAATTCCTTATGCCATTGATGTGCTGACTACCGGATCTTACCCTAGGTTGCCAACATGTATTAGGGTAAGCTTACTGAACTGTCTACACTTGATGATTTGTTGTTTTGGTTTGCACAAAATAAATACATGTATTTTTTTTCTATATTTTATAGGACAAAATAATCCCTCCAGATCCTATAACCAAAAGTGAAAAGCATTCAACACTTCATCAGCTCAATCAGATCCTCAGGCATCGACTGGTCACTACAGACCTCCCCCCTCAACTAGCAAATCTCACAGTTGGTACACGCACATTTTAACTTTTGTATTTGTATGTGTATGTTTAAATGTGTTCAGAGAAGTACTATCCCTTCCCTATAGAAAACATTAAGAAAACCTTAACCTTCTCTAGAAATCAATTCTGCTTGCACTGGTTCCCCAAAATTATCCTTGGTACTTGCAATAAAAGGGGTGGGACCCTTGGCTCCTGTAGTTTTGGTAATAATCATGTCTTAGTTCCTTTGACTTTTTACCTGTTACCAATTAAAATGCATTTCTGTGGGACACTGGGTTTTAAGGTTCCTCTTCTAGGAAGCAGGACATAAAAACGAAACAAAAATACCCCCACCCCACTACCAGGAGTGTGAGGCTCACAATTGATCCCTGTGTGCATTTAACCTGAACTTGCATTTGAATGCATATGTAGAATGTCCTGTATGGACACTATTTGGATAATTATGTTTGTGCAGAGCTATTGTTCATTTATTTAGATTAGCACACAGTGCTCTTTTATTCAGAAAGACTAATACATTATTCTGTTTAGACAAAAAAAAACAAAAAAAAAAACACATCTTCTAAGACACCTGTAAGGATGACTCTGGTAATGTGAGTCCTGCAAAAGCAGGAACCCCCAAACAACAAATGAAATTACAGATTTTAGGTCTCAATAAAGAAACATTTTACAGAGGCTGTCATGGAGTACAAAGTAGGTACATGTCTGTTACTTCGTGAAGTTCTTTATACGTTGAGTGTCTATGGGAATGCTGTTGAAGATGCTGCCAAGAACTAGATTGTCATAGATAAGTGAAAGCACCCATATTAAACAGTTTTTGTCCATACATTAAAATCTGATGTAGCCTTTTGCTATGGATTGCCTTGATGGTAGACCTGCCCATTTACTGATGCAATGTGGTTGCAGACTGCTTTATACAGAATTCATTAAACAAGTTTTACGAAGACAGGAAAACTTTATTATCTGTGGGTAAAAGCTGAGACAAGTCAGATTCTATTCTGTTTAGAACTATTGTCCTCAATACAATGAGATAAGGGTCTCGATCTCGGGGCACATGTATGAAACTAAAGTGGTGTAATTCTGGTGCAAGCCTACTGCACGTTGAATACCTCCTGAGGAGGTTTAAACCTTTGAGAGCCAGAGAGTTATCACTTTGGATACTTATCTAGCACACAAATGGTTAAAGCCCCATTTAAATCAATGGCAATTTGTGGATTTTTAAATTTGATTTCTACTGTGCAGTCTCATTGCCCCAGAATTGCTCTAGTTCATGTGGCCCATTGTTAATTTACATAAAGTTAAAAACTGCTGTTGTTTTATCTCTGTTTTGTCAATTTGCATAGCTGAATTATTTTCTGTGAGTGCAAACATTTTTAGTACCCATTATTTTTTTTATTGTCTGACATCTGTTTTTGTTTTTAGTCGATTCTTTAATCGTGGACGCTCGATATTAACCCTTTGAGTGGCAAAGGGGTACGTAACACATTGCTTTGTAATGCATTGCATACCCCTCTGGCACTCAAAGAGTTAAGCATTCTCCTGTTTTAAATAAAATATATTATTTATGCTGCAATTATATATTTTTGTATATCATTATATTATTGGTGGTTCAATTACAATAAAGAGCGCCAGATTCTTTTCACGTCTGAAATAAAAAATAACGATGCACAAGTACCAACCCCCTAGTGTTGTTGAAGTAGAGCAGCCTTATGCCACTGCCAGCTCTTCTGCGTGCTCTCTGCTCTGGCACGCATGACGCTGGAGCTGCAGCTGGGGTAGACTGAACTAGGATTGGCTGACTGAGGTAACGTCAGGTGGGAAGCCTCAGCTAGTCATCTGGTGGTGCACATGAGAACCACTGGTCTATAGTGTAAGCCTAATCAGTTTCCCTGTTTTACAGCCAACGGCCGTGTAAAATTTCGTGTTGAAGGGGAGTTTGAAGCCACGTTAACAGTCATGGGAGACGATCCTGACATTCCTTGGCGTCTTTTGAAATTAGAAATACTTGTGGAAGATAAGGAAACCGGAGGTAAAGAAATCATGATTAGCACTGAAACAATATTTCAAAAGAATATTGGAATAATGAATTAAGAAGTTTTATTATAGCCAGTAATCAATGTGGTAAGTTATGCACCTATATCATGCAGTTATGAGCATGGAAAGTGGGCATACTGGAGAGGTTATTTGCTCTTATATCTTTTGACATGGCACATCTGAGCACAGGCCATCTGTGCACAAGTTAACAAAATTAAGTACTGCTGAAGCATATCCACCATGTTTTCCTCCTATCCAGAAAATGTTGGCAATATTTGTAATTTTGTTGATGATCTCAAATAAAGCAATCTATAGAGACTATAAAATATTTGATTAAATACTTGAATCTTGTACCACTGGACAAAATTATAACATTGTATGGGAAAGTACAAAATGCTCCTATTCATGCCCCAGATTGACTGACTCTGCAAGCTCATGCCGAGCCTGCACCCCTCAAATAAATATAATATAAAAATAGACAAAAAAAATGGTTGTTGACCATTTTGCAAAGGTAATTAGTTCCATGTAGTCATTTAAAGGAGCCTATATTTACATATAGTATCAAATAAAAGCTTATTGTATTGACTATAATCAATAATAATAATATTCATGTGCATATAATATGCAGGTGGAAATCATACCAAAGATTTTGGTATATCTACTTCAAGTGTATAATATGTGCTCCCTTTCCCTTCCTGTAAACTCCCCCCCCCCCCGATTAAAAAAAAAAAAAAAAAAAAAATCAATATCCCTTTCAATCCCCATTTTTCCTAACCACCTGCTAAATACAACTACCTATGTGTGTGCCTCCATGTACACGCTGCCATAAACAGGACACCACTCCAGAGGCAGCCGGGACACTTGTGAAGTGGGTGGCATTTTTGCATTCACCACTCATCTTCCCTGATGCCGAAACTCTTCTCCAGTGAAAATTAGTTGTGACCTGTCAGGACCCCATTGATTCAATGCGCAGATCTATGCTCATTTAATCTATTGTATTACCCTGTCAGGAGGTCTTGATTTGGTACAACCAATTTGTAATGGATAGGAGTTCCAGCAGAGGAGTAAGCAGGAGACGAAGGCAAAAAAAAAAAACCAAAAAAACTGCACCAATGCTCATGGCTTTAAAGTTTCTATTATTTATTTATTTTTAATTGCGTATAATAAGAACATAAGATGAAATTGGGTAAAAATGTGTATTATATGCAAGATTTTTCTCTGGCACTCAAGACTTTGACAAAATTGTGAATAGTGACTTTTTTTCGGTCATTACTAACCCTTTAAAAGTTTATTCTATATGGTAGATTTTACAAAAATAAAGTATTTGGAGAAAGTCCTATCTCTTAAACCTTTATGGTTTGAGAGATACCCGCTATCACAAACTAAGGCTATAGGCCCTGCTGAGACAGTGGGGAGAGTGTGGGAGTGAAAGGGTTAACAATACCAGACCCCTGGTTACCTGTTACTATTCCTAGCAACCACCACATTAACCCCTGAAATCCCTCCTGCACTATCTCCCCAGTACTACAATTCGCTGCCACCACCAAGACTTTATATCTTTATATCCTGGTCCCAGAACCAGGATCTCCTTCGGTCAGCAGAGTGCTGACTTCAGGAGGAGGGGAGGGGGGGGACTTTAGCAGAGAATAGCTCTCAAACCGTAAAGGTTTGAGAGAGAGGACTTTCTCCAAATACTTTATTTTTTGTAAAATCTACCATATAGAATACATTTTTTTTTTTTTTTTTTTTTTTTTTTTTTTTTTGGTCATTACTAATCCTTTAAAGCTGAACTCTCATCAGCTGAACATAAAGGCTTAAATCATTACATTTAGTGATATGCCTAGACATAGTTGTCTTTTCAAGAATAATTGCTGCCCCTTCTGGTGCCTTTTGGCACAAAGGCATTCAACTCTCCATTCGTGGAGTTGAAGGGGATGGACGGCACACACGCAGAGGTGTGCTGGGTCTGCAAGATGTCTACGCTACTGTCTGGCTGCCGAGAAGGATATATTTTTATTTAATGCAGAGATGGTTCTTGAAAAGACAACTATGTCTAGCATATTGCTAATGTAATGATGATTTAAGCCTCTATGTTCAGCTGACGAATGTTCCGCTTTAAAGAAGATTTACGGAAACTGTTATGCATAATATGTTTAATTGTGTTATTATGATTGTGAGCAGAAAAAGATTTAGAACCAGCTCTCTAATAGTTTAATTTTAAAAAATCCTAAAATGTGTAATTTTTTTTTTTTCCCTCTCTTCTTGACTTCAAATGCTGGCTATTAGTATATATATTTAAAGGGCACAAACCCTTAATTGTAGGCGATAACATCTCTGTAATAAGAATACAAATCTAGGTGCACAAATTAGTCGCAATGCATTGGATACCTCCCTGGCACTCAGAGTTAAAGGGATGGTAATGTTTCACAATAAAAGCATCTCCAATTAATGTTCATAGTATTTGGTCTGTGGAGAGTTATTTCAATACTGTCCGAGTTGTAGTTCAAGAGTAACTGAAAGATAAAGTATCCCCCTCCCACCCCTTTTACTGATGTGCAACACTACTCACCTCAGAGCAGCAAGACTTGTCCATATGGATCACAGAAAGGGACAATCTTCAGAAAGCATAAGGAAAAGCCTGTGAAGGGGGACAGGGTTTTCCTTATGCTCTCAGTAAGAAGATTGTCCCCTGCTGTGATCTGTCTGGTGCAGGGACCAGATTCCACATCTATGGGGAGGTGGCTTACACTATGTAATTATTCAATTACTCTTGAATTACAACTCTGACAGTATTGACATAACATCCCCATGGCCCAAATACTATGAAGATTAATTGGAGCTGCTTTTTTGTGAAACATTACTATCCCTTTGAGCACCACATACAATTTAAAGTATTTTCTTATGTTCCATCAGAAAATACTTGAAATTGTATGTCCCTGTTACTCATGGTTTCATGGTTTTGTTTAGTGTACCCATGAAAACTATGATGGGAAAACATTTTGTCAGTTTATTCAGATTTGGTGTACTGGCTGGCACAGCCTTGTATATTAGATACTCTCCCTCCCTCCCTGACTAATCTTCATAAACTGACAAATCTGCATAGCTCAAACCATAGTTTTAAATAAACAATGGCTGACACAAATATAGGAGACTTTAGAATCTTTCAAAATTGCCCTTTACTATAAAGTTCCAGTTTAATTTAAACAAGATATGTACTTTTTGCTTTTAGAAGATATTTTTCACTTTCAAACCTGTTTTACAATCATTATCTTTTACTTTAAGATGGCCGTGCATTGGTCCACAGCATGCAGATCAACTTTATACACCAGCTGGTACAATCGCGACTTTTTGCTGATGAAAAACCACTTCAGGACATGTATACCTGCTTACGTATCCTTTCTTTTACGGTCTTAACGTTTGAGTTAATAAAATAATCCCTTGTCCTAATGATGAGCCAGATAGGTGTGTTTAAAAAAAAAAAAAAAAAAAAAAGTTGTGTTTTGTAAAGTAGCATTTATTGAGAGAGGATACTGCAGAATACTTTATGTATGGCCTTAATCATAAGAGAAACTTGACTGTGCTCAGTTTTAGCACAGGCAGGTCACATGTAGTTAAGTACCTCTGATCTCCTGCACTTTCTCAGTAATTAGTGTTTTTTTGTGGGTGTTTGCAGGTTGCAACATCCCACAGGCTGCCATGAGTATGTGGTATGCTCAAACGTGATGTTCCCAAAACATGAACTCGTGTAAGCTGCAGTATGATTCATTAGGGTGCTTTTCTAGAAGATAAAAGTTGCTCACATGAAAAGCACTACAGGGACATTGTTTCACAGGGATGCCTTTACTGCAGTATAATGTATGGGATAAGCGCTGAAATACTAAAGTATTTTGTACAGATCAGCCCACCACTCTGTCTACTACCTATACAGCAATGCAGATTACGAGTATAAATTTATTTATTAAAATAATCTCTTAAAATGTACATATACTAAATAATAAGGAAATCTTGTCCAAAAAGCCACAATAAAAGTCTCAATACTTGGAATCCGCTGTTGGATATTGCAATATTGTCTGAGAGCAGTCCCAGTTAATACCTCTCTCTGTATGTGATGGCTATGTTTCAAACATGCTTTATAAGGGAAAGTGATTCAGTGCTGGTGCTAGTTTGTTTCAGTGTAGATGGAGTACCTCCCACTATTCCCAACACTGACATTCAAACTTTGGATAAATCGAGGTTTAAAGGAGCAGTGAACTTTTTTTTTTTTTTTTATGAAAAAAATATATTTTGTAGGGATTTTCCTATTGAGTAAAATAAGGGTACTCCCACTGCTGAGAGATTTATATTTCCAGAGTTATTACAGTTTAAACCCATGTTTTTTTACATTAGCAGTGCCCTCTAGTGGTCAAATTCTAATTAGTTTTCCTGTTAGATTCTAACGGAGAGGAAAGTCAGAAAAGTCAGAGACATACAGTTCTCCATAGAATGTGATAAAAACTGCCTGTCACTTCCTGTCAGAACTGTCAGGTAGTAAACACAGTAAATTCGCTTCCTGATTATTTGAACTATAAATTATGAATAAAACATCTGACAGCAGTGGGAGTACCATTGTTTTACTCAGTAGGAAAAGCTATATAAAATGTGTTTTCATAAATAAACGTTTACTGCTCCTTTATAGGGACAGTTTATTTGGTTAATGTGTAACTCTATGGCACAATGTCACCCAATATATTTGCCACCGAGTTAATACCTTTTCTGTACAGAACATTCACAAAATTGAGTCTTTTATAACACAAGGTTCATAATTAGCATTTCATGTTTTCATTGATATTATGTTACTATTTCTATTTACCATCCTTAGTGCATTATGATTTTATGGTACCCAGAATAATACACAAATAGGTTTTATGGTTCAGAGACTGTTTCTGTAATTTAATGTAACCTGTACCAGTCATGCTTAAATTGTATTTTTCCTGATTTGATTGCATTATGATACAGTTTGTCATAATTTTTTTCTCTAGCATTATTGTGGGTTGCAGGCATCATTGGGTTAAGCAGCGTGCCTATAGGAGGCAAGACACTCTAAACATAAAAATGTCTCCCCTTGCCTAACTGCTTTCAGTTTTTTTTTTTTTTTTTTTTTTTTTTGTGTGTCCCTCAAGGAGGTGGTCCAGGGCAACATGTATTTTCAGAAAAATCCACTTAGTTAATTATTTTACCATTCTTCCTTAAAGCTTCTGAAGCAGTCTGGATGACTGAGCGGTCTGGTCAAAGTCTCCCCTGGAGGCGTGGGTTTGAATAACACTTCTGATATTTGTTTCTCAAAAGGCTAGTTTTGGCAGAAACTATGTAGTAAATTCAGACAGAGCAGATCTCCCACCCCAGTGCAGATTGATGTGGATAAATAGGGTCAATCAGTAGAAAATGGCAGATTAGGTTTAATGTAGGTAACTATAAGGTTATGCATTTGGTTTGCATAAACAAGTATTCTACATATAAACTAAATGTGAAAATACCTAATGTATCATTTTTAGTGTTGGGAGTTTTTAGACAAGTGATTCACAACATTAGTCCCTGGTATGCACCAGCAGATGTGCACAGTGTAACTCTGCTTGCGTCTCATTTATTTTTGATTGTACTGCCTGTTCTTAATTCAGGAGATCCTTAAATCCTACCCTGCTGGTGTGTCCAAAGCAGCAAATCCTGGTCTGTTAGTGGCCACTGAGGGCATGGGTTGAGAACCACTGGACTAGACAACAATGTGCAGTGTGCCTCTCAGCTGTTGCGAGTCAGTAGGATGTGATTGTGTGTAAAAAAAGGGACACATATTGATGAAATTTTATATGCACTGGATATAAAATATTACTACTTTATAAATCCTTGGAAACGTGTTGTAGTATATAAAGTACAGTTTTGTGCACTTATTCTGAAAGACATTATTGATCTGTACAGAAAGCACAGAGATGTGCAATAAAACTGATGATTATCATATTTTTAATGACTTAACCCTTTGAGTGCCAGAAGGGTGTGCAATACATTGCATTCCCCTCTGGAATTCAAAGGGTTAAAGGTAGGCAGGTAAAGTAAATAGTTCAATGGAGAGTTATTTATATTGACCTCCAAATATATTTGTAAATGGTAATTATATCCCTTAGATGTCTCTTCTCTAATGTAAACAAACCCAATTTGGCTAGTCTCTATATAACTCAGATCCTTCAATTCCTTTATCAGTTTTGTTGCACGTTTCTGACTTTTTTTCCACTACAGTAATGTCTTCTTTTAAGAATCAGAACCCAAAACTATACTCCATATTCTGGATGAAGCTTTACCAAGGATTTATATAGAGGTAGAATTGTATTTGCATCTATACCCCTTTTTAGGTATGATGATACCCTATTTGCTCTTGCAGCAGCTCTGTGACATTGCACTCTGCTGTGAAGTCTACTCCTAAATCTTTCTCTAATGAGGATTCCCAAAGTAGTTTCCCATTTAATGTATATGTAGCATGTTTGTTTCTACAGCCCAAATGCATAACCTTACATTTATCTACATTAAATGTCATCTGCCACTTTTTTGCCCATTCATTCAGTTTATCGAAATCATTCTGCAGAGAAAAAACATCCAGCTCCATATGTATTTCCTTACACCGCTTAGTGTCATCAGCAAATATTGAAACCCTTTCAATTCCCACTTCTAGATCATTTATAAACAAATTAAAAAAGCATTGAGTCCAGGACTGAACCCTGTGGTACCCCACAGACAACTTTAGACCAACTTGAAATGGTTCCATTTACAACAACTCTCTGCCCTTGTCACCAATGTCAAATACCAGATAAGTGATAAAAGGAAGGAAGTCCAGGATAATGAGACTCCTCCAACAAGGGCTGGTAGAGGAGGCTAGGGAGCGATGCTAGGGCTCGTCGCTGGTATACACAGGCCCCCTGTGGTGTGGTGTGCTGCGACCTAAGCCTTGTAAAGGTGCTGGCCACAAAACCAAACGACCCCCTTCAGTTGAGCTGAAGACTGCCCAGGATAGCACACTACAGCAAGGACAAAGCTACCAGCCCCAGGGATAGTCTATAGTAAAGGTTAAAATAGAACTTGCCAGAAGAAGCTCAACTGGCAGCAGCAGGACAGGCTGGCAGGACCACTAGAAGCAAGCTGGAGACACAGAAGATGCTGAGCAGCAGGACAGGCTGGCAGTATACCTAGAGGCAGGCTGGAGATGCAGAGTAAGCTGTAGGGAGTCCAAGAACAAGATACACTGGTCCAAGGAGAACAGACAGTAACAAAATCAGCTGACAGGAAGACGTGGTCAAGGCTAGCAGGGTCAGCAACAAATACCGGCAAGGTAACCAGAATTTCTGGCAAGATACCGGAGCACAGATCAGCCGGCACAGAAATGCTATAATCGTGTGCCGCATCCTCTGGCACGCGGCCATTTAAAGGAAAAACCCGGAAGTACTTCGGAAGTGACGTCATGGTGACAGAGAGGTATGGAAGAGAGCACCTGCCCTCAGCAGCGGCTGAAACCGCACCAACCCTTTCTCATTAAACCAGTTCTCTATCCATTCACAGATTTCACTTGCCAAACCAAAGCCTTTTAATTGCTGCAGTAACCTGTTGTGATGCACTGTATCAAAGGCTTTTGCAAAATCCAAATATACTACATCAACAGCAATTCCCCTGTCCAAGTTGCTACTTACCCTTTCTTAAAATGCAAGTCAATTGTATTTGACATGATCTATTCTTCATAAAACCGTGCTGGCTCCTACTGATAATTCTGAATTCTGTCAGTTAGTAACCCTTCTAATATATTACCCACTGTGGAAGTCAAGCTCACAGGTCTATAATTTTGTGTGGGTCTTGCCCCTTTTTTTGAACAGTGATACTACATCCACTTACCTCCAGTTACAGGGCAACATGCCTGACGAATGTGATAAATATTAAGTATAGTGGTTTTGCTATTTTTGATTTAAGTTCCTTAAGTACCCTTGGGATAACCTAAAGGATTTGAACATGTATAGCTTGGAGGAGAGAAGCCAGAGTGTGAATGTGCTAGAAGCACTCAAATGCATGAAGAGATTCAGCAAATTACAGTAGGAAAGTACCTTTCAAAGACCTAGAATGTTAGGATAAAAGAGCATAGTCTAAAACTAGTGGGCCAGTGGCTTGGATGTAATGCAAGAATTTTTTACTTCACAGAGTGAGAGAAGTGGAATAAGCTACTAGCTGAAGTGGTAGAGGTTAATACGGTTAAGGGATTTAAACATGCAAGGGATAGGCATTAGGCTAGCCTGAACATAAGACAAGACTAAAGGCAAATCAGGTTTGAGGTTTTTACAGTAGGAAAAATGAGCAGACTGGATGGGCTGAATTGTTCTTATCTGCCATCCTATTCGGTTTCTATAAAGGAATTTAATTGGTTAATAAGTGACTACTGAAACTAAAATTGTTTACATTACATAAGCTGTATGGGGGGTGGTTTACTATTTTCAAATATATTTAAGGTCAATACAAAGAACTCTCTCGGGGATACTAATCTCAAAGAGCTGAGCAAAAAACAGAGACATTCACAGAGACTGGAGAAAAAGCTCTTCTGATTAAAAGAGGAATTTTATTTATATTTCTAATATAAGTACAGTAAGAATGTGGCTTTCTCTGATTTCAGGAGTTTTGTCGTGTCTTTCAAACAAGTAGCGGATATCTTCTGCACTTCAGGATGAAAGAAAGTTTGTTTCAGGGCAGATAGGATGTTCCTCTCCTTGTGGATCAACAAAGCTGACTGGCTAAGTTCAAACTTAACTGGAACATTTCTTCTTCCCACCTCTTAAAGCGGAACTTTCAGATAATAGCAAGTCGCCATGCGTTCATTAAATGCATGGCTACTAGCTTGAAAATATGTCTTACCAAAAAAAAAAAAAAAAAAAAAAAAAAAATACTTGTGTCTGAAGGAATCTGTCCGGTCTGGAGACCGGAGCTGAGGCTAGAGCGCAGACATCTTGTCTGTGCTCATGCGCCATCAGTCCCGGTCTCCATAGAGTAGACTGCTTTACAACATATGGTCACCAGAAAGGACTGACCTGCCCGTCAGTCCCGAAACGGGACGGATTTCTTTAGACACAAGTAAATTTTTTTTTTTTTTTTTTTTTTTTGTAAGACCTATATTTTCAAGCTAGTCGCCATGCAGTTAATGAATGCATGGCGATTGGTTATTATCTGAAAGTTCCGTTTTAAATTTTATTACAGGGTATGTAAGATGTATATAATTTTAGGTGTTTGTGCACTTTTAATAGTGACTTGGTTTTTTCTTTGAAACCCAGTATTTTAGCTCAAATTAATGTGTTTACTTTAATCTGGTTACTTTAATCATTGTATCAAGCATATTATACAAATTATTTTGCTTGCTTTCCTTAATATTTATTTAAAGATTCCTTTTGCCTATCACTTCAGTTAGAAGTCCTCCATTCACAGACACTGATGCTTATCAGAGAGCGCTGGGGAGATCTTGTGCAGGTGGAACGATACCTTGCTGGGAAATTCCTCATCCTTACCGTTTGGAAGTATGTTGTGTGTTGTATGTTAAATCTTTATTGTAAAGTAGCAGTATTAAACAATATCTAAGCTTGTTTACAACATTTCTGTATGTCTGTTAGCCATTTAATTTCTAGATGGGAAACTGTCTTGTATTGCCATTTTTTTGTAAGTTTTTATCACAAATTGTAACCTATTCATCAACAAGTGTAGTATTTTTTGAGTCATATGAAAAGAATGCATAGGTCAGCAGTAGGCAGCCTCATGTCTGTTGAACTAGGATTCCCATCATCCCCAACCAGGCATTGGGGATTACAGGATATTCTCACCTAAACATTAAATGTTCCTATCCATTTCAAATCTGTCATACTTTTTAAAGGGTGAACTATATCTAAGAATTGGTATCTTTTTTTCATTTTTCAGAAAAACTTAGACACCTTTCAAAAAGCAGGTTTTTTTTTTTTTTTTTTTCTTTCTTTCTTTTGAATTTAAAGTCCGTTTTAGGATTCTTACACAAGAGTGATGGAAATGTACAGGCTGCATGCTTCACCGGTGTTCTACTACAGCATTGCCTTACGATGGCCGACCTATGTGAGTGTCAGCTGAATATTCTTGTCTGGCACCCATGTTGTTTGGCTATTCATTGACTGTTACAAGGAGCATCACAACATTCAACTCTGGTTGTGTAGAAGATCTGGTGACTGCCCCATAGGCTGCTGTGCATATCTGCCTTGCTGCATTATTATTCTGTTTATGTGGGAAGGACAGGAAAGATGCAGCTCACTGGACTTTGGTTTGTTGATGCTAGGTGATGGTCACTGATGTGAAAGGCAACAGAGCACCACATCCTATCTTACATCACTTGCAACTTAAAGGGATAGTAATACTTAAGTATTACTAATCCCTATAGCAAAGTACTACTTAAAAAAAAAAACTTATTGCCCCCAGTGTTTGAGAGATGAACGCTTCTAAAGTTGCCCTCCCCTTCCCCGTAGTCAGCATTCTAGCTGACTCAGGGATATCTGGTCAGAGATCATCAGGCGGCTCTGCAGCAGAGCCGCGATTGCGTTAACTAAAAAAAAAAAACTTTCACTAAAACTGTCTTCTACGTGTGCTTGCAAGCCAAGCACACGTGGAAGACCATTTCAGTGAAAGTTTTCTTTTTTTAGTAATGCAGTCTGGCTGTGCTGGAGAGCCACCTGAAAGTCGTACGACTCTCTTCCTTTCAGTCAGCTAGAATGCTGACTACTGGGAAGGGGGAGGAAGAGGGCAACTTTAGAAGCGTTCATCTCTCAAACCATAAAGGTTTGAGAGATGACACTGGGGGCAATACGTTTTTTTTTTTTTTTTTTTTTTTTTTAAGTATTACTTTGCTATAGGGATTAGTAATACTTAAGTATTACTATCCCTTTAAAGAGGAACTACCGCCCCTTTTAAACATGACCCCAAATAATTACCAATCAGGCGGCTAGCTGCTCAATAGCGTTAGTCACCAGAATTATTACCACGTTATCGAGAATTCATCTTGCTCCTTGGACTGACAGCCAGGAAGCAGCGCAGGCATATTTCCATAGTGACGTCTGCACGCCTGAGCTGTCAGTCCCAGTCTGCTCTAGGAGGCATTGCTAGGAGCCGTCCGGCACCAAAAGGGGCTGACAGCGCAGGTGCGCAGACGTCACGATGGAAAGATGTCTGCAATGTTTCCTGGCTGTCAGTCCCAGGAGCAAGATAAATTCTCGATAACGAAGTAATAAATCTGGCGACTAGCACTATTGAGTAGCTAGTCGCCAGATGGGTAATTATTTAGGGCCATGTTTAAAAGGGTTGGTATTTCCGCTTTAACCATTGCACCTTTAAGGCTTTGTGACAATGCGAAAGTGGACTTGGTCTACTACTAATTGATTGTTTATTATCTGATCAAATCTTCATTCAAACATTTTGTTGTTGAGCTGTGGGACCTTAGAGGAACGCTTCAACAGAGATTTATATAGAGAAAACTGCAGATATAATGCAAAAAAAAATTGATATACCTAAATGCTGTTTGGCTTACCTAAATAGGTAAATCAGATGTTAGATTGATAGCCACCTGGGGTAACGTTCTTTTATATGAGTTTTAAAATCTTATCATGCTTGCCGGTTTTCTCAAATGCAACGCAAGCCCTTAAAGTGAGAGGCAAACATTATTCTAGATATCCTTCTGACACTGAAAGGATTAATGTGAGAGATAATATTGAAGACTAACATGTTATTAATGTCTCCTTTCTTTTAAGGTAATTTCTCTTATGATCAGTATGGCATGCAATAATCCTAGTGTTTGAGCTCCTCTCCTCCAGTGGGCATTGCACTTTTTTGCCTTTAAAAAACAAAACAAAAAAAAAAACTCCCTCCTCTTCCTCCAACTGGCACTCAAAGGGTTAATTACTCTTGAAATACAACTAACAGTATTGAAATAACACTTTCCATGGCCCAAATACTAGGAAGATTAATTGAAGCTGCTTTTATTTTGAAACATTACTATAACTTTAAGCCCAAGTGTGTTTTGTTTTTTGTTTTTTATGGCATATTGTATGCTTTAACATCACTTTTTGCCCTTGGGCAAGTTAATTGTCCTTAGGGCCATGTGCATAAAATAAGAGGAACAAATTTGTAGCAAACCAACTGCACAATGGGGACAAACATTTCTGTTGACTAAAAAAGTTTTATTCCTTGAATAATATTTGCCTCCGATACAAACATGTTTGAAATTTAAGTATTCAAAATGTTTGAAATCTATTGTTACATATGGTGCAGTTTATTCCAGAAGTTCTCCACTGTCTTTGCTCATTTGTCCATTAATGTTTTTTTTTTCCAAGTGCTCATTGGGTGTGCAGTATATTTCTGTGCAAAGGGTTAAAGGCCAGTGTGCTTCTTTTCACTTATTTCCTGTAAAAGGGATCCCAACTAGAATTGTCTAGCATGGCAACCAATGCACACACACTGTAGTACACACTCTTTTACCTATTCATTGTGTTTTTTAAAATTCTCCCTTGGCAGTCTCATTGTGGCATTATTCTTTATTTTCCATGTCTTGCCATTCTTTGTTTTCATAGTCAACAGGTACTGGGAAGAAAAACGGGAACTGCATCTGTTCATAAGGTCACCATAAAAATCGATGAGAACGATGGCTCAAAACCTTTGCAAATTTCTCATGAGCCTCCACTGCCATCTTGTGATTCTAAACTAATGGAAAGGGCCATGCGGGTAAGAAATTTTACAGGCTGTATATATGTCATTTATGTAAAACATAAATTGCCATTGCCCTTTCCAGTATGCAGTTCTTTAAAAAGTCACAGGTGATTTTTCAATCATCCCCTGAAGTATCTTCTGCTAATCTCTATATTTTCTCCTGCCCCCCCCCCCTTCTTTGTATCGTCACCCTTAACAACAATCTATCTATTTTTTCCCATTCTACTACCTTCTTCAACCTCATGTCTCTTTTGTACTTTGTGGAGCCCAAGAACCATGGGGTAACTATGCTTCCTAAAGGAGACAGGCCACTTGCAGTACAGAGCTCTCTGGAAGCAGAGACTCCATCCTAGCTTTGCTATCTCTACCCATGCTCAGCAACAGGGCTGACATTCATCTTTGTTTTTATTATTGTACTTCTTACATGGGATGGGCCAGTTTCCCCATTAGGCTGGCTCATTTTATTTGTACATCTTGCAGGCCGTATAGAACATAAGGCAGACATTTACCAGGACATGGGGAATGGGGGATCTGAATTGGGGATGGCTAATGATTTTACTCAGCCACTCTCCTTTTTCTCTTGATTTAAATGCCCAGAAAACCAGAAGAGCTAGAGTTGCAAAGGTTACAAGTCACGTATGTGCTGTCACGGTCAGTTTATCGGTCTGCCAGCCACAATCTTAGGTCTGTTGTACTGACTGGCTTATTCATGCAACCATGGCCTTTTATATTCATTCTTTCTTTATTCATTCATTTATGTTAATTCTTTTTATTCTTTACCCCTTTAGTAAAGGATCATTAAAGGACTAGAGCGCTTTAAGTGTTTTGGGGCTGTGGCTCCTTTAAAGCTCAGTGCCTGAGGCCACCATATAGAATGAGGGGATTCAGCTCCTTCTTTTCAGTTTCCTGTGGCACAAGGCTGCAGGACTAACTCTGCATACGTGGGGCTACCCTTTATAACTTGGGGACCACATAGTATACTCCCTTTTTTAGAGTGACCTTTTTCCACGCTTGTTTGGATTCCTTGCTGGAGTAAGATGTGGCTTATTCTTTCCTAATCCCTGAGTATTCCTTTGAAGAAGACCCTGGGGGTTTGGTAGAGCTTCTGATTCTGGATGTTTCAGAAGCCCACTGGGCCTGAGACCAGCTCAGGGTCCTCCTCTCCACATATTAAAAGGCATAGAAGGGAGGCTGTTCACTTCCCTTCTTATAATACTCTTGATCAGGTGGTTGGTCACTGGATAAGACATCTGTTTTTATCCAGGCGCTATTCTTTTCTTTATCTATTTTTTTTCCCTGATACATTGCAGCTGTGGCGACTCCTCTAGTAGTTGAGCCTATCATCTCTCAAAACACTCGGCGTTCCAACTTGTGGATGCAGCTGCTTTCAAGAATTGGGCCTGGATTTTATTATTGTAAGAATAGTGCTGGTTTAACCAATGGGAAGGTGTAAATGTACTGGGGAAAAAGAGGTGTAGGTGGATACAGTACAAGAGTGAAACATGATTAAAGAAGGCATTTTGTGGTGAAGTAGAGGAGTAGAGGTTTGCACTGGGATAATTGAGAAGAAGATGAAAGGACTGGTACTGGTGGTAACAGGTAATAAATGGACCCATGATGTACCAACAAGGCTTGTATTACCTGTTAGCAAACGATAAAAATGTCACGCACTTCCAATGGAAAAGATTCACTTAAATAAAAACAATTGTCTTTATTGAATCCCGCTAAACATACCTGTACAAAAGTGTCAATCAATATTTGTAGTCAATGGAGAGGTTTGGATCATGTAAACAAGAAACGAGTGGATCCGCCTGATATGTTTTGCTGCACATCTCACTGCTTGTACCCATAGATTTATACCTCTCCATTGATTACAAATATTGACAGTTTTGTACAGCTATGTTTACCATGATTCAATAAAGACAATTGTTTTTACTTAAGGACCTCTGTGAATCTTTTCCGTTGGAAGTGCGTGACGTTTTTATCTTTTGCTAGCACAAACATAATAGGATGTTGATACATCTTATCATGTCTGGTTGTATATGTCAAGTAAGAGCTGCTGAACTCATGTTGTCTTCTGTTGTATTACCTGTTACCACCAGTACCAGTCCTTGCCTGTTCTTATCAGTTATCCCAATGCAAACCTCTACTCCCCTCAACCACAAAAATGCCTTCCTTAATCATGTTTCGTCTCCTCGTTTAACCCAGCGTTAGGATAGGATAAATAAAAATCTGGCACATGGTGCATCTAATATTCCTAAAAACATTGTGTTAGAAGTCATTTCCATAGGTTTATAGAGATAGTAATGTTTCATAATAAAAGCAGCTCTAATTAATCTTCGTAGTAATTGGGCCTTGGAGAGTGTTATTTCAATTCTGTCAGAGTTGTAGTTCGAGTAGTTTAATGACAAAGTATCTCCCTCCTGCCACTTTTACTGGTGTAACACTGCTCACCTCAGAGCAGCAGGGAGTGTCCAGGTAGATTGCAGAGAGGGACAATCTTCAATTAAGATAAGGGAAAAAGCTGAAAAACCTGTCAAGGGGGCAGGGTTTTCATTGTTCTCACTGTAAGAATATTGACCCTTGATGTGAGCTGTCTGGTCTGTGGACTGGATTCCACATCTGAGGAGTGGGGGCTTACACTAGGTAAAAGGGGCGGGAGGGGGAAACTTTATAATTCAATTACTCTTGAACTACAGTGCTCACAGTAATTAAATAACGCTGTCTATGGATCAAATGCTATGAAGATTAATTGGAGTTGCTGTTTTTGTGAAACATTACTATCACTTTAATTTTAGAAGCTTCGCTTATTGTTTCAATGGCTTTATTTTGTCTTTAACTTGATTAATTTGTTTTTGTCTTTGTTTTTTAGATTGACCATTTATCAATAGAGAAGCTGCTGATTGACAGTGTACATGCACGATCACACCAGAAACTACAGGAACTGAAAGCCATCTTGAAAAGTTTCAATCCCAATGACAACTGTATGTACTATGTTTGTATGGCATGTTTGCCTTTTACCTTCCCTGTTAATTTCTTAATCTTTTAAGCACCACCGGTGTTTGCAGCAAATTGGGGACAAAACAAATATTCAGTGGCAAAAAAAAAAAAAAAAAAAAAAAAACTTGCATTGGAGAAGTGGAGTTAAATTGGAGGAACTTAACCTATATTTCCAGGCTTTTATGCATTGACGTTAGACGTTAACTGAGGCTTTATGGAAGATTTTTGCTATTTCATAGTATCTTCTCCCTCTCTCCAACACATTTTTACAACTTTAGAGACACCAAAATACATGTATAATAATGAAAATTCCTATTTTAGTCCATACTGTGCTGAGATAAACTGAACCTCCCTGTTATAGGTTTACATACCGTAGTGTATGCCAGCATCACAAATTGACACTGCATGGAATGTTTTTGTTGTATTTTTACATTTATATTGATTTTCTTGTTGCCCTAGCAGCCCTGATAAAATGCACTAGGCATAAATACCCTTACTTAAAAGATTGGTGCCTCATAGAAGCAGGAGAGAGGACTCTTTGAGATCCCTAACCCCCTAAATTATTTGTATTTTCAAATTTATGATTTGGCTGGTGGTCACCTGACATGCATACCATATTAGGTACCCTTGATGGAAAGGGGAGACTTTCCACTTTTGATGAGGGTACTATCATGAGAGAGCGCTCACGTGCAGGAGAGAGTGAGATGTCACTCTCTTTCTCTCAAACACACACACCCTCCCTCCCTCCCTGACACAGTAGCCATGTTAATCTAGTAGTGTAGATGCAAAATGAGTATCACAGTACATGATGATGATACCTTTTTTATTGCACTAACAATAATTTATCAGGACACTTTGTAGAGTAACAACCTACCTTTTATCAAGTCGAAAGCATGACTAATTATCAAAATGAAACATCCAAATCTGGTGAGAGAGGCAAAACATGGGTGAAGAAACCGCAAACTGATGAGCAACAGATCACACAAGAGTGAGGATTGTAAAATACTTTGGTAAATGTGTAAAGGATGATGAGAAGGGGGTGGATAACTTGCAAACAAAGTGGTGGAAAGAGATTCTCTTAGAGAGAATGTAAAAGTATATTGATTTTGATGTTCTGGATGTAGTGGTTCCTCTGGGTGAGACGATGAACGGTGGTAAAATTAGTTTTTCCTTTGTACTTTTTAATTGATTGCACATAATCCCCCCCCCCACACACACACACACACACTCACACTCTTAAATCCAGTGTAAGAAACACAGGGATACTGTGTAAATTATCCTCTGGGAGGGCAGGGTACATGCTTGAAAAAGCTCTGAGGCAGAGACTCCCACTCTGCCTCACTTTATCCACACCAGGCATGCTCAGTTTTTAGTGACTTTATGAAGATGAGAGGGAAAAGTTGCTTTTAGACATTTTATAGAGAGTGGCTGTCTCCATGGTTAGGAATTCCTCCACTGATGAAGGGAGTCTGAAGTGGACAAGCTGGATTTGTCCTTCTCCTTTGGGCATTCTTTTGATGAAGACACTGGTGGTTCTGCTGAGGGTCTTGTTCAGGCTGACATTGAATCCCTTAAGCTCTCAGGCCTCAGATTCTAATTCTTCTCCTGATATTTTTAAAGAAATGTAAAACGGAGGATGCCATTTTTCTGCCTCACAATTCCCTAGACCAGGTACTCCTGGAGGATGCCTGGCTGGAGGTGATGCTTTCCCAAAAGTGTATTTCTCAGGTATCTCTCTTCTGAATGGTGCAGCGGGGTCCCCCCCCATTTTGTACTCCCCAATCTCTCCCATGGCTAAGAATACAGCTTTGTGTTGGTGAATTCATCAGCACTTAAGGACAGATGAGTTCCTGGATTTTCTTTTTATTTCTAATTTTGTGGCTTCTGTTGCCACTTTGCTCCCCACCTTCACTGTAGCATGGGTGACTAGGACTTATGGCTTTTTGGGTTGAATCATCTTTTGGATGCTCAGGCAGGAGATAATTGAGGCTAATGTGCATTTTACTGCAGCGGCCTTTGATTTTGATAGCTTACTGGTGAGGCTTCTGCTTTCTCTGAGGCTGCGTGGCACACTTTGTGGCTCAAGATCTGACTGTCTGACCAGTATTCCAAGAGGTTCTTTTGTGTTTCTCCCTTTTGTGAACTAGCAGTTTTGTGTCAGAGTTGAAGAAATATAATTTATGCTATGTGAGGCAAGAGCACCTTGTTGCTCCTAAATGCTCCTTTCTTTTTTTTTTTTTTTCCTACATAATACGCTTGGCTTTCATTTACCGCGTCATTATGGGCGTTCACCCAGGGAACATATTCCTTCAGCAACCCAGGTACATTCTACTCCAAAGCCCAAGCAAAATGCCTGCTCAGAAACCCAAGCCTACCTCTTCATTACTCCTGGTTGTCTGGTCAAGCTCAAGGAATAGGAGGTTGTTTTATACATTTTTTCACAGATAATGTGGTGCATCGGTGGGTTTTGTGGGTACTTTCAAAAGTGTACCGTGCAGTCTTCAGTATCTATCTCCTTCTCATTTTTTATTATCTAGTAGATATGTAAGTTTTCGTACCTGTTCCTTCTCAGAAGATGATCATGGGATTCTATTACATCCTTTTCATAGTTCAAAAAAACATGCCATTTGCGGTCCTGTTCTGAACTTAAAGCTTCTCACCTCTTTTGTGATCTCTCTCCTCTATTCAAGATGGAGTCCTTGTGCTCTATCATTGATGCCATGTGTCCAGGGGAATTTGTGACTTCCTTAGAGAGAGGATGCTTACCTGCATATTCCTATCCGCTCTGATCATCCGTTTCCTGCTGTTTGGTTTTCAAGACCATCGTTTTCAACCCACTGCCCTTCCCTTTTGGGCTGGTCTCCACTTCTTGAGTCTTTACAAGAAATCATGACAGCTCTGATGGCTCACATCCACTTGTTAGAATCTCCTTGACTCCTTACCTAGGAGTGATATTTTACTGATGGCTTCTTCTATGGAGTCTCTGCACATTTGTCCGCACTCAATACTTACATCGCATTTTCTCTTTTCTTTCCCATTCTTCCCATAATCGCCTTCTCACGTTTTTGCTCTACATCTCATGATCACCACCACCTATCCTCTTTGCTCTTCTTCCTTGTCAGCTGTGCCTCCTATTGCCTCCGTCTTCTGTGTTATATGCTTTAGGTTTCCGCTGCATGTCATTTGTTCAGATGGTCACTGTGACTCTCCCATATTTTAAAGTCCCTCACAGTTGCCTTTTCTTTGTGATTCACTTAACATTTGCCAGGATGAGCATCACCATTTGGCTGCCACAGAGACCCTTGCAGCTCCACCCCATGCCTCGATCTGAAAATCCACTCCTATATGGATTTAAAGGGATAGTAATACTTTGTTTTAACTTTATTTTATTTTGTAGGCATTAAAAAAAACATGAAGTATTATATAAGTCTTATCTCTCAAGCCTTTATGGTTTAAGAGATATTCATAAGCAAAGTTTCCCCTCCCTCCCCTTTTACCTAGTGTAAGCCATCTCTTCTCAGATGTGGAATCTGGTTGTAAGACCGACAGATAACAGCAGTGGACAATCTTGTTACAGTGAAAACAATGAAAGCCCTGCCCTGCTTGACAAGCTTTTCAGGTTTTTCCCTTATCTTAATTGAAGATTGTCCCTCTCTGCAGTCTACCTGGGCACCTCCCTTCTAATCTGGCTGAGCAGTGTTACATTAGTAAAAGGGGAGGTAGGGGGATAATTTATCATTGAATTACTCCTAAACTACAACTCTAACAGAACTGAAATAACACTCTCCATGGCCCAAATACTATGATGATTAATTAGAGCTGCTTTTATTATGAAACATTACTATCCCTTTAATTCTTGTTCTGGGAGTGCTTCAGAATGCTCCTTTTGAGAAATTCTGTTCTGTTTCACTACATGTACTGACACTTAAAGGGATAGTAATGTTTCGTAATAAAAGCAGCTCTAATTAATCACCATAGTATTTGGACTTTGGAGAGTGTTATTTCAGTTCTGTCAGAGTTGTAGTTCAAGAGTAATTCAATGACAAAGTATCCCCCTCCCGCCCCTCTTACTGATGTAACACTGCTCAGCCAGAGCAGAAGGGAGGTGCCCAGGTAGATTGCAGAGAGGGACAATCTTCAATTAAGATAAGGGAAAAACCTGAAAAACTTGTCAAGGGGGGCAGGGCTTTCATTGTTCTCATAGCAAGAAGAGTGTCCCCTGCTGTTATCTGTCTGGTCTATGGACTGCATTCCACATCTGAGAAGAGATTGCTTACACTAGGTAAAAGGGACGGGAGGGGAAACTTTGCTTGTGAATATCTCTCAAACCATAAAGGTTTGAGAGATGAGACTTGTATCGTTCATGTTTTTTTTAATGCCTACAAAATAAAATAAAGATAAAACGAAGTATTACTATCCCTTTAAGGAGATATTCACACTTGTTACCATATGTACCATTGAAGTTTTATATATTAATTAAGCTGTTAATTGACATTTCATATGCTAAGCAAGTTATTTAAATCACTAGGATGTTTGTCACGATTCAGTCATGCGCAGTAGAGACTGCCTAGTTTCAGGCAGTCTCTATTGCGCAGTGAGGTAGCGGCCTCTTAACCCTTTGAGTGACAGAGGGTACACAACACACTGAAAAGCAATGTGTTATGTACCCCTCTGGCACTCAAAGGGTTAACATTACCCGTGTGTGTGTGTGTGTGTGTCTGTGTGTGTGTGTCTGTGTGTGTGTGTGTCTGTGTGTGTGTGTGTCTGTGTGTGTGTGTGTCTGTGTGTGTGTGTCTGTGTGTGTGTCTGTGTGTGTGTCTGTGTGTGTGTGTTAAAGTAAAGTCTGAGATCTTACAAAAAAAAAAAAAATTAAAAACACACTAATGGATGTACCGGAAGGGTGGCCAACTTTTGAACATGCCACATTATCAGTAAATAGTAACTGTGCATTATAATATGCAGAAATATGTGCTCATATCTTACAGTGCTCCTTCTTCCATTTGACTATGTGCATGTTGCCACCATCCCCCGATCTTGTATTTGCATCTGTCAGTTATCTGTATTGGTTCTCAAGCACCCACTGACGTAAGCCGCTCCGTCCTCTCTCTATCCCCTTCTCTGAGTGCAGAATGACTGGGCGTAATAATACATTTGGAAATAATAAATAAGATTCAAAGAAATAAAACACTTTGCGTATTGTGTATATAGCATGCCTGCCTTAGACTGTTAACCCCTTAATGACTCTTGACGGTTCTGGTACGTCATGGATAAAAGTGACTGAACGACCCATGACATACCAGGACAATCATGGATTTCAGGGCTCCCCGCGTGGCTGCACGCCGTTTGGGGAGCCCTGAGTCAGATCAACAAATTAATTTTTTTTTTTTTTTTTTTTTTTATGGTCCTTTAGTGACCGCCCTGTGCCTGTGCGGCCGGTTGTTAAGGGGTTAAATTGGTACATTTGTGAGTAAAGATACATTTGATGACATGTAAGAGATGTCTAACACTACACCCACTAAACGAACACAATGTTTCTTGCAGGAAGAGAGCACATTTGAGAATGAGGCATCTGTTTCTAAGTCCTCTATTTCTATAGTGCAAATAAAGTACAGTATGCAGTAAAGCATAAAACAAAGGCTGTGCAGATAGATGGGTGCAACAAATATTTGAGTTTCTGAGTGCTTTAGGGATGTGCTACACATTGCAGTACAATATGTTGCACTGAACTGGAGCATCTGAATGCTTAAGTGCTTAATGCCCTCAATGGGTGATTCTGCCCAGTCTGTAGTATGCAGCTAGTATCTGATCTGAGTTTGGTAGTCTGAGGGAGTCTAAGCAGAGCACATCGATTCAGTCCAATTTCAAAGAACATATATTTATTGTAGCATATTTAAAATAGTTTATATACAGGCTTTTAACCATTTCAGTGCCAGGGAGGCATGCAATGCATTGCTTCACAATTAATTGAATACATCTCTGGCATTCATACGATTACATTTGTGCTGATGTGCTCTTCTTATACACCTGAACTCTTATACTTGCTGCATACTGCAGATTGGGGTAAGAGAACCCTTTAAGTGCTGTGGAGCACCTACTTATAATCATATATACAGATGCCCTACTTTCTCACCTATATTTTTCCTGGGACAGGTGGTTAACAAAACTGAAGAATTGTTGTAGGCATTGGCACTTTCCATCCAATACAAATTCCTGTCTTCTTGCAATTAGGGACTTCCATTAGCTTACTCTTAATGATCTGCTGTCTGTGAAATGCACACCTCATCTTGTTTTTGATCTGCAGGAACCAAAATGTGAATGAGGACACAGCAGATCACTGTTTTTTTCCCATTTAACAAATATTGTAGCTGAGTAGCTGGATTTTAAACATTTGAATGGCAGGGAGTATGCATCATGTTGTTCACCCCTCTGTCATTCATAGGGTTAACCTGCAGCAAGGGTGAGAAACTGTAACTTTCCTCACACTTTACATAGTATATTCTACTTCTAGTCGCTCTTATTTCAACAGTAAAGCATACTACAATGAACTAAGGGTTTATCCTAACCCACAATGGTTCGCTATGCATTAGGCACCCCAGAGGTAACCCTCAGGTACTCAAAATATTAAATGGAAGCCTACATAGCTTCATCGTTCTTTACTGCTTGTAGTATGTTCTATTGTTAAAGAATGTTAATTTCTTTAAATGTAATAGTCAGAAAGCAGATTTTGGGGGTTTCTAGGAATTAAGTCCAGATGAGTGAAATCTGTCTTCTGGCTCAAACACAGTTTGGATAACAAGGGTAATTTTTAGAATTTAGACGCATACAAGTATATTAGCAGTGCTCAAAGGGTGGTTGGCATGTATCTCCTCTATCCTATATTCAAGCATGTCATTCACTTTTCATTCTGTGCTTATGATTACCTAGTCTCATTCAGTGCACACACACCACACACTTGCGTAATTAGGCACACATGCACACTAATATGCGCACGCACGTACGTGCCAGGAGGTCTCTTCCCCCCCCCCCCCCTTTTTTGGCTTGTATTATATTCATGGAGGCATTCTTTATGTGCATCCTATAGATCAATAAGCGATAAACTATACATTTTAATATAATTATATCCTATATAATCGCTAAAACGTGTGTAACGCCACGACATGCACAGTAGACTGCTGCGCGTGCTGCAGTCATGCGCAGTAGAGACTGCCCGCTCTGAAGGAGCGTCCAGCTCTGTATCAGCCATGGCGCTGGCAGTCTCTACTGCGCGTGACTGCCCCGCGACCTGGTGGCAGTGGCACTGTGGCCCGTGTAACGGGCTGTTCAACTAGTTTTATATATTATATTGTTTTTGTGGAGTGGGAGGAGCACTTCCAGAAATATCATGCTTAACAAATGTCCTGAGATTTCTTCCTTGGTGCAATAGGGGTAAAGCAGCATAGGGGGGTTATGCAATAAGGCGTGATAAAATGGAGATTACTTCTCAAACAATATCACTTCTCCAATTCCTATGTTATTCTATAGAGCCTATACACAGAGATCTCCAAAGTTGGATTTAATCTTAGTGCATTTGCTCCATAGAATAACATACGAATTGGGGAAGTTATATCACTGAAGAAATGTCAGTGTTATCACCTCTTTATCACTTTACTGCATCTCCTCCATGGACTCTTCCATGTGCAGTGAGTAAGATGGCTCCCTGTATACCTGGGAAATCACGTGCTCTCACATTCCATTAGAGTTTCCTGGGGCATGTTAACTGTTTTTAGGTGATGAACGTTAAATTCTGGTTTGTATAGTTAGTTTAACCTGTAGAATAAAGTATATTCAAGCTGCTTTCTTATTTGATAATCTTTCTCTTTATCTAGCTTTTGTTGAAACGGCTCTCCCAACTCTTGTCATTCCCATCTTAGAGCCATGTGGCCGCTCAGAGTGTCTACATGTGTTTGTGGATCTTCATTCTGGAATGTTTCAGCTCATGTTATACGGATTTGGTAAGCCTTTGAAGTGATACAGCAATAAGATGTCATTCATTCATTGTCTGGATAGGGCAATGTTGAGTTTGTAGCCTAGAGCCAAACCTTGAAATGACTGAGAATAGTAGAGTTTAGCCATCACTGGAGTGATGCCCATGCTTGGTGCAATGATGACTTTCAGAAATAACCGTTGGTATGGCAAATCTTTGTTTTCTCACCTGTCATTTTGGGGGGTTTAAGCTCAAACCAGTAGGATGCAGGACAAACCAGTAGGATGTTTAACCCTTTGAGTGCCAGAGGGGTACCCAGTGCTGTAGTCTTCTGACACTCAAAGGGTTAAGGCTTCTTCCACATTGGTTACACCACGCACTGATGCAGTGTTTGTCACCCACTGTGAAAGGTCCTGTGCTAGGTTGTTACTCATATCACCTTGTTATAGACACCAAAGTCCAGAATGCCTTATCTTTGTTGTAGATCTTTCACAAGAGCTCTGGGAAATGTAACCGCCAATAAATGGACAACCCAAATAGGTGCCATTCCATATTTGGCCAGCCCAAGTGCGCACCATCCATGACACATCTCCCCTCTGTTCACATTAGCAGTGGCATGCAGGAGAAGGTGTTTGAAACGTGGGGTACTGAACTGTTGCAGGGGGTGGCTACTGGTTGGTATTTAAAGGGGCAATTTCATTAAGAATCTAATGCTGTATTGAAGTCTAATACAACACTGTACAATATCAGTAATCATAGGAACATAGATTTTGATATATAAAGAAAGAACCATCTGGCAAACCAGTCTGCCCATTCCGTTCTTAACCTAATGATACATGTATAGACAGAATGCTTTTTAATCGCCGGTCTAGAAAAATAATAACCAGAAACAAGAAGAGAAATTGTGAGGTTTAGGTTTAATTATTTAATCAACTTCACTCTCCAACTAGATGAGCGAAAAGGTTAACACCGGTTCCTTATAATAATAAAAATGTGCCACTGAATTCAGAGGTGAAAAGAATACTAGCCTTACAATGTGGAATTCCACTTGGTTTTCTTCGAGGAATAAGATTTCGCAACCCTCTGGAATGAACATAGTTAATAATGCCAAGCAGTTAGGTTTTACTTGTAAATATTGAAAAAATGTAAGACTATGACTAGCATACTGACAAAATGTTATTAGAACAGACACAATTGTATCAGCAGGTGGTAGCCACAAGATGCTGAACAGGGAATAACCACGAGAAAGGAATAGAGGTTACTAAATAGTAGCGAGAGTCGTAAAAATCTTTGACAGTCATAGCAACGAGAAAGTATAAGAATACGGAAATAACACATCATAGTATTAACCAGAACTCAGTGATCTATATGAACTGGCATACAAAGCTTTAAAACTACACAGGCTATGGACTGCTGCAGTGTATTGCATCAGTGTTGCCAATGCGATCAACCATATTCCAAAATAAGTAACCCCTTTCATATATCCGCTTGAATCATTCAGCACAGGGATAAATTCTTAACTAAGTTGCAATAGTTACTAATCACCTGCTTCTATTATTGAACAAACAAATGCATAAGAGAGAGAGCAATATAATTAAGAGGCTACTATTCTCTTTGAAGTCAGGTATAACAAGGGAGGTGCAAGTAGATATTGAGCTCTTTGTAGAGCTAACATAGTTAATGAACCATATCCTGCAAGTAAACTAAAATAATAAGGTTTTGGTTTAAATACTCGAATCGGGGTTGCGAGGCACATTAAGGATTTAAGCAGCTAGCAAGGATTACAATTTCTAGGATAGAGACCTCAAAGCATATTAAGGGGTTAACTAAAAACTATCCGTTAAATCTAGCTTAGTTTACCTAGGTATCAGTAGCAACCAACTATAGAGTGATACCTACCTGAAATAATACGGTTCTAATAAACGACAGTATGATATACATGGCTAAATATAAGATATGTTCACTAATTAGGTGGTCTTTCAACCACTAGCTGGATTCAGTAGTGACACATCTGGGATTGGGGAGCTAAGGTGTTGGTTTTAATGATCTGAGATGATAGCAACTAGTGCTATTCCTAGATATTTTAACTATAACACTTCACTAATAGGATGTAGACTGACTTTATTTTACTAAAACCAATAAAAGTTAAGTCTTAGTGGTGACAAAATGACCAAAGACTAATTGTACTGAACTTGTCTCTGTATGAGGAAGGTGATCTCCACATCTAGTTGAAGAGTGAAATTGATTAAATAATTACACCTAACCCTCGTATAATTTCTCGTTTCACCTTATTTTATTAAAGGGATAGTAACACTTCATTTTAACTTTATTTTATTTTGTAGGCATTAAAAAAACATGAAGAATGATATAAGTCTTATCTCTCAAACCTTTATGGTTTATGAGATATTCACAAGCAAAGTTCCCCTCCCCGCCCCTTTTACCTAGTGTAAGCCATCTCTTCTCAGATGTGAGTCTGGTTGTATGACAGTACAGATAACAGAAGGGGACAATTTTCTTTGTATGAAAACAATGAAAGCCCTTCCCCCCTTGACAAGTTTTTCAGCTTTTTCCATTATCTTAATTGAAGATTGTCCCTCTCTGCAGTCTACCTGGGCATCTCCCTTCTGATCTGGTTGAACAGGGGGGGATACTTTGTTTGTGAATATCTCTTAAACCATAAAGGTTTCAGAGATAAGACTTATATCATTCTTCATGTTTTTTTAAAGCCTACAAAATAAAATAAAGTTAAAATGAAGTATTACTATCCCTTTAAGGGGTTAGTAATGTCTCATTTTAATAAAATGGTAGATATTAAAACATTAACTGGTGCTTGCTCATGCGGTTGGCACTTAAGGGCCATTGACTTTTAAATTTCTTTCATGCAGTCTGAATCAGGGCTCCCCAATGCTGTACAGCCACATGGGGAGCCCTGAAATCCATTACAGTCATGGGTCCTTATCGCATGTTGGACCCATGACGTGCCAGGACCCTTAGGGGTCCTTAAGGAGTTAAGAGACAAACCCATAAGTGGAAAGTAGTCTTAATATTGCTGTGCTTACAACAACATAAGAGGAAAGAGACTTGGGCATTATTTCAGATTAATGTAGACAAGCAATGCAGTAGAGCAGTGGGATAAGCAATCCAGTTTCTTGGTTGTACAAGAGGTGGAAGACTGAGGTACTAATTGTACTGTATATTTCACTGTTAAGAATTCTCCTGGAGGCAGTTCAGAGAAGAGCCACCAAAATGATATGCATCTTCGTGTCACATGTACCCGAATAGACTCAAATAACTTAATATGTGCAGGTTGATGAAAGGAGGGAAAGTGTTAATATGATAGAAATATTCTAATAAGTACTAATTTATAGAAAATATGTGAGTTTTATGGAAAAGCCTCCCAGAAAAGGTGGTAGAGACAAATACTGTAAGGGAATTAAACAATGTCTGTAATGAAGAAGTGTGTATGGCTGTTCTAATTAGATAGGGGATTAGATAGGGAAATGGTCAGACTGGACAGGCCAGATCTATTTCTTGCCTGCCTGCGTGCGTGCGTGCCTGCCTGCCTGCGTGCGTGCGTGCCTGCCTGCGTGCGTGCGTGCCTGCGTGCGTGCCTGCGTGCGTGCGTGCCTGCGTGCGTGCCTGCGTGCGTGCCTGCGTGCCTGCGTGCCTGCGTGCCTGCGTGCGTGTGCCTGCGTGCGTGTGCCTGCGTGCGTGTGCCTGCGTGCGTGTGCCTGCGTGCGTGTGCCTGCCTGCCTGCGTGCGTGCGTGCGTGTCTGCCTGCCTGCCTGCGTGCGTGCGTGCGTGTCTGCCTGCCTGCCTGCGTGCGTGCGTGTCTGCCTGCCTGCCTGCGTGCGTGCGTGTCTGCCTGCCTGCCTGCGTGCGTGCGTGTCTGCCTGCCTGCCTGCGTGCGTGTCTGCCTGCCTGCCTGCGTGCGTGCGTGCGTGCGTGTCTGCCTGCGTGCGTGTCTGCCTGCGTGCGTGTCTGCCTGCGTGCGTGTCTGCCTGCGTGCGTGTCTGCCTGCGTGCGTGTCTGCCTGCCTGCCTGCGTGCGTGCGTGCCTGCGTGCGTGCCTGCTTGCCTGCCTGCGTGCGTGCGTGCCTGCTTGCCTGCCTGCGTGCGTGCGTGTCTGCCTGCCTGCGTGCGTGTCTGCGTGCGTGCGTGCGTGCGTGTGTGCGCGTGTCTGCGTGCGTGTGTGCGCGTGTCTGCGTGCGTGTGTGCGCGTGTCTGCGTGCGTGTCTGCGTGCGCGTGTGCGTGTCTGCGTGCGTGTGCGTGTCTGCGTGCGTGCGCGTGTGTGTGTGTGTGTGTGTGTGACAACTGTGTTGAAAGGTTATAAACAGTGAAACAATTGCTGTATTAACAAACCATGCTGTCAGTGGAATAATTTTGGTTTTGATTTCTAGACCAGATCACATTGGATGATATAGAAAAATCCATAAATGATGACATGAAGCGAATTATTCCTTGGTTACAGCAACTCAAGTAAGTTTATGGAAATCTTAAGACTTAAAGGTACACAGCTCCTTTGAAATTGTTTTTTTTTTTTTTTTTAAGATCCACTTTATCCTTTTTTATTTTGGAGAAATTGATGTTTATGATTATTTAATACACGTTATCAGTTTCTCTTACGTTGTGGAAAACAGGAGGAATTGAGTTAAGTAGTTACCGTTAGGAGGCAGGGCACTTGCAGAAAAAGCTTTCTGGAGGAGTAGACTCTCTCATCTCTACTTAATCCCTGCCCAGCACAAGCATTAGTTTTAAGTGTCCTGCCTTTTTGAAGTTTAAGGGACTTATGTTTCTCTTAATTTTTCTTTTCTAATATATTCTTTAATTTTACAGTTTTTTGGGGGTAGCATTTCCCCATAAGGATGGAGCCGTGAGTCCTGGGATAGTGAGTATACTTCATGTGCGCGTGTCTGTTGTAGGAAGCTACCTTGGTGGCTCATTTACCCTCCAAAAATTTCCTGAAGACCCTTAAAGATTTTTTTTTCTTTTCATTTTTGTGGACACTGTGCCTTTAAAACCTAGTACTTGAGGTTGCCTTTGCTCTAGCAGCCTTCTCTGCCATCTTATTCCATGTGGTTCTGTGTGTTCCCAATATAGCAGACTTCACAGTAAGTGAGAGACTGATATACTTATGAGCGGGAGCCCTGGAATTGGGATCCCTCACCATCATAGCTGTTTTGTTTGGGATGGTGTTACTACTTCTTGCTTATCTATGGCCATATTTTTTAGGGTATAATAGCAGTGACAGAGCCTAAAGGGGATTTGCGGAAGCCTAGGCTACCAGAGCTACATCCGTTTCATCAGCAGTGATCACCTATTTATTTTGCCAGTCTAGTTTTGACTGCGTGTCAACTAGGTCTGCATATCTTGTGCTGCGCTGAATATGTTTCTCGCTAAGACTACCGGTCTTTCTGTGGCTTTGCTCCACACTCTTTGGTTGAAGCTGATTAGTCTTCTAAAGTCACTTTTTTCACCTTCCTGTTTGTGGGTAAAGAGCTGTTTGGGCCCAGATTGGATGATAAGGTCATTAGCCTTGCCATTGTGGGCAAGAGTATTCTATTAACCCAGGGCACGCCTAAGCATCAGAGTTTCTGTGAAAATCTCACTTTATTTGTTCCCCCTCTACTGCTTTCAAGTGTCCAGGGGTCCACCCTCGATCTCCTCAAGTCAGCCCTGTTTTTGTCACAAATCCAATTTGGCCTGGATATTTAATAAGCTTTTCTCTGTCGTCCAATACAGGTTACTGGTAACTTTGGGTAGGCGATCCGCATCTTTAAGTGTAGGCAGGAACAATTGTAGAATTGTATGCAGGGGGTGGAGCCTACCTTTCCTCCTTGGCTGCAGCTAGCCAACCAGCTCCAGAAAGATTTGTTCTTTGGTGAGGACACAGGCAAGAGAACAGTTCTGCTATAGTTTTTAGAATTTTTTTTTTATTTTTCTGTTAGAAATGGAATACCACCATTATGCAGATTACCATAATTGACAATGCTCTTAGCTGTGGCTAGATCAGTAACCAGGTGCTTTTTGTGGACCTTAAGCCCTGAGGGGGAAAGGCTTGGCTACAAGTTCTTTCCTCAGGAGTTGCCCACAGAAGCTTCTTCTCAATACATGGTAGTCTGAAGACAGAAGATCTGCAGAAAAGGTGAGCAACCCTTTTGAGTGCTGCAGGTCCACATGTCCCACAGTGCCCCTCCGCACAGGGGTTTACCTTTGGAGTTTCTGTTGCATACTCCTGCACTCATTGGGTCTAGCTGTATGTCTGTTGGATGTTTTGGAGCAGGTTTATGGGGTACTTTAACCCTTTAGCTGCTGGGTTTGCATTTTGGGGGGGGGTTCTGACACTTTTCCTACTGGCTAAGTGTTTTTTGGGTATTCTAACATGTTCTAGTGATGTTTCATACATTTTTCAGGGTCTCCCTCAAGTCCATTTTTGCCACTGCTGGCACTGCCATGTGTCCAGCATTCGCTGCAGCATGGGTGAACCGGGCCATTGCGGTCTGTACTGAACAGCTCACCCTGGCTGTCTGTCAGGGTGCTCCTACTTCGGATATGTTACGCCTTCTTGCCAACATTTCTGAGGCACAGCACTATGTTTCTGCTGCTTTATTTGATGCCATCTGCTTGGTGGCCAGGGTTTACACTATGTCTGTGGTTGCCAGACTGGCTCTGCTGACACTTCTTCCAAGAAAGCATTGCTTTCCTTACCTTTTCAGAGTATGTTCTTATTTGGCCAGATCTTAAAGATCTGGTCAGTGAGGCCACTGGGGGTAAAGAGTACCCTTCTACCTTTGGTCCCCAGGAAAAAAATGCCGCTTAAGCGTAATCTGTGTTTTAGTCCCTTTCAGACTGAGACACATCCGGCGAACCAGACGGTTCCCTCAGCTCCGCGTGCCTCCCCCAAGTCCAAACAGCAATGGAAGCCCAAGGTCTCCTCCAAGCCCAAGGCTTCCAAGCCTTCTTCGGCATGACTCACCAAACCCAGGTCCCCACTCTGCTGTGGGTGGCCGTCTGTGTCGCTACCTCAGCGTCTGGGAGGATTCAGGACCCAGGGGTTTTAGAGGTGGTGGTGGAAGGATACAGGATCCTTTTCGTCTCTCTTCCTCCATTTTGTTTCTTTCCTTCTCATATGCCTCAGGACGTGGAGAAACGCTGGCTGTTCAACGGCGCTATTCAGGCTCTTCTTTGACAAGGATGTTATAGAGCTGGTTCTAGTTCAGGACAGAGGTATGAGTTTTTACTCTAACCTCTTTGTGGTCTCCAAAATGAACGGCAGTTGTCTCCCTATATTGGATTTGAAGGATCTCAATTCCTTTGTGACCCGGACTCATTACCAGGAGTCCCTACAGATGGTGATTGCTGGTATGTCCCTGGGGGAATTCCTTACTTCTCTGGATCTTCAGGACACGTTTTTACACATTGCCATTCATCCAGAGAGCTAGCAGTATCTCAGATTTGTCTGTGACTGAGAGCACTTTCAGTTTTCAGCTCTTCCCTTTGGTCTAACTACAGCTCCTCAAGTTTTCAGCCGTGTCTTGGGAGCTTTAGTGTTCATCCTCCACCGGGACGGCATCAGAGTTACTCCATACATTGATGACCTGCTTCTGAAAGCCTCCTCTGCGGAACTTCTTCATCAGCAGGTTCAGCTATGCATTCATTCTCTCACCCATCACGGGTGGATCATCAACGTGGACAAGTCAGATCTTGTCCCATCCCAGCATCTGGTCTTCCTTGGCCTTTTCTTCGACACTCAGAAGAGCATGGTGTTTCTCACGGACGGGGTAGCTCACCAGATCACCCACAGGGTTTCTGCGGTCCTGGCTCAAGATCCAGTTCCAGCCAAGAAGCTGTCCTCTCTAGTGGGGAAATTCATCTCCACCATAGAACGGTCCCGTTTGCCTTGGCACACACCAGGGAACTCCAGAGATTTGTGATCCAGGGGTGCAATGGTCACCCGTACCTTCTGAAGATGTCGGTGTCCCTCCCTCTTCATGTGGAACTAAGTTTGTCATGGTGGCTTGACCTTACCAATCTGCTGAAGGGCAAGTCCTTCCTGTATCCTTCTGGACCACGGTGACGACAGACACCAGCCTCTCCGGCTGGGGAGCGGTCCTGGGTCACCTGAATGCTCAGGGCCGGTGGTCTCCAGAGGAATCTCTCCTTCCCATCAACATGTTGGAGCTTTGGGTGATATTTCATGCCCTTCGTTGTTAGACATCTCAGCTGGAAGACTGTCCAGTCCGGTACAGTCCGACAACTCCACGGCCATGGCTTTTCATCAACAAGCAGGGTGGAACGAGAAGTCTCGCTGCTTGGTTAGAGGTCAAGGCTATTTTGTCCTGGGCAGAACACGTTCCTGCCATATCTGCAGTGCACATTCGTGGCGTAGACAACGTCATGGCGGACTTCCTCAGTCGATACACAGTGGACAGAGGAGAGTGGGAACTGCAGCTAGAAGTGTTCACCCTCATTGTTCTGAAGTGGGGTCTTCCTTACATCGACCTGATGGCGCCAAGACACAACAGGAAGGTTCCGAGGTTCTGCTCTCAGTGGAGGGGCCCTCTAGCTCTGGCGGTGGATGCAATGTGCATTCCTTGGTTTTTTCATCTGGCTTATATCTTTCCTCCCCTCCCAATGTTGCACAGGCTGTTACAGAAATTGAGACTGGAATGCTGTCCAGTCATTCTGATTGCTCCGTACTGGTCTCGCCAAGCTTGGTTTCCAGAGTTGCTGGATGTGTCAGTGGCGGAGCCATTCAGACTCCCTTGCCATCCGGATCTTCTACAGGGTTACCTAGCTTTGATGGCTTGGAAATGGAATTCTCACTATTGAAGAAGAAAGGAATTTGATCTGCTTATGGTCCTGGCCTTTTTGCAGGATGGTGTGGATAAGGGCCTCAGTTTGAGTTCCCTTAAGGTTCAGACTTCTGCGCTCTCTGTTTTCTTTCAGAGGAGCATTGCCATCCTTCCTGATGTCAAGGTTTTCTTCCGGGGAGTTGCTCATACTCATCCTGCCTTCAAGAATCCCGCTCCTCCTTGGTATCTTAACTTGGTTTTGGGCGTTCTTCAGCTCCCTCCATTTGAGTCCTTGGCTACTATTCCTCTATGCCGGGTGACGTGGAAAATGGCCTTTCTCCTGGCGATTGTGTCCATTCGCCGTGTCGCGGAGTTACATGCTCTGTCCTGTAAACCACCTTTTTTTGGTGGTTCACAAGGACAAGGCGGTACTTCGCACTTCTCAGGAGTTTCTTCCGAAGGTGTTTTCGGAGTTCCACGAGATTGTGGTGCCTTCTTTCTGCCCTGACCCCACCTCTGACAAGGAGAGGGATCTCCACTTGTTGTTTGTGGTGCGTTCTCTCAAGTTTTATGTACATCGCACTGAGTCTATCAGGCAATCAGGCACGTTGTTCGTCATTCCTGAGGGTGGTCCTAGTTGGGGGAAGACCTGCATCCAAGGTGACTATTGCTTCTTGGATCAAGTTCACTATTCGTAAGGCTTACGAGCTGAGGAAGAAGCCTGTCCCCTTTTGGGTCACGTCTCATTCTACAAGATCTATTGGGGCTTCTTGGGCTTACAAGAATCAGGCCTCCGCTGATCAGTTGTGCAAGGCTGCCACTTGGTCATCTTTGCACACCTTTTCGAAGCACTACCATATTTATGTGCTGACATGGGCTGATGGCAGTTTTGGGAGGAAGATTGTGGAGGCTGCCTGTCTAGGATCTTCACTTTTTGGTGCTTCCTTCGCTTTTGAGCCCTGTTGGCTCTAGTTCAGTGTGCTGCGTAACAGTTCCTGGGGTGTTGTTACCCCTGTTCAGTGTCCGTTGACACTTCATTGTTTTGTTGGGCTATCTCTGATCTGATCATATCTGCTCTGGTGACTTTGGGGGCCTTGCGCCTGGTCCTTGCCTTCCTTCCCGTCTCTGGGAAACTCAATGGTTGGACATCCCAAAGTTACCAGTAACCTGTATTGGACGACAGAGAAAAGAGGATCTTCTTGTTACCTGTTAAATACTTTCTCTCAGTTCATACGGGTTACTGGTCTTCCCACCCTGTCAAGGGACCATGCTTGGCTCTCCTGTGGCAGACTCTGGATGTCCTTCGGGGTCATGCTTACAGGAGTCTTCTTTCACTTCTACTATTTAGTCAATAGTGTCTGAAATCTTTCTGGAGCTGGTTGGCTAGCTGCAGCCATGAAGGGAAGGTAGGCTCCACCTCCTGCATACAATTCTAGAATCGTCCCCGCCTACTTAAAGGGGCGGATCGCCTACCCAAAGTTACGAGTAACCTGTATGGACTAAGAAAAAAGGATTTAACTAGTAAGACTAAAATCCTCTCTTCACTGATGAGACTCCCTGAACATGACATGTGCAGGGCAGCAGTAGACGATGGGATGACGCTAGGTAATCCTACAAGGGCGATTGAATCAAGTTCAGTTATTTTTTTTTTCCTGTGCTGATTCTTTGTCAAGGATTTCCACAGACCTCTGGAGGGCTCTCCAGTTCTGGAAGCAGTCCAAGCATTAATGAACATGGAGGTCTTGGTCTCGGTCCCCTGGAATTTTTTTTCCAGTTTCTTTATAGTACCCAAGTAGAATAGGACTGTCTCCTGGTACTAGACCTGAAAACATACACCATGGTTCAAGATGGAATTTCTGCTTTTGCTCGTTTCCACCATATGTTCAGGGGAGGTCTTGTCTTCTCTGGATGCAGAGTTTCATGTTCCCATTAATGCAAAGCACCACATTGTTTCAAGATCACCACTGCAAATTTATGGCTCTTCCGTTTAAGCTGAGATCTGCACTGAAGTTATTCACCAAACTAATGGCAGCTTTGTTCAGCCAAATCCTGGTGCAGGGGATCTTATACCCTCTCTGGACTATCTTCTTCAGCAGGCTTCAATTGTAGGACCTACAAAGTGAGGTGCTGAAACTTAAAAAGGCCTTCCTGTTCCCCCTCAGTCTTCCTTAGCATGAGATTAGATAAGTTTCAAGAAAGGATTGTCCTGCCAGAGGATGTGTCCATAACATATCTCATGCCCTTGCCAGTCTGTTGGCAGGATTGAAAGGTGTTGGGAACGAAAGTCTCAGCATTGAAGTCAGTGCCTTATGGGCTGTTTCACACTGGTGCCCTTCTGCTCAACTTTGCTGTCCTGCTTAATTTCTCCATCCCTCCAAACCAAGATGGATCTGGTGGTGTCTCCAGGGGAAAAAATAATCTGTCCATTGTCAATTTGCTATGGTAGAGCGATCTGTAGTGACTCTTCTCTGCCTGTCAGGTTGGGGGCAGCCTTCGGTCCACCGGTGGCTCAGGGTGTTTGTACAGTCAGAATGCTTTCTTCAAACCTTTTGTTGTGTATGCCTACTCCATTTTTAGGCATCATAGGCCTCCATGAGCTCTGAATATGTTCTTTGGAATGTTTCAGAGAGAACTTTGAGTCTCTGCCTTGCGTGTCTGTCTGCTTCTTGATCCTTAAGACCTTTTTCCTTCTGGCTATTGTTCCTTTTCCACGTGGAGGAGAACTGAAGGCTTTGCCTTGTAAAGTCGTCCCCCCCTCCCCCAGATGAGGAGGTTCTGCTTTCTTGTTTTCAGTTTCTTTGCAACGTGGGTTGTTTTCTCATATTAATAAGGAGATTGTTCTTGCTGCTTTGTCCTTATGCATAGTCTGAATGTGATTGTGTCTCAAGCGCAACATTTATTTCACTGAATCTTTCAACACGTTGGATATGCTGTTTGTTATTCCTAAAGGCTCGCTTGCATGCTCTGAGGCTTCTAAGATTACAGTGGTCTAATGGATCAAGGTGGTCAATTTCCAGGCCTATGTTGTTATAAAGAGACCACTACCCTTTTGGTTATGGCTTATTGCCCCAGAGTGGTGATTGTACCTTCGACCTGCAAGAAACAGACCTCTGCAGAGCAGATGTGCAAGACGGCAAATATGTTCATCCCTTCACATATCTGCAAAACACAGGACTTAAATTACAATCCGCACAATCAAAAATATGATTGTGCTGAAGCCAATATGGGGTGAATTCCTCCAGGTAGAAGTGACCGTGTAGGTGCTGGTCTTTCTTATTTGTGGTAATCTTTCTTTTATTGCATAGTTCTGTGTGGCAGTGACCGTTGACACCTGAGGTTCATAGTTTTGTTTGGTTTTGATTGAGACTGGAATTCTTGTTGGGACAGCTTTGGTATATCATGTGCTCTGCAATGCATGAAAGGGAAAAGGGGATTTTGTTTACTTACCAATAAATCCAGGTCTCCACCCTTGTGGACCACAGGACATCCCTCCCTGACAGAGAAATGTTTGAGTTTGGAGCCGGGATGTTTTCAATTTTCTTTGGCTTTTGTTACTTTTTTTTTTTTTTTTTTTTTTTTTTTTTTTTAATATTCTTCATTATCTTGGATATTCATAAGGCTTCTGTGCTGGGCAGCCATTTTGATTTGGAAGGGAGTCTCCTCCAGATGGTTTTGTCTGATAGTGCCCTGCCTCCTAATGGTAGCTATGTAACCGCATGGTTCTTGTGTTCAGCAAGGACTAAGAGAAAATGATTGATCAGTAGGTACACACAAATTCCCTTTTCTTCCATCTCTCTGGTGGAAACTGTAGATTTTAGTGGCTTAAGAAGGTAGATGGGTTATTTTAGACCATGTGTAATTATTCAGGGTTCATCATACTGGAAAAAGAAAAGTTCTGCTGAGACTAGATTCTCTAACTACGAAATCAAAAATCTCACTTTTATTACATTTGGGAAAACTGGATGCACAAGGCAGTTTATGTAGATGTTACTTTTAGGAAGACTCAAAGCTGTGTATGTAACCGGTCGATTATTAGTATGGGACAAGAATCCAAAACTCCTCCTTTTGTTTCCTAATACATTTTTTCTTTTTGAATCTTCTTTTATAAGTGCAAAGTGGACCAAATGCAGGAGTTAGATCACATTTCTAATCATCTGAATGGACATATAAGACCTTGTGTGCTAGGGGAAGACCTTTCTGTTGCTTAGGATGTCAAATGTTTGTGTGTGGATTGGAAATTGGCTGAAAGATAGAATGCAAAGAGTGGTAGTAAATGGCAAGTTCTCCAGTTGGATAAACGTGATAAGTGGAGTGCCTCAGGGATCTGTCCTGGGTCCTCTTCTTTTTAATTTGTTTATTAATGACCTCCCAGAGGGCATAGGAAGCCATGTATCAGTGTTTGCCGATGACACAAAATTAAGTAAGGTAATAAAGTCTGAACTGGATGTGTCTTCATTACAAGAGGACTTGGACAAATTGAGTAACTGGGCAGGCAAATGGCAAATGAGATTCAATATAGACAAGTGTAAAGTTATGCATTTTGGGTATAATAATAAAAATGCAACATATAGTTTAAATGGTGTTTCTCTGGGGAAATCTACTAATGAAAAGGATTTAGGAGTAATGGTAGACAATAGACTTTGCAGTAGCATGCAGTGCCAGCTGGCAGCTGCAAAGGCCAATAAGATATTGGCATGTATTAAAAGGGGTATTGACTCAAGGGAGGAAGATATAATTATGCCTCTTTACAGGTCCATGGTAAGACCCCACCTAGAATATGCTGTTCAATTCTGGGCGCCCTTTCTGAAGAAGGACATTATGGAACTAGAGAGAGTGCAGAGGAGGGCTACAAAATTAGTAAGGGGAATGGAAAGTTTTAGTTATGAAGAGAGGTTAGAAAAGTTAAACTTGTACACACTAGAGAAACGGCGTCTTAGAGGGGATATGATAACACTATATAAATATGTTCAAGGCCCATACAAAGGGCTTTCAAAAGACCTGTTCATTAACAGAACAGTACACAGGACAAGGGGCCACCCGCTTAGACTTGAGGAAAGGAGATTTAGTCTACAACAGCGGAAGGGTTTCTTTACAGTAAGGACAATAAAGGTATGGAATGCACTTCCGGAGGAGGTGGTGCTATCAAATACATTAGATGCCTTTAAAAGGGGCCTGGATACTTATTTAAAAGAGCATAATATAGAGGGCTATGCACGTTAGTATTGGGATTAATACTTAGTTAGGGCTTGTTGATCCAGGGAGAAATCTGATTGCCATTTGGAGTCAGATGCCTTCTTTTGGGTCAGCGATGGTAAACAGGAATAGGAAAAGGGTTGAACTGGATGGACGCAAGTCTTTTTTCAACCTAAATTACTATGTAACTATGTAAAAACCCCATTTAAATTGATGGTGTGGATTTTTCCCATAATTTGTCCTCTTATGTCTAAGGCTTATTGTGCAGTAACATTTTTGTGTATTGCTTTTTGTTTAGGTTTTGGCTGGGACAGCAGCGTTGCAAACATTCAGTGAAACATCTTCCTACAGTGTGCAGTGAAACCTTGCATTTGACAAACTATGCAACTCATCCGATAAGTAACCTCTCCAGGCATACACTGTTTATAAAGCTCACGCGTCTTCCTCAGTACTACATAGTAAGTGTTCAACCCATTCATTGCATAGTTGCTGATCGTCCTTCCTTCTCATCTATTAACTTTTATTTTGTCCATGGGCTACTTTCTGAGAATGTAACCAGTCCAATATGAATTTCATTTTGTTGCAACATCTCTCAACTTCAGCATGTAAATAAGGAGCAATGTTTGCAATTATATATGCTTTTTTGGTTTACATACAGCGTGTTTTATAAATTTTTGTTGTAGGACATTTGGTTGTGCTCCATTATTTTTTTCTCTTTTCTTCTCCCATAAGACTTTTATAATTCTCTACTTTAATTTCAAATATTTCTGTTCCTTTAAATATAACTAACTTAAAATACAATCCTTGTGTCTCTGACCAACACTTTTCCATTAGTTGAGGGATTCACATTAAGGGCTCCATCCAGTAAAGCATGGTAAAACTGCCATTAAGGCAAAAGGTGTTACCGACAGTCAGCCATGTCTGAATAGCATAGCTATGCATTAAGCCATCTACCAGAATGGCTAACAGGCGTAGGTCCAAAAAATACATGTAGCTTCATAATCTTTGGCATCACACCTTTTTTACCTCACCTTGCATTCATATCAGTCGCTAAACAATGACACATACTTCAACATCAAAGGAAATGAGAACTGTCAATGACATCTAGCAACGCTAAACTTTGTCAACACAGGTTCAAACTTGTAGCCAATCACAACACAAAGTAACAAGTACATTCAAATAAACATATCTATACCCCAAATTAAATGATATACCTTGCCTGTGTTTCGAGTTTTTAGCGAGCTAGAGCACAGGGCCCAGGAGCAGTAGTTAGAGCTAGAGAGAGGAGTGGACATTTGAGCAAGAGACTGAGTTGGGAGTGGAGAGCATTGCAATAAAATTAACACATCATAAACTTTGGCTGGCGCTCACACATACACACACCCCTTATATTTTTTGCAACACACAAGACAACTTTGTGCAGGGGAGTGACAGAGCGAGTGTGATAGTGTGTCTGTGAGGCATGTGTGAGTGGGTGTTAAGTGGCAGGGAGAGCAGAAGAGGCTAGAGGGATAGGTAGAGGCGGAAGGTGAACAGGGCATCCCCGATCAGGGAAGAAGAGGGAGAACAGCTGGGTGGAGGGGTACCAGAGTACAGAGAGGTACACAGCAAACAGAGAGGGGACTGCCAGTGCAACGAGGGGTGGATGTCTGGGTGCACCATACACAGGGACCACATAGGCAGGGCCTGAGCCTCGAACCAGCAGGCAGAGTTCAGACACGCCCTTGGCTGATGTGGATTATGATATATTGCATGACCCTATGTCCTCCCACAAAGAGAATATGGTACTCGTACAGAGTATCCTGGAAAGGGAGAACATCTTGGTCACGACAGTGAGAGTCAGTGGTCTGGGTGCAAGTAATATCGCCTGGCGTCAGGTCCTCTGCAATGTAAACACGGTGTCCAGTTGTAAGCGGACCATAGAGTCCATCAAGTGGGGCGACTAAAAGGTGTGTCAAAAACAAGATAGGGCACCTTGTCATGCACGGCAGAGGCACCAGAGGTGTGGTCCCCCTGCGTATCCATTTCAGTGCCTGGAAGGAGATCCTGCTCCAGAAGCTGTCCACAACAGTTGTTCAGGAGATCTCTGGTGGATGTGACACTAGCGATGACACCACCCATCAGACTCCTGGTAATTACATCATTACTTAACTGTACACCACACAAACACTCACTGCTAGTATGGCACAACACAGTGACCCAGGGCCATTGGACTGCAAACACCTGGGCCTGATAGGTGAGCCACAGTGCCCCCAACAGCTCTGACTTCACACCCCCAGCTCAGGTTGAACCTGGGGAACAACAACCTGTGGCCAGTGAGGAGTTGATTGATGTGGTGGGGGCAGAAGCATACTCCACACATTCCTTACTTGCTATCCTCCTGACACCTGTGCCTCCACACGCCTCACCACCTGTAGCAGAATCTGAACAACATCCAGACTACAGGAACACAACTGGCAACAGATAGAGGCCAAGCAAGGACAAGAACCATACCCAGCACCAAAAATCCATGCCCTCATCATCTTCCGCAGGTACCCAAACTATCAGGATGGATGAAGATTTTTTTAGCATCCAGAGGAGGCTACTGAGGGAGGCAAGCAGATCCACAAGATACTGGAGGAGGTGTCAGCGACACATGCAGATAAACACAGCCACCCTCACTGCAATTGAATCCCAGCAAGCAATTTGAACCTCTGAGTTACTGCACATTGGGACCAAACTGATTGAAATGCTTGGCCATATGCTGGTTGAAATGAGATAGCAGAATCGCGTTCAGAGGCTGAAGATGAAGGCACAACAATCCACAGAAAGGACAACTTGCAGCCACCTCCCCCTCCAGTATGACCCCCACACCAACCCCAACAATGTAGAGTCACTAGATAGTCAGTGAGGGCATCCACCTCTACATCCATCCATTTGTCATATTTCTCCCAAATAAAATTGTACTTATTGAGCCCAGTTAGGTCTGGGATTCTTTCTGGTTTCTGACCAGATCAGTGACAGAGATGTCTCCAGTGCAGAGCAATGCAGTGGACATAACTCCTGCACTTATTACTTGTTTGTAAGGTGTTGAACCATTGGTAACAACACACATCACATATACTGTTGTCAAATTTCAACTCGATCCACCAAGAAAAGCAAAATAACATAAATGTGATGTAAGTTGCGGTTCAACTTATACATTCTTAGCATACTATGTGCAAGACTTTCCCAATTTAGTTTGAGTCAGTGGTGTGGTTATAAAGGTTTTAGCTAACCATGCTTTTGATTTCAAATATTCACTGTAAAGATAAAATAGCAAAACCTAAATATGCTGGGATTCACACTCTGATTAGGGAAAAATCCATAACATAGCTAATCCTTTCAGGTTAATGATTGAAAAAATGTTGTTTGGCTACAGGACAGGAATATGAAGAACATTTCCTTGCGTTCCTACATTTCAAACTCCACTCATGCCCTCTGTTTATTTCATAGACCTATAAGATAAGAGATCTGACTTCATAAGTATAATGGATACATAACTATTTGCTACATTAATAAATGGATAATACAACATAAACATTTCCAGATATAGTTTTGAAGGCGATCAACTCCCTTTGAGATGCTGAACAATACAATAAAGCATAAACATGTTTGCATTGTAACCAAATGTATTGCAGACTTTTGGTAAGCATCCAAAGATTACTTTTAATAAAAAGACTCCACTGGAGACACAGGAAGAACCTTCATAAGAGGCTGTCTATCACCAAAAGGTTCTCCAGACAATAACCCTTTTCAGAGTCTGCTTTGGTCAGTGGGCCTCCCCTCCTGCTGTGGATCACCCAGTCTCCAGGCTAGCCAAGTCTACTGCCCTGCCTTTGGCAGATACAGCAGGCCTGGAGGATACAGCGAATAAGAAGCTGGATTCTTTCCTCAGTACAGGTTTTGCTGCCAGGGGGGTTGCACAGAGGCCTGTTTTTGCCTCTGCCTGGGTTATCAGGGCTGTTGCCATGTGGGGTGAGTAGCTGATGTAGGATGTCTACATTTATGCTTTCAACCAGGATCTGTTGGTCTTTTTTTTTTTTTTTTTTTTTTTTTTTTTTTTTTTTAAAGCCAACATGAAGGAGGCTCTTTTTGAGGTGGTAAGGTTGTCTGCTAAAGCCCCAGCCTTTTCATTGTGTGACGCTTGTTGTGGATTAAGATTTGGTCTGCAGATCAATCTTCCAAGAAGTTACCCTTTCAGTGTCTGTATCTGTTTGGACCTGAACTGAAGCTGATCATTAGTGATGCTAATGGGGCAAGAGTATCTTGTTACCTCAAATGCTCTCTAACATCCAACAATGGAGAGGGAACTGCATCTTTTTTGTACCCCTGCCAAATGGAGATGCAGAGGCCATCACAGGCCTCCTGCTTGCGCCCCTCCTCCAAGCCCAGACAGCAGTGGCAGCCCAAGCTAATAGCTTCAAGGGCTGTCTGTCAAGGCAGAGTCCGCATTACTGATCTGCCGGTTCCTGTATGGAATCCTCGGTGCATCAGTGGATTTTGCAGGTAATCTTCAGGTCCCTTTCTCCTTATTGATTCTTTTTGTCCCAGGTGCCAAAGGAGCAGTGCAAGGCATGGCTGTTTCAGGGGGCAGTGAATTCACTGCTAGACAAGGAATTTCTGATTCCATTACCTCTCCAGGAGCACAGTTCAGTTTTTGTATTCCAACCTGTTTATGGTTTGAAAGGAGGAGGAACCTCAAATGTCTCAACAAGTTTGTGGAGACTGCATACTTCAAGATGGAATACTTGCTTTTTGTCATCGCAGCAATGTGCCCAGGGGAGTATCTGGCATCTATGGACCTTCAGGATGTATACCTACACATCCCTATACACACTGACAGCGAACGATATCTGCGTTTTGCCTATGATTACGACCACTACTAGTTTATTGCTCTGCTGATTGGCTTTGCTTGCACTCCTCTGGTTTTCACCAGAGTCATGGGGGTCTTAGCTGCCTTCATTCCCACCCGGGCATTTCTATGAAACCTTAACTGGACAACCTTTTGATCAAGGCTCCTTCCTGGGAGCTCTTGGCCCAGCACGTCCAAGAATACGCTCATCTCCTGGTCTACCATGGTGGATCCTGAACATGTTGGTCATCTCCAGTGCTGTCCCAAGAGCTGGTGTTCTTAGGCATGAGATTCAACACTTGCCTAGGGAAAGTGTTCCTTCAGGATGAACAGATCCTGCAGGTTATGCAGTGTGTCTCAGGCCCTGGTGTGGCCCTCTGCCTCAGTCACGTACATGAGAGTTCTGGGCAAACTAGTGTAAACATTAGAGGTTGTGCCTTGCTTTCAGGTGGACACCAGAGAGCTCCAGAGAAATCATCTAGAATTGGTCTGGAAATCCTGCTGTTCTGAATCGGCAGATCTCCCTCTTGCTGGAGGCCAAAAGGGACCTGCAGTTGTGGTTAGAGAGAGATGCGTCCTGTAGCAGGGGAAATCACTTGTGATATCGGAATGGACTCTGGTCATGACTGACGCCAGCATGAGTGGCTTGGGTGCTTTTCTGGTTCACCTGGTGATCCAGGGCAGGTGGAGTCCGAAGGAGACTCTTCAGTCCATTAATGTTCTGGTACTCAGAGTGATCAGTCTAACTTTTGGGTATTGGACCTCCCAGTTGAAGGGACATCCAGTGCAAGTCCAGTAGGACAATGCTACGGCCGTGGCTTAAATCAACTGGCATGGGGGCATACAATGTGATGCCTCCTGGTTACGAGGTGAGGTGCATTCTAGGTTGGGCAGAAGCCCATGTTCCGGTCATCTCTGCTGTTCTCATTCCAAGGGTAGAAAAAGTGCTGGTGGACTTCCTAAGTCACCAAGACATGGTTCTACCTGATTGTGCAATAGTAGGAGTTGCCAGTGATAGGCCTAATGACCAGAAAGGAAAACAGGAAGGTTCTGGTATTCTGCTCCCAGAAGGATGACCCTCTGGCCTTTACCACTGACGCAACATTGGTTCCTTGGAGCTTCCAACTTGTTTATATCTTTCCTCCATTTCCCCTCATTCCCAGGGTACTCAGGAAGGTCAGAATGGATGGAGCGACTGGAGTTCTATTCACTTCTTACTGGACCAGGAGGGCATTGTTTGCTTACCTGGTTAGTCTTTTCCATTCAAGATCCGCTCCTGCTTTTTCTTCTTCTAGAGCTACCTTTGGAAAGAGAATGTGGAAATGTCTTTGAAGCCCACATTTTGAGGAGAAAGGGATTCTCCACTGAGGCAGTTTCTACTGTGCTTCAGGCTCAAAAGCCTGCCTCCTCTAAGGCCTACCACAGGGTGTGGTGTATTTTTTTTTTCTTAAAATCCAATCCAAGAGCAGAAAGCATTCTACAATATTCTGCATTACAAAAGCACCAAACGTAAACCTAAAACTGGGTCAAAATCTAGCTGTAGGCTGTTTAAACATAATATATCTAGGGGAGAGCATAGACAAAGGTCAAAGTAGAGTTTGTGGTCTATTATTCATTCCTGGTGTGTGGGCAGATCTTTCTTCTTGGGATTTTGATCTTCCGGTCATGGTCTCTCCTCTTCTGGATGCTGTAAACAAAGGACTCGGCTTGAGTTCCTTGAATATTCAAATTCCATCACTTTCTGTATTTTTTTCAGAGACTTATTTTCTGATGTGAAGGAGTTTTTTCAGTGGGTAGCTCATGCTTTCCCTGCCTTCAAGGGCCCCACTCCTCTGTGGGACCTTAATCTGGTTTTGGGTGTAATGCAGAAGCCTCCCTTTGCACCCCTTGCTACCATCCCTTTATGTCAGCTGACACACAAGATGGCTTTTCTCCTGGCAGTAGCCTCAGTCCAGAGAGCTGTTGAGTTGTAGGATTTGTCTTGCAGGTTGCGTTTCCTGGTTTTTCTCAAGGATAAGGAGGTGCTTTGAACCTCTCAGGAATTTCTTCCTAAGGTGGTCTCTGAGTTCCACATGAAATAGGAAATTGTTGTGCTGCCTTTTTGTCCTGACCAAAAGTCTGACAAGGAGAGTGCTCTCCACTTGTTGGAGGTGGTGCAGTGCCTTAAGTTATGTAAGTATTGAGAGCCCATATATAGATGTTGAAGTATGGACACTTTTATACATAGTTGTGTGGTGGTCAATATATAGATGTGAGAGATGTATGTATTTTATCAGTGTCTAATCTTGTATTTAGATCAGGTTAATATATATATAATATATATAATATATCCTATATAATAATTCGCTAAGTTGTGTGTAACGCCCGACATGCGCAGTAGACACTGCTGTGCGTGCGGCAGTCATGCGCAGTACAGACTGCCCGCGCCGTGGCTGATACAGAGCTGGGCGCTCCGAAGGAGCGTCCAGCTCTGTATCAGCAGTTGCACGGGCAGTTTCTACTGCGCGTGACTGCCCCGCGACCGGCTGCCAGAGGCACTGTGGCCCGTGTAACGGGCTGTTCAACTAGT
>CM074719.1:164760274-164847774 GCA_037306005.1 Rhinophrynus dorsalis | reverse complement strand
TCTTTTTCAGCCATTCATTTGTATATGCTGGTGTGGTTGGGATCATTGTTCTGTTGCATGACCCGATTTCAGACACTCTTTAGCTGTCGGAGAGATGGCCTCACATTTGACTCTAGAATACTTTGGTATACAGAGGAGTTCATGGTCGACTCAGTGACTGCAAGGTTCTCCCAGTTCCTGTGGCTACAAAACAAGCCCAAATCATCACTCCTCCACCACCGTGCTTCACAGTTTGTATGAGGTGTTTGTGCTGATATGCTGTGTTTGGCGAAAGCGCTGTTCATTATTGCCAAACATTTCCAGTTGGTCTCGTTTGTCCAAAGGGCATCGTTCCAGTCTTGTGGTTTGTTCAGATGCAACTTTGCAAACCTAAGCTGTGCTGCCATGTTCATTTTAGAGTGAAGAGGCTTTCTCCTGGCAACCCTTCCAAACAAACCATACTTGTTCAATCTTTTTGTTAGGCTTGAGATTTTTGCAGTTTCTCTGAGCATTGCACGGTCTGACCTTGGTGTGAATTTGCTGGGACGTCCACTCCTGGGAAGGTTGGCAACTGTCTTGAATGTTTTCCACTTTTGAATAATCTCACTGTAGAATGATGGACTTTAAATTGTTTGGAAATGGCCTTATAACCCTTCCCAGATTGATGGGCAGCAACAATTGCTTCTCTAAGATCAATGCTGATGTCTTTTCTCCTTGGCATTGTGTTAACACACACCTGAATGCTCCAGACCAGCAAACTACTAAAACTTTGGCTTTTATAGAGGTGTTCACACTTTCTGATGATGAGTTAATCAAGGGCATTTGATTAGCAGCACCGGTCTGCTTCTTGGCATCTTAATTCCTATGGAAGCCGTAAGGGTTGTATTTACCTAATTTTTAGACCTGTTAACACCTTAACCCCTTAACGACCCATGACGTACCGGGACCGTCATGGGTAGATTTTCTCCAAGGACCCATGACTGTCCCAGTACGTCAAGGGTTAAACTCTCCCATCGCCGCCGCACAGAGCGATGGGAGAGCGCGGGCTGGCTGGTACCGGGGCACTTAGTAACAGCCAGTAGAAACATTGTTGAAATGTGATTCGCTTGATAAGTGAATCACATGTTGCAAAAGCCAAATGACAGGGACAGTATTTGTAAATACTATCCCTGTCACATCTCTCTGCCTCCCTCCATCTTGCACACTGCTGAGGTGGAGAGCGACAGAGAGACATCGTGTCTCAGCGTTCCAGAGCCTGCTCTAGTGTTCCTGCGTAAAAGTGTTTAAAAAAAGACAAAATTAACCCTTTGATCACTGTTCTGCAGTGATCAATACAGTCCCCCCCCCCCCATCTGATCACTCTAGTAGTGATCCGTTTGCTTATCTGTGATACATCCCCCATCCCCCTTGTATTTTTTATTTATCTATTTATATAATAAAATCTGATTATTTTCTATAGTTTAGGTAGGTTAGGGTAAGGTTTAGGGGTAGCGTAAGAAGAAAAAAAAAGTTTTTGCGTAAGTGTACATAATGCATCGGAGGTATAGTGTAGAAGAGGCATATGCCTTTTTTGCGTCTGACTCAGAAGCCACAGACACTGCATCAGACTTTTAAGTAACGCAGTTTTCAGAGATTGAGAGCAGCTCTAGTGATGACACTGAGCCTTCTGTAAAGAAAAAATGTGCTGCCCAAAGAAATACCCCAACACCTGCCACTCCTGATCCTAATGAATGGTTATCACCAAACAGTTTATGCCCACATATCCCATAATTCACAGGCAGCCCAGGAATTCAAATTGGTGTGGAAGGATTTACAAATGATGATTTTTTATTTGTTTTTTTGGGGGAAGACATTTTGGGGGGAAATTGTGTCCCAAATCAATTTGTATGCAGCCCAGTATATTGCTGCCAACCGTACAACTTTCGTTGTTAAGCAAGAAGTATGGAAAGCCACAGACATCACAGAATTTAAGCAATTCTGGGCCTTAATAATGGCAATGGGGATAATAAAAAAGGCAAGTATCCAATCCTACTGGAGCAAAACCCCCGTATGTGATACCCCTATATTCTCCAAGATAATGACCAGGTCTAGATTTGAAGTAATTTTACACTTTTAATACATTTTAATGATAATACTCTCTGCCTCCCAAAAGAACACCCCCAGTATGATAGACTGTACAAAATTTGTCCCCTAATAAATCATTAACAGAAAAAGTTTGCCCAGGTATATATGCCCCAAAAAGAAATTATTGTAGATGAATCCCTAATGAAATAAAAAGGCAGATTAGGGTTCAAGCGTTCCAAGTTTGGTGTTAAATTTTATAAATTGTGTTAAAGTGCCACAGGCTACACCCAGTCTTTTAGAATTTGAGGGCAAGGACAGCCAACTTGATCCTCCTGGTTGCCCCGAATTTCTGGGAACAAATGGGAAAATCGTTTGGGATCTAATTTACCCGTTATTAAATAAAGATTATCAATTATTTGTTGATGACTATTACACCAGCCCCCTTTTATTTAAGTCTCTTTTTTTTTTTTTTTTTTGCCACCGTGGCCTGTGGCACTGTTAGGCGCAATTGCAGGGAGTTGCCCAAAAAACTTGTAGATGCCAAACTAAAAACTGGGACGTTCTTATCTTTGTGCCAACAGGAGCTGCTGGCAATTAAGTTCAAGGACAGAAAAGATGTCTACATGCTGACCACCATGCATGGAAATGTGGCAGTCACTATTCGTGGCAGGACAGGGGTACTGAGAAAGTCACTCTGCATCAGGGACTATAGTAAGAACATGGGGGGAGTTGATCTCTGTGATAAACTAATGCAGCCATACCTCACAGTGAGAGAGTGTAGGGCATGGTACAAAAAAGTTGCCATCTATATGATGCAGACTACAGTACATAATTCATTTTTAATTTTCAAACTGGCAAACCCCAATCCAAAATGTAGCTTTTTATACAGTATCGGCTACACTCATTTCCCTATTTTTGTTTCACAGTGCTCCAGAAATAATTCCATCAAGACCCGGGGAAGCACGCTTTATTTATAAAATCCCCCCCAACTCCCCAAAAGAACAAACCACAGAAGCGCTGCAGGGTTTGCTACAGCAAGGGATTGGTGACTGCTTCAATGAATATGATTCAGGCACAATGCAGTAGTGCTCTAAAGCTTTTTCTCTGTCGTCCAATACAGGTTACTGGTAACAATGGGTAGGCAATATGCTCCTTTAATTGTAGGCAGGAACAATTCTGGAATTGTATGCAGGGAGTAGAGCTTACCTTTCCTCCTTGGATGCAGCTAGCCAACCAGCTCCAGAAAGATTTGTTCCTTTGTGAAGATCACACAGGCAAGAGAACAGTTCTGCTATAGCTTTAGAAGTGTTTTAATTTTCTGTTCAAAATGGAATACCACCATTAGGCGGATTACCATAACTGACATTGCCCTTAGATGTGGCTAGCTCAGTGACCAGGTTCTTTTTTTGGACCTTACACCCTGGGGGGAAAATCATGGCTACAAGTTCTTTCCTCAGGAGTTGCCCACCGAGGCTTCTTCTTAAAACGTGGTAATCTGAAGACAGAAGATATGCAGGAAAGGTGAGCAACCCTTTGAGTGCTGCAGGTCCACATGTCCTACAGTGCCCCTTCGCATAGGGGTTTTTCCTTGGAGTTCCTCTTGCACACACCTGCACTCATTGGGTCTATCTGTATTTCTGTTGGATTTTTGGAGCAGGTTTATGTGGTACTTAACCCTTCAGCTGCTGGTTTGGCATTCATTTGGGGGGTTTCTAACACTCTTCCTACTGGTTCAGTGTGTTTTTGGGTATCCTAACATGGTCTAGTGATGTTTCATGTCTTAATATTACACCTTCAATTTTGTAAAATTTGAGTCCAGGCGCGCTTTACCGCATAGGCGCCATTCACTCCTATGAGACTGTACAATTTGGGACATATCTCTGCTACTGTTTAACCTAGCGACTTCAGAGATGGCACATTCTTCTTGTCTGCGCTTGCTCTATCACCTGGTTCATGTTTCTAGTCTGTTGGGGGGCTCAGGGGGGGCATCGGGTACTTTTTCTGTGAAAACTACATTTACCATGAGCGCTTGCGCTCGTTTCTGATTGACTTCCGCCGCTGCAGCAATTTTGTGCTATTTCCAGACGGAGTCTTGGACTCTCCTTCTCTCCTCTGTTGATTAACCCCTAGCCTGCCAGATAAGTTTATTTTAGCGATTTCTGGGGTGAAACTTTAATCCTACACACTGTAATTGGGTGATTTCTTGTACAGTAAGCTTATTTGACACTGTCTATACCGTTGGACCTTGGGGCCAGACCTAAGACTAAGGATGTTGGGGTCTCTGTGTCCCCTATTGCAAATTGCTCTTCCTGTCATTCAGGGTTACCTAGAGAATTCTCAGGTCATTTATGCCCAGCATGTTCTGATGTCCCTGAGAGTCTCCCAAGGACCTCCAGCCATTCTACTAGGGACCTTAGGTCCACATTACAACTCCCTACATCCCAGTTACAGGGGGTCTTCCATTCTTGACAGACCCTCTCCTCTGTCAAGTCTTCCCTGCCAAAACCTCAGGGTGTACCTGATGTGTCAGATTCCTCTGAGGAGGAACTGCTGGTGGATTCAGATGTTGAGGAATGTTCTGCTGTGGGCTTCTCTCAGTTTTTTGGGGATCCTTTTGAGGCTGATCCTGAGCCCTCGGCTGAGGGCCTGATCAGGGCTGTTTTAAATAACCTAAACATTCCCTTAGTGCAGGAGGTTCCTTCTGACCCTTCTGATGTATTTCAGGAGCCTAAAAAGCCCCTTACTTGCTTGCCACCTAACCCCACTCTTGACTGCCTTGTGTCTGAAGAGTGGAAGTCTCCGGACAGGAAACCTTCTCTCTCCCAGAAATTTGCCAAGCTTTATCCCTTCTCTGAGGCTGCGCTTGCTCAGTGGGTTCACCCCCCCCAAAGTGGATGCTCCTATCTCCAGGCTATCCAAGTCTACTGTCTTGCCAGTGTCTGGTGTGTCTGCTATAAAGGATTGGATTGACAAGAAACTTGGTCTCCCTCAAGTCCATCTTTGTCACTGCTGGTACTGCCTTGCGTCCAGCATTCGCTGCAACATGGGTGAACCGGGCCATTGCGGTCTGGACTGAACAGCTCACCCTTGCTGTTTGTCCGGGTGCTCCTACTTTGGATATGTTGTACCGCCTTGCCAACATTTCTGCGGCTCAGTACTATGTTTCTTCTGCCTTATTTGATGCCATCCGTTTGGTGGTTAGGGTTTGGTGATAGTTTCGTGGTAGCTCCCCCAAACCCTGACAAACCTATGCATATGGGTCATTGCCGTACTCAGAAGGAGGAGCCGGACACTAATCAATGTTGCTTAAAAAAATCATCACCTACTCTGTGCTTGAAATCCACATCAACACTGAAATCTAAATGTGAAAAATGCTGTTTTTTTACTTGTGTCAAGTTTTCACAGGATTGGTGGTAAAATGGCTGTGTATAAAATTTCAAAAACACACCTAAAACGAAAGCATGGGGTGTCTACTTTCCAAAAATATACACTTTGGGGGGAAATTTTTTAAAGTGGAGCACTGTTATACAGCCCCAAATGAGAAATGGCACCAGTGATGCAAGCTGTGAAAATTCAAATGTGAAACTGTTAACGCGCATGTTCCAATTTGGGCCCCGTAGTGCCCACAAACCATGAGAAACCTATGCATATGGGGTATTTTATTCAGAAGAAGGAGCTAAACAGTACTCAATCAGTTTTTAAAATCTACACCTATCCTGTGCTTGAAATTCACATCAACATTGAAATCTAAGTGTGAAAAACTCTGAATTCTTTACTTATGTCAAGTTGTACGAGAGATTGGTGTAAAAAATTTGAAAAATTACATAAAATGAGCCTGGGGTATCTACTTTCCAAAAATATACACTTTTGGGGGGGAACTCTTAGTGGAGCACTGTTACAAAGCCCCAAATGTGACATGGCACCAGTGACCAAGCTGTGAAAATTAAAAATGTGAAACTGAAAACGCGTATGTTCCAATTTGTGCCCGTAGCTCCCCCAAACCTTGAGAAACCTATGCATATGGTGTATTTACTGAGAGGAAGGGGCTGAACACTAAACAGTGGATATTTTTAAATTTTCAACTATCCCGTGCTTGATATCAACAGTAACATTGAAATGTAAGTGTGAAAACTGCAAAAAAAAAAAAAAAAAAAAAAAAATTACCACAATTTTGAAAAATATTTCTGGAAAAATAGCTGCATAAAAAAACCCAAAATCCTCCTGATTATTTACCTTATGTTGTCTAGTTTTCAGAAACATGTACCTTTGTGGGGCATTTTTGGTTCTGGCACCGTCAACTAAGCTATGATGGCCACATGCCAATTGTTGAAAAATTACAAGTTGGAAATAGCATCCATCTTGTAATATTTACCTTGTAAATGTGAGAAAGGGATTGAAATACTAGGCATATGGGGTATTCTTATATTCAAGAGAAGCAAATGAATATATTTAGAGGTTTTTTTGTAATAAACTAATAGTATGCAAATCCTAACAGGAAAATGTAAGCAAAAATGTTTTTTTGTTTTTTTTTTTTGTTTTTGTTTTTTTTCTATTTTAATCAAATTAAACGATGAGGTATTCATATAATTGTGGTATCAAAAGAAAGCCCTACTTATGCTTAAACAGTGTATAATTTGTGTGGGTGTACAAAAGGAGTTAAAGAGAAATAGGGCTGCAACTAACGATTATTTTAATAATCGATTAGTTGGCAGATTATTTTTTCGATTAATCGGATAAAAAAAACAATATGCTAATTTTTCATTATTTAAAATGATTTAATGAAGAAACTGAGTGTTAAAAACAAACAGCAGAATAAAAAACTTTACACATTTAACATGCGTCATTGTTATTATTTTACTATGGGGTCTATGCACCTCTTTCTCCCCCTTGCACCTCTATTTCTCCCCCATGTACTTCTTTCTCCCCCCTTTACTTCTTTCTCCCCCCTTGTGCCTCTCTTTCTCCCCCCTTGTGCCTCTTTCTCCCCCCTTGTGCCTCTTTCTCCCCCATGTACTTTTCTCCCCCTTGTGCCTTTCTTTCTCCCCCTTGTGCCTTTCTTTCTCCCTCTTGTGCCTCTTTCTCCCCCATGTGCCTCACTTTCTCCCCCATGTGCCTCACTTTCTCCCCCATGTGCCTCACTTTCTCCCCCATGTACCTCACTTTCTCCCCCATGTACCTCACTTTCTCCCCCATGTACCTCTTTCTCCCCCATGTGCCTCTTTCCCCCCCTTGTACTTCTTTCTCTCACTTGTGCCTCTTTCTCTCACTTGTGCATCTTTCTCCCCCATGTGTCTTTCTCCTCCCTTGTACCTCTCTTTCTCCCCCCTTGTACCTCTCTTTCTCCCCTCTTTCTCCCCTTTGTACCTCTCTTTCTCCCCTTTGTACCTCTCTTCCTCTAGACTGTCACTGTCGCTCTCCTTCTCACTGCTGCGTTGAGTTGGCGGGCTAGGGGGTAATTTGAGTGGCATCCGGTCCCCTGTGGCTGGCTAGCTCTGAGTTCCCTCCTGCCTGCTCGCATCATCATGCGCCCCTGCGGGCCGTGATGACATACATACATACAGGGAAGGGGAAGAGGGCAGAGGCACCGGAAGAGAAGCGCTTGCTGCCAGGCAGTAACGATCAGTCTGCTGGCAGCAAGCGCTTCTCTAACGGTGCCTCTGCCCTCTTCCTCTTCTCTGTCTGTATGTCATCACAGCCCGCAGGGGTGCGTGATGATGCGGGTGGATGGATCTTGTCATATTGACACTGGCGGCGGCAGTCTGAGGCTGCAACTACTCGATTATGAGAATCGTTGACAACGATTCTCGTTATCTATTTTTATCGATAATATCGATTAGTTGTTGCAGCCCTAAAGAGAAAATATGGTTGAACAAAGACATAGTCAAAAAAAGTCAAAATTGCTCTGGTCCTTAAGTCAAATCGAACTCATTTTCCTGGCTCTTAAGGGGTTAATGTCCAGTGACATGTTAGGACTGTCACTGCTATTTTTCCATTAAGAAGCAGTGATGGTCCTGACACGTCACATATTTTTTTTTACTCGCAGTGCTCCTAGAGGAGAGCTGTGATTAGTAGCGAGGACTGAAAATTGACAGGTCCAAGACTGGCGCGATCACAGTCAGTCCCCCATTCAGCGTGCAGGCACACGTGATCAGTCACATGGGCTGGCACATCAAAGTTTGCTGTCTGGTCCTTAAAGGACCACACACCTCGGGACCGCTGGTCCTTAAGTGGTTAAGGAAGAGATGATTGTTATGTCCTGATATGTAAAACCAAAGAATTCAAAGCGGGTGTACTTTTTGTTTTTCACACGACTGTAGAGAATTTCACTCAAGGGATGGTAATACTTTGTTTTGTCTTTATTTTATTTTGTAGGCGTTAAAAAAAACATGAAGAACGATATAAGTCTTATCTCTCAAACCTTTATGGTTTGAGAGATATTCACAAGCAAAGTTTCCCCCTCCTGCCCCTTTTACCTAGTGTAAACCATCTCTTCTCAGATGTGGAATCTGGTTGTAAGACCAGACAGATAACAGCAGGGGACAATCTTCTTCCTATGAGAACAATGAAAGCCCTGCCCCCCTTGACAAGTTTTTCAGGTTTTCCCCTTATCTTAATTGAAGATTGTCCCTTTCTGCAGTCTACCTGGGTACCTCCCTTCTGATCTGGCTGAACAGTGTTACATCAGTAAAAGGGGGGCGGGAGGGGGATACTTTGTCATTTAATTACTCTTGAACTACAAGTCTGATAGTATTGATATAACACTCTCCAAAGTCCAAATACTATGATGATTAATTAGAGCTGCTTTTATTATGAAACATTACTATGCCTTTAACCTTGCAGGAATGGTATTGGGCAAGGCCCTCAGTAAGTGAATTTCTGAGCTACTAAACTTGAACCACTGTAGTCAACAGTGTGTGTGTGTGTGTGTGTGTGTGTGTGTGTGTGTGTGTGTAGAATGAATATATGGAAATAAAAATAAATAAATATATATATATATATATATATATATATATATATATATATAATACACACATACCATTTCCCTTTGGTTGCTAGACTTTTCCAGTGCATCTAATAAGTATATAGCATAGGAGATGTGGGTGATTTACAATGTGCTATAATCCTTCATCATATTAGATGAATTAATAAAGCTTGGGATATTTTGGGGCTAGACAGGGCAGCCTGCAGCTTTTTAATAAATCTTCCATAGGTTCAGACTTGGTAAGCATAATGAACTCCTTTTTTAAAAAATGCTGGAGCATAATTTATCCTCTCCCTGCTGCATTATTATGAGGAGACACATGGTGCTTCAGTCAAAGGTTATTACTGCTCAAATCCTCTTTTAAATTAAACTTTGTAACAAAGCCACTCTTGCATTCTTGTTGAATTCTATGTAAACCCTTAAGTTACTTTGTTCCACTGAATGTGTTGAAAGTGCCACTGCCTTGTGGCAATCTGAGCTATAATAACTTCTGAACAGACTATCCTCCAGCTGTGGCGTGCCATTGTTTTACTAAGCATGAACACCCTACAATATGTTTTTCATAATAATTTTACTTCTAATTTAACTCACACTATGATGTGATAGGTAGCTACTTACAAAAAAACAAATTGTTTTTTTCTTTTTTTATTTTATTCCCTTTGCTGCTGACCAAGCTTCGAGTGAATAGATCTTTTTCACAAGCTACAGTAATGCTGTCTTATTTCATCCTATAGGTAGTGGAGATGTTTGATATTCCTGGCAACCCCACAGAGTTGGAGTATACTTATCACTTCCTCTCTGTTAGCAACGCAGAAGGGGAAGATGGCCCTCCTACTGCTCTCTTACTTCAGAAGTTCAAACCAAACATTGAGGAGTTGGCTCTAGATGGAACATGTCGGAAGCAAACAAAAGCTGGATCTAAGCGCAAGGTAGTTGTGCAACAAATCTGAAGTTTGACATTGTAAGGGTCAAACTGACCACAGACCACAGTAAAATAATGGTGGTTATCATTAGGGGGTGTTCTTCTTTAACATGGCAGCTTTTGATACTGAATTGTTCTATGGCTTGTACCAAGTTTCAGAAAATTTCTTTCAGCTGTGCTGGAAATTGTAGGTCTAAGTATAGGTGTTGCTGCAAGGAAAAGACAACTGTGTGTTACTAGAAAAGATGCAGGCACTGCTGTGCAATTTGACATTTGAATATAAAAATATAATGGGCCTTATCCATAAAACATAAGAGGGGGAATTCTGTGGCAAACTGTGTCACAGGGAAGAAATAACAATTCCATAAACCTCTTTAAAAGACATTATTTTTTTTTATTTATTTTTTTTTTTTAACATCTAGAATGCTACAGAGGCCTCCAGTATGTTGAGAAGCAATGTGTTTGAGACCTCTTTGGCATTCAATGAAGTTAAATCAGTGGTGATGTTTTTTCACTGTTGTGATGTAGTTGGTTTGCTCTCTTCATTTGTGAATAAGGACTTTTGTGTGTTTAATTTGTCATACAAACTTTAAATATTTGTATTAATCTAAGTATTTTGGTGCTTTGTAAATGTGCTTAACCTATTTTCAGCTAATGTTTCCTGAACACAGTAGAATGATAAAGAAATGTGTTTTTATTCTAGCTCTCTGGTGAGCAGGGCTCTCCAGAATCTAAGAAGCCAAAGCGTACAGGGGAAATGTGTGCCTTCAATAAAGTGCTTGCTCACTTTGTAGCCATGTGTGACTCAAACATGCCTTTTATCAGCCTACGGATGGAGGTACGTTTTCATACAACTGTACAACCAGTCTGCAAACTGTAGATTACTGAAAAGTTACATTTCTTTCTTAATGTGTGAGGCATATGTATAAGGCAAAAGTGGTGTATACCAATAGCATTATAGGGTACAAAAAATTGATACTTAATAGATACATTTTTTTATAAAGAAAGGACCAAGAGTGGACAGTGCAGTCTAAACTTGCAGTCTAAGATCCAGTTCATAAGGGCAACTCTTTCTTTTATACTAACTTTGTTGGAAAAAATAAAAAGGGAATTATGCAGAAAACAGCTGATGCACAAAATGTGTCTGCGCATGTTCATGGGGGGTGGTCTACAGTTTCCCCTAGATTTAACTGTGGCTTTTTTTCTCTTGAGTTGGAGACCTAACATTCAAGGGGCTAAGTACCTTTTAAACTAGTTGCCATTAAGGGAATCGTTTTTGTCCAGAATTATGCTGTTGGAATGCTTCAGTATTTTCTCATTACTTTATTTAGCATATTAGTGATGGTGAGCAGACATCATATCAATGTACTATATCCTACTTGCTGGTCTCTAGGTCTGAAGTGGTCATGGAGAGAAAGGAATGAATTTTATTTCTGAAGTTTCATAAATAAAGAATTTACTTTATGTTATAACTAGTCACCTTGTTGTACACTAATGGGACAGATGCAGCAACTGCTTCCACACAGCAAGAAATAGAACTACATGGGATGTTCCTGAAGGAATCCAGTGCCCGGCTGCTTCTCTGTTAGTGACCAGGTTGCTGCCACATCTTAAAGTGGAACTTTCATCTTATATAAAGTCGCCCTGCAATAATTAAGCAGGTAGCGACTAGCTTTATAATATAATATATCTATTACCTCTCAAAAGTAGCCGATTGTAAAGAAATCCTTTATCTTTGGAGACTGACGGCCAGGTTACTGCAGTCTGCACGCCTGTACCGTTCGTTCCCTCTGGTTACCTTGTGGCAGATTGCAGTTCTTCTCAATGGAGACCGGAACTGACAGTGCAGGCACGCAGACAAGATGTTTGCACTGATGCCTGCCTGTACAACTGGCTACTTTTGAGAGGTAATAGATATATTCTAAAGCCAGTCGCTACCTGCTGAAAGGGATAGTAATACTTTGTTTTATCTTTATTTTGTTTTGTAGGCATTAAAAAAACATGAAGAACGATATAAGTCTTATCTCTCAAACCTTTATGGTTTAAGAGATAATCACAAGCAAAGTATCCCCCCCCCCCCGTTCAGCCACATCAGAAGGGAGGTGCCCAGGTAGACTGCAGAGAGGGACAATCTTCAATTAAGATAAGGGAAAAAGCTGAAAAACTTGTCAAGGGGGGGGAAGGGCTTTCATTCTTTTCATACAAAGAAGATTGTCCCCTGCTGCTATCTGTCTGGTCTTACAACCAGATTCACATCTGAGAAGAGATGGCTTACACTAGGAAAAAGGGGCAGGATGGGGAAACTTTGCTTGTGAATATCTCTTAAACCATAAAGTTTTGAGAGATAAGACTTATATCATTCTGCATGTTTTTTTAATGCCTACAAAATAAAATAAAGTTAAAACGAAGTATTACTATCCCTTTAATTATTGCAGTGCGACTTTATATAAGAGGAAAGTTGTGATTTAGTATTCCCCTCCTCCTCCTCTTCCCCATCTCTTAGTGGCATGAATAAATTATATTCTATATTTTTACATTATATGTTTTAGTTTTTCTGTTAGAGACTTTAACCTGTATTCCTTCATACCTATGATGCACAATTATTTTATTTGAGGGGTGTTCAGTTATTGTTAGGGTTGCACCGATACTGGTACTGGTATCGGTGCTGATACCAGCATTTGCGCGAGTACTTGTACTCGCGCAAATGCGGCCGATGCCAGCACCGATACCCTGTGTCAGGGTCGGTGCTGCAGAGAGGGAGCCCGGGGAGCTGCTCACAATGCTCCCCTGTCACCTCTCTCACTCCTGCAGCGTCGGAGCATTGCTGCGGGTTACCATGGCAACGCTCCGACGCTGACCTCTGCCGGGGTTCGCGAGAGAACAGCGAGCACCCGGCAGAGGAGAGTAAAGGAGGCAGGATGGGGCAAGGGGTGGTGAATGAGGCAGAGAGTGGGGTCAAGAGGGAGAAAAAGTCAAAAGGAGGAAGGATCAGGAGACCAAAGGAGGGGGGCCAAGAAGAGGCAAAAGGAGGGATGATCAGGAGGGAGAGAGAGGCAAAAGGGTGAGTCAAGGAGGAGTGGGAGAAAGGGGGACCAAACGCCAAGACAAAAGAAGGGGGCTCAAGAGGGGTAGAATGAAGCAAAAGGTGGGAATCAAGAGGGGGAGAGAGTCTAAAAGGGGAGAATCAAGAGGTGTGTGTGTGTGTGTGTGTGTGTGTGTGTGTGTGTGTGTGTGTGTGTGTGTGTGTTTTTTTTTTGTGGTCATTTGCCAGTTTTCCAAGTACCTAAAACATGTAGGTACTTAGAAAACTGGCAAATGACCGCAAAAAAAAAAAAGGTATCGGTGAGTACTTGAAAAAAGTATCAGTACTCGGTCTTAAAAAATCGGTATCGGTGCATCTCTAGTTATTGTTTTGACAAGTGGATGTTTCCTTCCTGTTCTTATTTTTCCCAGGACATAATCTGTACTTCTGATCAATCAGTTGTAGTGAGGAGGAGTGGGCATCTTTAGCTCAGTGCTGTGTTTTTCCATTTGCTACTTCACGCAGTTGCATCGAGTTTTATCTTTCTCCTACTGGAATTTCTATTAAGCTACTAGTTTCAGGTTTTTTGGGATACCTATCTGTATCGTAGGACCTTGGACTAGCATACTCTTCTTTCTCGATCGTCCAGTATGGATCACATGTACCATGGGGTTCAGTTCCTTTTTGGAGGGCAGGACACATCTCAAAAAGATTTGTGGGTGGAGACTCCCAGCCATTCCTTCAGCTCAAACCCCTCGCATATTACAGTTATGATGTGTTCTCTGAGGTGAAAACATGGCCAGGACACTTCTAAGTATATAGTAAAACAACTCCATTTTGAAACCGAGCTTTTGATTTATAGATGCAATAATGCTCTGTGTTAAAACAAGCTTTAAATGCAAAGCTATGTGTATGAGATAGATAATCTTTTTCTGGTTCGCTGTCTGCCCCCACCCTGAAGCAGCAAGGGGGTGGAGATCAGTGGCAAACAGAAAATCTGGGGCAGCGACTTTTACTCTTTTGAAAATCGCTGCATTTAACTCACAGCTGCAGGGGTCCGGTGAGTGTGTGCAGTCAAATAATTTTTATTTTTAATTTTTTTTATTATTATTTTTTTAATTACTATTGCATCATTAAAGTTGGACCTCGTGGTGGGGCATCAGGACCCATTTTGATTCCCTCCTAGCTGACACGGCTGGTAGATGAATCGAGGAGATAAAGGGGAGCAACAGGAATTCCCTGCTTCCATCCCACCTGAACTACTGGGAAGGAGTATGTGGGACCTCTGGAAAGCCTTTAACAACATTGAACCTCCTACACAGGATGGAAGCAGGGGAAGCCCTATTGCTCTCCTGTGTCGCCTCTATTTTGTGTGTGTGCACCTGCACACATTTTTGCATAGAAAATGTATTTATTTATTTGATCCTAAAGAAATTGTACTGCTTGATATATCTCAACAGGCAAAGATCACTGTGAAACAGTTCTGCAAACCAAATGAACAATGAGGAATAAATCAAGTGTCATTGATGGGTTTCTTAAATCTTTGAATACTAGAGATGTATCCAGCATGTTATAAAGCATTTTGAGGGTGCCCTGTTTAAATCAACAGGGATGTTAGTTGTTGGTTTACACAGACTTGCTCAAAAACAATTTTGTCTTTATAAATATGCCCCAGAATGTTTAAACTCATCATATTCTGCTGTGAAACATTTTTTTACTAATTTGTATATTTTTCTTTCAGTTGTCCAACATGGAGATTCCACACCAAGGTGTTCAGATAGAAGGAGATGGTTTCAGTCACGCCATTAGAATATTAAGGTAAGTGTAACGGGTTTATTGAAATGCTGGCTATTAACCTTGTAAGAACCAGATATGTGTATGCAACACATTACTTTACACTTCATTGCCTATCCCCCAGGTCATTAAAGAGTTAATGATCTAAAACAGAGTTTCCCAGCTCCAGCTGTACATCGGTATGTCCGATATCGAGGATGCCTCAAAGCACTGGTAAATGTAATTGTTCTACTGATCAAACAGGAAAATCCTGAAAAAGTGATGATTTGCCCTAAGGACTAACAGTGAAAGTTATTGATCTAAAAGTTTATATTTAAAGGGATAGTAATGTTTCACAGAAACGGCAGCTCTAATTAATCATAGTATTTGAGCCTTAGAGAGTGTTATTTCAATACTGTCAGTTGTAATTCAAGAGTAATTGAACGATAAAGTATCCTCCTTTCACCCCTTTTACCTAGTGTAACATTGTTCACCATAGATGTGGAATCTGGTTGCTTGACCAGACAGATAACAGCAAGGGACAATCTTCTTACTGTGAGAACAATGAAAACCCTGCTCCCCTTAACAGGTTTTTCAGCTTTTTTCCCTTATCTTAATTGAAGATTGTCCCTATCTGCAATCCTGAGCACCTCCCTGCTGCCCTGAGCTGAGCAGTTACATCAGTAAGAGGGGGGATACTTTATCATTCAATTACTCTTGAACTACAATTCTGACAGTACTGAAATTACACTCTCTGTGGCCCAAATACTATGAGGATTAATTGGAGCTGATTTTATTATGAAACATTACTATCCCTTACTAATGGGACTTTTATCTGAAAGTCTTTTCCAAGAAAGGCAGAATTGTCATTTAGTCGGTTCAATTGTCGTACTGTCTACACAGACAAATATATGGCCAGAAAGGTGCAAATAAATGGGGTACAAAAAAGGGCTTGCACTCAAAGGTATTTTGCCAAACAAAATGTAACATAGCTTTCAGGAACCAGAAAAGTATGGGACAGACAAGTACCCTGTGAAAGAGAGCTCATTGAGCTTAAAGCTTTAGGGAGGGAGGTCGTTTGAGTTGCTTGGACTTTTGTTCGGGTTTTTTTTTTTTTTTTTTTTAAATTCTAAATTGCTGCATTATATAGCTGCTACTATTAGCTGCTTTAACATCTGATTCTTTGTGTGAGGCTGAGACCGACTGTGACCTGTGGCTGTGTGATTTCCCCCCCCCCCCTTCCCCACAAAGGATTCATCTGTTGATGAAGAAGAGATGGACAGTGGAGAGGATGATGAGTTTACATAATCTGCTCCATTGGATGTTTCTTTGCATATATCAAAGTGTTTTGTTAAAGGACTCATTGCAGCAGTACTTTAGAGACTACACATTTCCAAAGCTACAACCTTGGTAGAACCACCTGAGGATTTATTTAAAACTAGCAATTTGGGATGGCATTGGCCATTGGGTGCACGTGTGTGAAATACGCACACACTGTTAAACACAGACATATGCAGCAGACAGACAGACACATACACACAGTGAGTGGCAGAAACATGCAAAAGACATGCACACAGACAGACACACCGGAGATGCACACATGGACACACACATGTAACAGATGTACGCACACGCACACATGCAACAGACATACACACACACACAACAAACATACACGTACACGCTACAGACACACGCATGAACATATATACGCATGCGCGCGCACACAGACACGCAACAGACATACACAGCCATGCAATAGATGCACACACAGAGGGGACACTGACACAGTGATAGGCGCCCCCGCGTGTGGAGGTTCCGGCTCTTGCTGGTTGGCGTTGCAATGCGTTCTGCACCCCTCTGGCACGCAAAGGATTAAGGTATAGAGAGGCATGTCAGAGTTAAATAGCAGTGGGAAGTGTATTCATACCTGGGAACTTTGACTTGTGGAGTCCCTGGAGGGGGGGGACTCGTGTGGTGCTGATGTGAAGAGACCAATGGGGAAATTTCTGTTAAAAGTGGGTAGGGCTTAATTGCGAGTAGGGGCGTGCTTAACAAATGTGGGAAAAGTGTTCGTAATAGGCTGGGGAAGGAAGCGAAGTGGGAGGGAGATTAAAGTTTACAGTGTGAGGGAGGGATTTGAACACACTCCCTGATGAAGTATTTATTTTTAGATCTCTTGATGTCGGCTCTCCGGAAGAGCCGCAGTGTGATTCCGGAACCAGGATCTCATGCGTCTGCTACACAGCTGACGTATGAGAAGGGGGAGGGAGCGGAGATCTTTATTTTCTTATATATCTCAAACCATAAAGGTTTGAGAGACAGAAATAAGGGCATTAAGTATTTTTTTATTGCTTCTACCAATTTGCTTATTTTTTGGGGGACCTTACTATCCCATTAAGGGTTTGATCCATAGTTGCTGAGGAAGGCACAAGCTTTTAGAGATCCAATATACTTTTCTACATGATCTGCCAGATTGCTTTTTTTTTTCCCGAGCATTGCTCAATTTAAATCATTAAGTAATTGGAAAATGTTGATTTGTTCTATTTAATTCAGTTACTTTGCTCCAGAATTGCACCTGTAACTTATTGAGCATGGCTCAAATGTTGCACCAAAGGTATTTTTTTAATATGTTCAGTAATTATAAAATAGGGTATTTTCTATTTGCCGCTGTATGCATTAATATTAACTTGACTTCTGTTTTTTTTTCTGTTGAAAGAATTCCTCCATGCAAAGGCACAAGCGAAGAAACTCAGAAGGCACTAGAACAGTCACTCCTGGACTGCACTTTCAGACTACAAGGCAGAAATAACCGTACATGGGTAGCAGAGCTGGTCTTTGCAAACTGTCCTTTAAACAGCACTGCATCCAGGGAGCAAGGTAGGGTGACAGAACACTCTCACTAGGAGGCAAGGGACTTAACCCTTTGACTACCAGAGGGGTAGCCAACACATCTGGTACTCAAAGGGTTAAAGAATGTCTTCTGACTCCCCACAATCTTTTTACCATCTCCCTCTGCAGCTCCTCCTGCAGTTCAGTTTTAGCATTCTTCGTCACTGGAATTTTGGGTCTGGCCTGAATGTTCTTGTCTGTGCCACCGTTTTTTGCATGGATCCTATATAGCTAATGGTCACCTAGATTTTTATTTTTTATTTTTATTTCTTTTAATATTGTAGGTCCTACACGTCATGTCTACCTGACATATGAAAATCCACTTTCGGAACCAGTCGGCGGGAGAAAAGTGGTAGAAATGTTTCTCAATGACTGGAATAGTATTGCCCGACTCTATGAATGTGTGTTGGAATTTTCACGGTGCTTACAAGGTAAAACTTATTTTATTTATTAACCCCTTGGATGCTTTAGACTTCTGTAAACACATTGCTTCACAATATATTGGAGACTTCTCTAGCATCCATGGGTTAATATTGAGTTGAATTCAAAAGTTTGAACACCTCCTGGCCAAATTACATGTTTTGTTTATATTTTTCTTTTAGTGAAAATTAAACAAACCTCTACAGTGAACAAACTTAAACTTGACATTCCTGCAAGTTGTAATGTATAGTTGCTATTTATTTGCTGAATTTCACAGATTGGAAGAAATACAACAGAAAAAGTCTGGGAACCCTTCCATTTGATCCCCTAGTGTTTTTTTTGTAAGAAATTGATTCATTAGGCGTTAACCCTTTGGTGGTATGGGCTTTTTTACACCAAAGGAAGATCAATTTTGACCTTCTTTGTATGTCTTTGTTCAGCCATATTTTCCCTCTAATTAATTTAGTCCACCTACACAAATTATATTCCATTTTTTGTTTTCTTTTGATGCTGCATTTTTGTATAAAACAATTTAATTCAATAATATGGGAAAAAGCGCACACCGTTTGTATAGCTCTTTCTGTGATGATTTGTGCTCAATTAGTGCATGTATAGTGGACTGCATAAAAGGTGTGAATGTTCTTTCATACCTCCCAAGTGCCCCTTTTTATGGGGGGGAATTTTCCCTCTGAGGCAAATATCCCCATCTCCCCCTTTCCCGTGTGTGTGTGTGTGTGTGTGTGTGTGTGTGTGTGTGTGTGTGTGTGTGTGTGTAATATATATAGTGTGTGTGTGTGTGTGTGTCATTGTTCCACAGGAACAAGGATTGACCTTGTAGTCCTCCCTCAGCACCATGTACCCTCTTTGTTCATTTTACCTGGTGGGAGCTGTATTTTCTGCTTCTCTCTGCCTCCTAATCACATTTGACCACTGTAGGAGGAATCACATTCTGAGCCATAAGAGAATGGCTGAAACGGACTGCTTTGGTTGTGGAGCAATCAGTTACAGCCTCCATGCAATGATCGCAGTGCTCCCCCAGGCAAGCTGCAATCATTAACACTTGATATGCGAGGACAGTTGTTTGTCCCACGTCATGGGTTAAATGATAGCAACGCACCTCCGTGCACCCTGCATTCATTCATTGCAGGCTGAGACTGAGCTCTCCGGTTCATGTGATCGCTTCAGAGGTTGTGTTAACTTCTTTTCACTTAGAAAATCAACAAAATGTGTTTTGGCCACAGGTGCCCAAACTTTTGCATATAAATATGTTTTATTAGAAGTTATGCAGACTAATGTGCAATTTTCATTTTGTATCCAAAGATGTACCGCCTCATTTAAATCTCTTCTCGGAGGTTCGGGTCTACAACTATCGCAAGCTTATCCTGTGTTATGGGCCAACGAAGGGAAGTTCAGTAAGTGAAAAGGAATAAAATAATATTGGCATGTATTGGAAGGAATAAACAAGCATACTGCATACATCAGTTTGTTTTATTTAAAGTATTAATTCTTTAAATGCCAGAGAGGTGGCCAGTTTATTGCAAAGCCATTGCTTTGGTCAATCCTCTTTCGTTAGAGGAATTTTCATTCATATTGAAGTGCCCCCATATCCTTTTCACATAGCATTAAACATATCAGTACTTGTATTATGGTTATGAAGTCCGGCATTATTTTGAAATCTATCTTGTTCGGAGACTCGCCACAGACGAAAGCGCAGCCATCTTGTCAAAGACTAATCTGTGCGCCTGCGCTGTGTCTGTCCCTGTCTCCTCTGATCAGTGTGGGGGAGTTGCACTGTACCTTAAGGTACAGACAGGGAAGGACAGCGAAGGTGCACAGATGCCTCTATGTCAATATGCCTGCCGATGAGTCTCAGAAGAAGTTGGATTTCTAAATAATGCCAGACTTACTAAGGATAATGTAAGTACTGATATGCTTAACGCTATGTGAAAAAAGATTTGGGGGGGTGCTTTAATACGCATGAAAGGTATCTTTAGGAAGGTTAAAAGTTTGTATTAAAAGTTTAAATAAAAAGAGTGCAAAACAAAACTGAATAAGTAACACTTCATTACACCCGCATGCACAGACACTTTAATATAGGCAGAAAATTCCAATGTTCCCTTTGGATTTTGCTCTTGTGCCTTTGTTCAAGAGAACACATTCAATCAGTCCTGGATGTCATGCCCATGGAGACAGAAATGACAACTTCTTGCACACTGGTTCCCAACCCTTGGCTTCGAGGCCCACTAACAGGCCAGGTTTTGAGGATTTTCTTGTTGTAACACAGCTGTGTTGATCAGAGGCTCAGTCAATTTGATTAACTCACCTGTGATATAACAAGGAAATCCTCAAATCCCGGCCTGCTAATAAGCCCTGAGGGCACAGGTTGGGAACAGCTGTTCTAGCAGAATCACAGAGGATACAAGCCCATTGCAATGTGTTGCATAGTATCAGGAGTATATATATCACGCACCAGCTTGCAGTCAGAGGCTTTGCTGATCCGGAGCGGGACGTTCCGAATGGCCAAGCGCCCTCAGCTCCGGGGCAGCAGCCGGGGCCACTGGCTTGCCAATTTGACCCTTGTACACAGACCTTCAGTACTAGGATCAGGGTTAAAATATGTCTGAAAGTACACAATGGTTGTTCTGAAAATAAGTCAATGCTCACTGTACTGGTATGTGGGCAGAGGATCTCCTTTGAAGTAAGACCCAGAAAGTGGACACCGGGGCTCCTGTTCCTGGGTCTTTCTCATCTCACTACTTGGTAGTGATTTTATATTGTATGTATTATCATTTCATGTAGCAAAGTTTATTAGATTTTGAGCACTCGCCTTTATTTTCTTCTTGTGGGTGGGTGTGTATGTATGTATATATATGTGTATATATGTGTATATATATATAATATATTTTCTATTAATAGTTTTTAGCTGTTTTAGGGTAGTTTTACCATATAACCATGTTACTTTTCTATACTATAAAGGAGAAGCTGGTCAGATGACCAGCAATTCTCCAGACATGCCACACACACACACCCCAAGGTGGTCAGGAGGAGGAGTTATGCCCCTCTCCACCATTCACATTGCTCTAATGATTCATAGGGGCGTGATTTTCACAGGAGTCTCATGGGGCAGAAGGCCCCATGAGTACTCCTGTGAAAATCTCTGCAGTGAGTCACATACTGAACAACTTTGTCCCTCCTCACTCATTCTCCTCTGCATTGACATTGTCCTCTTCGTGGAGTTGCACACGGAGCAAAAAAAAAAAAAACAATAGGAGGGACACTCCTAGTGTAATATTTCTTGGATAATTAACCACCACCACCATATATACACCGCACTCACAGTGGTCAGGGATCTTTCAAGGTACCCCTGCCAAAAACAAACAGAAGGAAGACAGAAGGGGTGCAATTCCACTTAAATAGAACAACAGTATGCATAATAGGTCTGATACTCACAATATAGAGATATTCCGGTTGAACTCAATGGCAACCGGTACAGCAAACAGGGATTTTAGTCCGCCCTGATACGGATAAACTTCTCCCTGGATCTTAAGACTCACAATAAAAAATGTGCTCGAACCCAGTAGCAATAAAAATTTATTAAGACAAATATGTGATTAAAATGTGACTACAAGTACAGAAGCTCAAACGCTAAATGTGTTTCGAAGCTATTGCTTCTGCAGTAGCAAAAAAGGGAAGTATTAAAACACAAAATGCTCAGTGTCACAGAATTGAAAAATACCTCATATTCATTCTCCTCTGCACAGACAATGTTGATGCAGTGAGGAGGGACAAAGTTGTTCAGTGTGCCACTCCATGCAGAGGACAAGCAAACTACAAACATGCTGCAGTGAAAATGTTTTGAGGTGTGCATATCCACCAAACAAGCTATTGAACCCTGCTTGCCCACAACCAGCAATGACCTAGGCACCCCTGCTGCAAGAGGTGTCGCTTCTGCAAGCGATGTAGGTGGTGGAATTGGCGGCAGGAAGGTAATGGGTTGTATAGAAGGCCGCAAACTGCGCCAGAGGGACACACACTGAGGTACTGGAACATGCGCTGTGGTACGTCTCTACACCGGGACCTTGCCCACTGTGGCTAACTCTTTAACCCTTTGAGTGCCACAGGAGTACACAACACTTTGCTTTCCAATGCGTTGCATACCCCTCTGCAAAAAAAAAAAAAAAAAAGGTGTGTTACAGTCATGGAAACAAAGAGCTGATTGACTACATGACGCACGTCACCAAAGCACTGCTGATCAATAACATTTTACATGGCATAAATCTCTTTGCCTCCCTCTGTCGCTCCCACACATGCTACAATTACTGAACCGACACCAACGAACACTGCCACAGACTCCTGTGCACATACAGAATATACTGCATTCTTCACATCACTAACACTGATGCTTAAAACATTCAGTACTGGCCCACTGGTGTTGCTTACCCCTCTGCCAGTCACATACTTAACCAAAGCAGTCTTCACTTTTTTTTTTTCATCCCTGTTACTGACCTGCTCCCTATGCATACACACAACTCCTGTGACTTGCACCCTCCATCTCTTTTGCTAATAGCCCACTTTCTTTGCCTCCATTGCATAGCACAGATCCAGGTAAGTGTCCATGCACTGGTATCCATGCCTCACTTGCTGTTGGCCTTGTGTCATCTTGCGCCGCCTCTATTCTTAACCTATTATGTGCTACAGAGGCCACAAACCTCTGTGATCAAGTTGTCTCACGTACCTGAGGTTATTCGTTAACATTTTGAGTGCCAGAGGGAACACTCAACACATTGCACACCAATGTGTTGTGCAGCTCTCATGTGCTCAAAGGGTAAAAGCCTTACTGCTCCGTGTCTGTCTGTGTGTCTGTCTGTGCGCGCGTCTGTGTGCGCGCGCGTCTGTGTGCGCGCGCGTCTGTGTGCGCGCGCGTCTGTGTGCGCGCGCGTCTGTCTCTGCGCGTCTGTCTCTGCGCGTCTGTCTCTGCGCGTCTGTCTCTGCGCGTCTGTCTCTGCGCGTCTGTCTCTGCGCGTCTGTCTCTGCGCGTGTGCGCGCACGCCTGTCTGCGCGCATCTGTCTGCGTCTGTCTGCGCGCGCGCGTGTGTGCGTCTGTCTGCGCGCGCGCGTGTGTGCGTCTGTCTGCGCGCGCGCGTGTGCGCGTCTGTCTGCGCGCGCGCGTGTGCGCGTCTGTCTGCGCGCGCGTGTGTGCGCGTCTGTCTGTGTGCGCGCGAGAGTCTGTCTGTGTGCGCGCGCGAGTCTGTGTGTGTGTGTGTGCGCGCACGCGAGTCTGTGTGTGTGTGTGTGCGCGCACGCGAGTCTGTGTGTGTGTGTGTGTGTGTGTGTGTGTGTGTGTGTGTGTGTGTGTGTGTGTGTGTGTGTGTGTGTGTGTGTGTGTGTGTGCGCGCACGCGAGTCTGTGTGTGTGTGTGTGTGTGTGTGTGTGTGTGTGTGTGTGTGTGTGTGTGTGTGTGTGCGCGTGCGTGTGCGCGTCTGTGTGTGTGTGCGCGTCTGTGTGTGTGCGTGTGCGCGTCTGTGCGTGTGCGCGTCTGTGTGTGTGCGTGTGCGCGTCTGTGTGTGTGCGTGTGCGCGTCTGTGTGTGTGCGTGTGCGCGTCTGTGTGTGTGTGTGCGCGTCTGTCTGTGTGTGTGTGTGCGCGTCTGTCTGTGTGTGTGTGTGCGCGTCTGTCTGTGTGTGTGCGCGTCTGTCTGTGTGTGTGCGCGTCTGTCTGTGTGTGTGTGCGCGTCTGTCTGTGTGTGTGTGCGCGTCTGTCTGTGTGTGTGTGCGCGTCTGTCTGTGTGTGTGTGTGCGCGTCTGTCTGTGTGTGTGTGTGCGCGTCTGTCTGTGTGTGTGTGTGCGCGTCTGTCTGTGTGTGTGTGTGCGCGTCTGTCTGTGTGTGTGTGTGTGCGCGTCTGTCTGTGTGTGTGTGCGCGTCTGTCTGTGTGTGTGTGCGCGTCTGTCTGTGTGTGTGTGCGCGTCTGTCTGTGTGTGTGTGCGCGTCTGTCTGTGTGTGTGTGCGCGCGTCTGTCTGTGTGTGTGTGTGCGCGTCTGTCTGTGTGTGTGTGCGCGTCTGTCTGTGTGTGTGTGCGCGTCTGTCTGTCTGTGTGCGCGTCTGTCTGTCTGTGTGCGCGTCTGTCTGTCTGTGTGCGCGTCTGTCTGTGTGTGTGTGCGCGTCTGTCTGTGTGTGTGTGCGCGTCTGTCTGTGTGTGTGTGCGCGTCTGTCTGTGTGTGTGTGCGCGTCTGTCTGTGTGTGTGTGCGCGCGTCTGTCTGTGTGTGTGTGCGTCTGTCTGTGTGTGTGTGCGCGTCTGTCTGTGTGTGTGTGTGCGCGTCTGTCTGTGTGTGTGTGCGCGTCTGTCTGTGTGTGTGTGCGCGTCTGTCTGTGTGTGTGTGCGCGTCTGTCTGTGTGTGTGTGCGCGTCTGTCTGTGTGTGTGTGCGCGTCTGTCTGTGTGTGTGTGAGCGTCTGTCTGTGTGTGTGTGAGCGTCTGTCTGTGTGTGTGCGCGTCTGTCTGTGTGTGTGTGCGCGTCTGTCTGTGTGTGTGTGCGCGTCTGTCTGTGTGTGTGTGCGCGTCTGTCTGTGTGTGTGTGCGCGTCTGTCTGTGTGTGTGTGCGCGTCTGTCTGTGTGTGTGTGCGCGTCTGTCTGTGTGTGTGTGTGCGCGTCTGTCTGTGTGTGTGTGTGTGCGCGTCTGTCTGTGTGTGTGTGTGTGCGCGTCTGTCTGTGTGTGTGTGTGTGCGCGTCTGTCTGTGTGTGTGTGAGCGTCTGTCTGTGTGTGTGTGAGCGTCTGTCTGTGTGTGTGTGAGCGTCTGTCTGTGTGTGTGTGAGCGTCTGTCTGTGTGTGTGAGCGTCTGTCTGTGTGTGTGTGAGCGTCTGTCTGTGTGTGTGAGCGTCTGTCTGTGTGTGTGAGCGTCTGTCTGTGTGTGTGAGCGTCTGTCTGTGTGTGTGAGCGTCTGTCTGTGTGTGTGAGCGTCTGTCTGTGTGTGTGAGCGTCTGTCTGTGTGTGTGAGCGTCTGTGTGTGTGAGCGTCTGTCTGTGAGCGTCTGTCTGTGAGCGTCTGTCTGTGAGCGTCTGTCTGTGAGCGTCTGTCTGTGAGCGTCTGTCTGTGAGCGTCTGTCTGTGAGCGTCTGTCTGTGAGCGTCTGTCTGTGAGCGTCTGTCTGTGAGCGTCTGTCTGTGAGCGTCTGTCTGTGAGCGTCTGTCTGTGAGCGTCTGTCTGTGAGCGTCTGTCTGTGTGTGTGAGCGTCTGTCTGTGTGTGTGAGCGTCTGTCTGTGTGTGTGAGCGTCTGTCTGTGTGTGTGAGCGTCTGTCTGTGTGTGTGAGCGTCTGTCTGTGTGTGTGAGCGTCTGTCTGTGTGTGTGAGCGTCTGTCTGTGTGTGTGCGCGTCTGTCTGTCTGTGTGCGCGTCTGTCTGTCTGTGTGCGCGTCTGTCTGTCTGTGTGCGCGTCTGTCTGTGTGCGCGTCTGTGCGTGTGTGCGCGCGCGCGAGTCTGTGTGTGCGCGCGCGCTCGCGTCTGTCTGTGCGCTCGCGCGCCTGTGCGTCTGTCTGTGCGCTCGTGCGTCTGTCTGTGCGCGCGTGCGTCTGTGCGTCTGTCTGTGCGCGCGTGCGTCTGTCTGTTTGAGCCTGTCTGTGTGTGCGTGCGTCTGTGTGTATACAAACTTTTTTGCAGCCCTTGCATGCTAAAGGGGTCCTCAATGCATATATCTAAAACGAGCTGTAAAAGTGGCATCTAAAAAGTGTGTAAATTGGTGTAACTAAGTGTGTTGAATGCCCCTCTGGCACTCAAAGGGTTACAGGAACAGTAAACTTTTCCTGCTAAGAAAAACAAGGGTAGTCCCAACTGCTGGTAGTTCTATTCAAATGTGCTAATTCAGTTCATCATCAGGAAATAAATGACAGCATTTTTACCTCCTAAATTTCTAACAGCTTGGACTCAACAGATTCTATCACATTCTATGGAGAACTGTTTGCCAGGGACTCATCTCTCCTAAAGAATCCAACAAAATAACCAATCGGAAAACTGAACATTAAAGGGCACTGTTAATGTAAAAAAAGGGTAACCCTTTGAGTGCCTGGGGCTTGGGCCACTTCTTACACCCTGTAGGCCACACACATATTCAGCATTTTTGCCATCCAACTGTTTAGGCATGATTCCCATAGGTAACTTTCAAGTTACATGAAAAACTATATGACTTTTTTCAGAACCAACAGAGCTTTTTCATGGTGCCTCACTTGAAGTAAATTTTGCATTGTGAGATCAGCTATGATGTAATAATTGTAGGGGAAACAAATGGAAAAGTAACACACTTTTCTTAAACCACACTGTGTGCGCGTGCGTCTGTGCGCGTGCGTCTGTGCGCGTGCGTCTGTGCGCGTGCGTCTGTGTGCGTGCGTCTGTGTGCGTGCGTCTGTGTGCGTGCGTCTGTGTGCGTGCGTGTCTGTGTGCGTGTGTGCGTCTGTCTGTGTGCGTGTCTGTCTGCGTCTGTGTGTGCGCGCGTCTGTGTGTGCGCGCGCGTCTGTGTGTGCGCGCGCGTCTGTGCGCGCGCGCGTCTGTGTCTGTCTGCGCGCGCGTGTGTGTGTGCGTGTCTGTCTGCGTGTGCGCGCGTCTGTGTGCGCGCGTCTGTGTGCGCGCGTCTGTGTGTGCGCGCGTCTGTGTGTGCGCGCGTCTGTGTGCGCGCGTCTGTGTGCGCGCGTCTGTGTGCGCGCGTCTGTGTGCGCGCGTCTGTGTGCGCGCGTCTGTGTGCGCGCGCCTGTGTGTGTGCGCGCGCCTGTGTGTGTGCGCGCGCCTGTGTGTGTGCGTCTGTGTGTGTGTGTGCGTCTGTGTGCGTGTGCGTCTGTGTGCGTCTGTGTGCGTGTGCGTCTGTGTGCGTCTGTGTGCGTGTGTGCGTCTGTGTGCGTGTGTGCGTCTGTGTGCGTGTGTGCGTGTGTGCGTGTGTGCGTGTGCGCGTCTGTGTGCGTGTGTGCGTGTGTGTGTGTGTGTGTGTGCGTGTGTGCGTGTGCGCGTCTGTGTGTGCGCGTGCGCGTGTGTGCGCGTGTGTGTGTGTGCGCGCGTCTGTGTTTGTGCGAGTCTGTGTGCGTGCGTGCACGCCTGTGTGCGCGTCTGTCTGTGTGTGCGCGTCTGTCTGTGTGTGCGCGTCTGTCTGTGCGTGCGCGTCTGTCTGTGCGTGCGCGTCTGTCTGTGCGTGCGCGTCTGTCTGTGCGTGCGCGTCTGTCTGTGCGTGCGCGTCTGTCTGTGCGCGCGTCTGTCTGTGCGCGCGTCTGTCTGTGCGCGCGTCTGTCTGTGCGCGTCTGTGCGTCTGTCTGTGCGCGCGCGTCTGTCTGTGCGCGCGCGTCTGTCTGTGCGCGCGCGCGCGTCTGTGTGTGCGCGCGCGCGTCTGTGTGTGCGCGCGCGCGTCTGTGTGTGCGCGCGCGCGTCTGTGTGTGCGCGCGCGCGTCTGTGTGTGTGTGCGCGCCTGTGCGTGTGTGCGCGCGCGCCTGTGCGTGCGCGCGCGTCTGTGCGTGCGTGCGCGCGCGCGTCTGTGCGTGTGCGCACGCGTCTGTGCGTGTGCGCGCGTCTGTGCGTGCGCGCGCGTCTGTGCGTGCGCGCGCGTCTGTGCGTGTGTGCGCGCGCGTCTGTGCGTGTGTGCGCGCGCGTCTGTGCGTGTGTGCGCGCGCGTCTGTGCGTGTGCGCGCGCGTCTGTGCGTGTGCGCGCGCGCGTCTGTGCGTGCGCGCGTCTGTGCGTGTGTGCGCGCGCGTCTGTGCGTGTGTGCGCGCGCGTCTGTGCGTGTGTGCGCGCGCGTCTGTGCGTGTGTGCGCGCGCGTCTGTGCGTGTGTGCGCGTGTGTGCGCGTCTGTGCGTGTGTGCGCGCGCGTCTGTGCGTGTGTGCGCGCGCGTCTGTGCGTGTGTGCGCGCGCGTCTGTGCGTGTGTGCGCGCGCGTCTGTGCGTGTGTGCGCGCGTCTGTGCGTGTGCGCGCGCGCGTCTGTGCGTGTGCGCGCGCGCGTCTGTGCGTGTGCGCGCGCGCGTCTGTGCGTGTGCGCGCGCGCGTCTGTGCGTGTGCGCGCGCGCGTGTGTGCGCGCGCGCGTCTGTGTGTGCGCGCGCGTCTGTGTGTGTGCGCGCGTCTGTCTGTGTGTGTGCGCGCGTCTGTCTGTGTGTGTGCGTGCGCGCGCGTCTGTGTGTGCGCGCGCGTCTGTGTGTGCGCGCGCGTCTGTGTGTGCGCGTGCGTCTGTGCGCGCGTCTGTCTGTGTGCGTGCGTATGTCTGTGTGTGTCTGTGTGTGCGCGTGTCTGTGTGTGTCTGTGTGTGCGCGTGTCTGTGTGTGTCTGTGTGTGCGCGTGTCTGTGTGTGTCTGTGTGTGCGCGTGTCTGTGTGTGTCTGTGTGTGCGCGTGTCTGTGTGTGTCTGTGCGCGTCTGTGTGCGCGTCTGTGTGCGCGTCTGTGTGTGCGTCTGTGTGTGCGTGTGTGTCTGTTATTCTGCTCTATGGGAAACAGCATTAGCCAGTAAACATGCGAAAGTGGAGGCCACACTCTGTATGCACACCCCCAGGAACACCATACTGCATTAAAATGGTTAATGACTAAAGTGTCTACCCACCATCCTGATACCCACCCTTATAAAATAATGAATTTACCTTTCTGCTTGAAATCTACATTAGCAGTCACAGCTATGTCGGTCTCTCTGGCCTGTCTTTTAGATATCCCATGTTTTCCTTTTGTAATTTATAAGCAGCCAGAGCCTTGTGTTCTTATCTTTTACTGCTATAAATCATTCCACTCTACAAAGGGTACACAGTGCTCTCCTGTCTGCTATATCACAGGGATTGTCGGCACACACTACTTGTATCGTAATCCACCACCCGATCTCACTTTCAATTCCTGGTGCAAACAATGGCCAATATGTGCCTCACTGGGTGTTACAAGCATATACAACATAACAGGAATGTTATGAGTGCTGTTTTAATTAACCCTTTCAGTGCCAGAGGGATAAGCAATGCATTGCAGAACAATGCTTTGCCTAACTATGCCACTCTAGGGTTAAGTCCCCTACCTGCTCCCCTCTGTTCAATGCATAAAATATAAAAATATGCACTCCCACAGGCACTCAAATAGTTAATCACACTTCCTCCACTATCAGTACAGTGTTCACCCTCAGCAACATTGTGTGTGTGTGTGTGTGTGTGTGTGTGTGTGTGTGTGTGTGTGTAATATACCTCTCTGTTCTACCTCAGCTGTCTGTTGCCCACAACACCCCCCGAAACAAAACCAGAAAAAAATATTACCCAATGTTTGTTTAAAAAAAAAAAACTTAACTCATATTAACCCCCCACTGCCAAAACAGTAACACATTGCTGTGCTCTGTGTTTTCACCTCTTTGACACTCAAAGGGTTCAGTGTGTGTGCTGTCACCATTCATTTACTACCTTCTTTCCCAGTGCTATGTAGTATACATACTGCCACAGCATTTATACACCTGACTCTTTAAGTGCCGGATAAGTCAAAACGCATATTACTCCTCTTGCCACCAAAACAGTTAAATCATTCAGTGCTCAGCTACAGTCAGGGGACCAATGTTGCCCACAGGGTGTACTACGTCTACATACCAGTTCCATGACTATGCCTCTTCTACCACAGCTTATTTCATACATTATATATACACATTGTCTACATAACATGACAGGCAATGCTGTCCAACATTGCTAGTATTTCATAAAAGTAAAATTTACAATTTTTTTTTACTTTTTGGGAATACAGGACTTCTTAAAATAATTGAAACTTTCACAATGAACAAATGTGTTTGATGTACCATGTGTGGTTTAAGAAAAGTGTGTTACTTTTCCATTTGTTTCCCCTACAATTATTACATCATAGCTGATCTCACAATGCAAAATTTACTTCAAGTGAGGCACCATGAAAAAGCTCTGTTGGTTCTGAAAAAAGTCATATAGTTTTTCATGTAACTTGAAAGTTACCTATGGGAATCATGCCTAAACAGTTGGATGGCAAAAATGCTGAATATGTGTGTGGCCTACAGGGTGTAAGAAGTGGCCCAAGCCCCGGGCACTCAAAGGGTTACCCTTTTTTTACATTAACAGTGCCCTTTAATGTTCAGTTTTCCGATTGGTTATTTTGTTGGATTCTTTAGGAGAGATGAGTCCCTGGCAAACAGTTCTCCATAGAATGTGATAGAATCTGTTGAGTCCAAGCTGTTAGAAATTTAGGAGGTAAAAATGCTGTCATTTATTTCCTGATGATGAACTGAATTAGCACATTTGAATAGAACTACCAGCAGTTGGGACTACCCTTGTTTTTCTTAGCAGGAAAAGTTTACTGTTCCTGTAACCCTTTGAGTGCCAGAGGGGCATTCAACACACTTAGTTACACCAATTTACACACTTTTTAGATGCCACTTTTACAGCTCGTTTTAGATATATGCATTGAGGACCCCTTTAGCATGCAAGGGCTGCAAAAAAGTTTGTATACCTTTTTTTAGTGGCTTTATCTAAAGACATTTAAGGAAAAAATGTGTCCGTAAGATTTGGGATTATTAGCATTTGATGTGAGATCCGTAACATTTGATGAATAATCCGGTTCACAAGAGTTCAGTATTACCTTGAGGATTCATACATGCACCTTTTCACAGTACGCTGAATTATTAAGCTACTTAGTGAATTAAGTAGGAAAAAAATTATATTCTTGTAGTTCATTTGAACGCAGTACTATGTATTTCCTTGACAGTTTGTGTACTTGCAATGTAGATCTTTAGGATAAATTGTGACAAGTCAGGCTGACTCATTTCTATACCCTCCATGATTTCGTTCTGGAATTTACAGATTTTCTTTTCATGTTTCAGATAAGCATTCAGTGGAATTCTATCCACCATAAATTCCATATCTCACTTGGAACCACTGGCCCAAATTCTGGTTGTAGTAATTGTCACAACATCATCCTTCATCAGCTGCAAGAGATGTTCAACAAAATCCCAAATGTGGTGCAGTTATTACAGGTATTCTTTTAACTTTATGGAGCAGCTTTTCTCTACTAAAGTATAGGAACTGCTTGTGTTAACTGACTTGTTCTATAAGCATGCATGAGTATTCTAAATGATTTTTGCCTGCATATATAGTTCTAGGTTCATCCGTTTAAGGGGACATTTTAAAAAGATCCTGCACTTCACTAGTCTATTTGATAACTGAATGTATTATACCAGCTCGTATGTTTTATGCCAGCAAAGCCTTCCTTCAACATCAGGGAGGGTAATAGACTTTGTACATCACTAGAGTCTCTTCGATGTTAGCCTCTTCTCCCTACATGACATCACATACCACTCTTCGATCGAGCTGTGGTCGATGTGTTCTAGTCCTGTTTGAACAATACTATGGCAGGCTTGCCCCAGCGTCACCCTACATTCAAGCAGTGCTACACTTATTTCAGAGATTCAGTAACAGAGACAGTCATAATATCACATGGAGATTGGAGCTGTGCCCTGAGTGCACTACAGCTTTCCCCCATCTCCCACACCCCTCCAGTCCCCTGAATTATCTCACTAATGGCTGCAGAAGTAGCCAAGCTAGAACAGTTAAACTGAAAGCTAAAGTGAATCAACCTGCCATAACTAAACCCATTAAGCACAATCAAAGGATCAAAGGTCTCTGTCATATCCAGAGCATCCAAGAGCTTTGAGCCACCATGTTCATGGATGGCTTGAATATTTATTTAAGACCCTGTACATGTTAATTTTAGTAGATTTATGGTGCATGAATCCTGGCTGTAATAATCTTAAGATGATTGGCTAATATTTTTTCTGGCGTTTTTGCTTCCATATTAAACAAATAATTTGGGTGATAAATGTCAGAGGGGTCTCTTTCATTGAAGGGAAGTAGCAGTGAACACTTCTGTACATTGGAGCCTTAAAGTTGTCTATAAATGTCTTATGCCACTCCGCAAGCAGGCAGTCCATAACCAGATGTAATATGGGTGAGCACTGTGTCTGAAAATATATAGAGGTTGTATAATATAAATGTTGGCAAAATAACATATACGTTATTCACAGTTGTGCAATACAGTGAAATTAAACAATCCAGTAAAATTAAATGTGTATGTATTACTCAGTTCTGTGAATAATAGTGAATGTCCCAAAGTAATTTCAAAGTGACTTTTTTGATAGTAGTAGTAGTAGTAGTAGTAATCAAATTCTTGCTAATCTTGATATAATAACTGGAAGTGGTGTATTGACAAGATGAATGTTGAACTCACTTCTATCAAATCACGCTTGACTGATCTAAATGGTCAAGTCACGCTGATGTTGTGTGTGGGGTTATTTGTTCAGCTGCCCTCACTCCGCTATCTACAGATTTCCAGATGTATTTGAAGGGTTAAAAACTGTTTTGGTACTAGCACGTCGATGCTGGCCTGGGAAATGTTTTCAATTTTCCCAGGACTTTGAGAACTTGTGGGGGGTTTTTAAAACCACCCGCACTTGGTCAACATGTATCCAGTAAAGAAGAATTGTATCCCAAAAGCTTCTTGCTCCAGATCAGGAGTTGTTAATGTGTATGTGTGTTTGTGTATATATAATATAAAATAATTTCAATGGCTCATACTCTATCAAATTAAAATATAATTGCAGTAAGAATAATGACAGTGCACGTCCCATAGATAATAAAGAAATAGGTGTACTCAGCCTAGGATAACCCTTCCAGCGGGGGGGAGAGAGCACACGTCCTCAGAATCCAGTAGAATAAGTAGACTTTATTCAAGCATCTTGATGACTAATATGTTAGCCGACCGTTTTCGGTCCATTAGTTGGACCTCCTAAATTTCTAAAGTGTGTGTGTGTGTGTGTGTGTGTGTGTGTGTGTGTGTGTGTGTGTGTGTGTGTGTGTGTGTGTGTGTGTGTGTGTGTGTGTGTGTGTGTGTGTGTGTGTGTGTGTGTAAAAAAAAAAAAATATATATATAATATAATACAGAAGTGGAAGCACTCTCACTTAAAGAGATTGTGCCTGGGTGCTCAAAAAATGACTAGGTATTTATCATTAATAAACAAGATTAAGCACTCTCAGGACTTCCATAATGGGGTTAAAATTGTGTTTAATACAAATCAACGTTTCGGCCAGACTAAGCTTAGTCTGGCCGAAACGTTGATTTGTATTAAACACAATTTTAACCCTATTATGGAAGTCTTGAGAGTGCTTAATCTTGTTTATTAATGATATATATATATATATATATATATATATATATATATATATATATATATATATATATATATATATATATATATATATAAAAACATCTGCTTTTTTTTTTTTTTTTTATGGCATACCATGAGAACTTTGCCATAATCATAAATTTTATATCCAAAACTGAATTCATTAGCTCCCAAAGTGAAACGGTACCCCCATGTTATGTACTGATACACAGTGGGGATTGCAGAAGAATGAAAGTACATTTATCACTTCATGTTTTTTAAGTAGACTGTTTGTATTAAAATGATCATAACTGTTAAAAATATGAACCAAAGTTACACAGTGCATACCATCTTGGAAAGCTATTCACCTGCACCAAATTAGGCTAATTTTCCCTTTCTTTACACTAGGCTTGTGTGCACAATTATTCTTTGTTACATTATAGGGAATATTTAGGGTGTTTGTTTTTCCTTTCCATTTCCTAAACTACAAAGATGCTAATCTTTGAGTATTATTGCATTTCTTTCTGTATTCATTATCTCCTACCAGAAAAATGGTACCCCATTGGTATGGCTTGACATATAATGTAGGGGGTGCCAGAAGCACAAAACTGCACCTGCTAGTGGAACCAGGCAGGAAGGTCAGACCGCATATGTGGGAGATGTTTGACAGGAAAAAGAAATACTGGATGATCACTGGCATCCAAAATATGGATCTATGTTTTTGTCTTGTGCCAGAGATCATACCCTTTCCATTTTATAGCGGTGTGTCTGCGTTTTACCCAGTGCCAGGAAGGTATGCAATCCATTGGCTGCTCTCACATTGCAAGGTACCATAAAACCTGGCAGGAAAAAGCCAGCATGCAGATACAATAATACAGTGAAGGAGAAAGTCTGTAGGCTGGAGGTCTGGACTGATAATTATCTAGCTACACTGAGACATGAGTAGGAGAAGTAAAGAAAGTAGCCTTTCCTCCATCAGATTCCAAAGTTTAGTAGGCTACAACATTGTGAAGAAGATGTTAAAGTGTTAGTAATGTCTAAGGAAAAAAAAAAAAACTTTTTTGCATTTAGAAGAGCTTATGATTTAAGAGATACGGACGTTTAAAGTTTAATTTCTCCTTCTGACAGCTGTAAAGCTGTCAGCAGGAGATCCGTGTCGGTCGACACGGTGGCTGTCAGCAGGAGAAATCAATAGGAGAAATCAAACTTTAAACGCCCGTATCTCTTAAAGCATAGCTGTTTGAGAGATACAGTTTTTTGCATTTAGATCATCTTTTTAAGCTCTTCTAAATGCAAAAAAGTTTTTTCTAGACATTACTAACACTTTAAAGGGATAGTAATTTTTCACAAAAACAGCAGCTCCAATTAATCTTCTTAGTATTTGAGCCATAGAGAGTGTTATTTCAATACCGTCAGAGTTGTAGTTCAAGAGTAGTTGTATGATAAAGTTTACCCCTCCCGCCCCTTTTACCTTGTGTAAGCCACCTCCCTTCAGATGTGGAATCTGGTCCACAGAGCAGACAGCTCAGAGCAAGGGGATATCTTCTTGCTGTGAGAACAGTGAAAGCCCTGCCCCCATCAACAGGTTTTTTTTCAGGTTTTTCCCTTATCTTAATTGAAGATTGTCCCTCTATGCAATCCACTATGACACCTACCTGCTGTTCTGAGCTGAGCAGTGGCATCAGTAAAAGGGGTGGGAGGGGGATATTTTATCATTCAATTATTCTTGAACTACAACTCTGACAGTACTGAAATAACACTTTCCATGGCCCAAATACTATGAAGATTAATTGGAGCTCCTTTTATTATGAAACATTACTATCCCTTTAAAGTCTCTCAGCCTTATTTTCACAGCCGCAAAAGCAGCACTCTGTTTTCAGAACGTCCACTGAAAAGTCAAGGTACAAAGATTTTAGGTATGCCAAAGGTGGTGTAAGCACAAGCCAAAGCAGACTCTGTCCCTGTAAATGAGTATCCTTTGTTTGATAAAAAAGGTTATAACTTCTTCAGTGGTATCACTTCTGTAATTCATATGTTCTGTGGAGCCTATTATGTACGAAGATTTCTCTAGTTGGAGAGATCTTTGTGCATAAGGTCCATAGGATAACATAGCAACTGAAAAAGTAACATCACTGGAAAAGTTATCACCTCTTTAGAACAGCTTAGTACATAACCCCACCCACTGGCCACCAAATTTCAAGGAGAAAAACCTAGTGCAAGTGGTGGTGAGCTCTCTCAGCAACCGAATGGGCTGTAAGCCAGGCCTCAAGGAATACTTCTGTCTTGGATGCTTCAGCCTTTTTGGTAAGACACAAAATCCTGATGATGATTTCTTAAACAGATGGTAATGTTTCACAAAAACAGCAGCTCCAATTAATCTTCTTAGTATTTGAGCCATAGAGAGTGTTATTTTAATACTGTCAGACTTATAGTTCAAGAGGAATTGAATGATAAAGTTTCCCCCTCCTGCCCCTTTTACCTAGTGTAACACTGCTCACCTCAGATGTGGAATCTGGTTGCTTGACCAGGCAGATAACAGCAAAGGTCAATCTTCTTACTGTGAGAACAATGAAAACTCTGCTCCCATTGAGAGGTTTTTCAGCTTTTTCCCTCATCTTAATTGAAGATTGTCCCTCTCTGCAATCTACCTGGGCACCTCCCTGCTGCTCTAAGCTGATCAGTGTTAAATCAGTAAAAGGGGCGGGAGGGGGATACTTTATCATTCAATTACTATTGAACTACAACTCTGACAAAACTGAAATAACATTCTGCAAGGCCCAGATACTATGATGATTAATTAAAGCTGCCTTTATTATGAAACATTACTATCCCTTTAATGTTTACAAGATAATCACATCTAGTTTTATAGTAATCTGGCTTGGATTTCAGTGACTGAACTTCATTCTGTAGTGGTAAACATACATGCTCAATGACTCATAGTCTCTAGTTTAACTTCAGACTGCATTCAAATAATCTCTGCAAAACATGATGTATAATAGACAAACCAACCTTAATTGCTACAATTTTAATTGTCAGAGTGGTTGTATACTCATGGCCGCATTGAGTTACCGAAGGGACAACTCAAACTCTGCCTCTGCAACTGAGATCTCAAAACAAGAACTTTAAATACTAGATGGATTAGTTTGGTCTTTTGCAAAACAGGCACTTTTATTTGATTGAAGAGCATATTTCTCTAAGATTTTTTTTTTTTTTTTTTTTTTTTGTGCAGCCTAACTTGCCATTTTGCAGCTCTTACTCTAGCAAACATTTTCAAATTAGAATACAGATCTAAAAGATAATGGTACCATGCAAAAATAGAATAGGAGCGGAGTTAAAATGATACAGCTGGTTTGCCCCCATATTTTCATCTTCTTGATCATATGGCTCTTTGTGCATCTATTTTAGCCACCATTTAAATTACTTGTCTGAAAGGTAACATACATCTGTTTTTTCTTCTCTTCTCTGCTTTACACTTATCTTTTTAGGTACTGTACGACACTCAAGCTCCTTTAAATGCCATCAACAAGCTTCCAACTGTGCCGATGCTGGGTCTCACGCAAAGGATAAACACTGCCTATCAGTGCTTTTCTATCCTCCCTCAGTCACCCACCCACATCCGTTTGGCCTTCAGGAATATGTACTGCATAGACATTTATTGTAGAAGCCGAGGTGTTGTGGCAATACGTGATGGAGCATACAGCCTCTTTGACAACAGCAAAATAGTTGAAGGATTTTACCCTGCCCCAGGACTAAAGGTGCAGTTTTCTTTGTCTTTTTATTTTTTCAATGGAAAATATTGAGACTGATTAACTTGGTGTACTCCTTGAGGAAACGAATGGCAAATTAGGGAATTGTTAAAAAAATTCCTGTTGAATTAATATGTATTTTAGCCCCTTGAATGAAGCCTACAGTGCATTCTGAAACAATGCTTTGGACACTTATAATAATCAAGAGGTTAAAAACGATATTTAAATCAATGGAAATTTGGGCAAATGTTATTTTCCCTTATAGCGCAGTTTATTTGTTCCAGCATGGATCCATTGTTATAGCAGCTGCAATTCATTTGTGTAAAGCCTTCAAAATATGCTCTCTGTGAGAACTGTGATGAAAATATAGTAATGTTTTCTTGCATTATCCAAAGTAAATACATGCTAGGAATTCTAACACACAAAAGCAAACTGGAGTTAAGTATGCGTAAATACCTGGTACTTTATGCTAGCATCTATAAAAATTGTGTTTCCTGAGGTCTAACTCTAGTCTTTCATATGCCCTTAGTGAGCAGACATTTTTGCCTTTTCTCTTGATTGTCCAGGATTATCTGCAAATGGGCTGAAGTGTAGGCTAACGGTTTTTCTGAATATAAGAATAGTGGGAATTAATCCCAGTAAATTAACTGGCATTGGCTCTTCTTTCAGTATACACAGCCCAGATAACATTGATGCTCTTTGAACAGAACAATTTACACAATCATGTCTTAATAATCAAGGTTAGGGATCATTTTTAAGGATGTAAAATTAATATTTTTCTGTGTTATCCAGTGTGTAACACAGGACCCATGGAGTAAAGTCTCCTCCTCCAGAAGGGCAGTAGAGTTGGTAGGACTAATTGTTTTGCTTAACCCCTTCGTGACCACTGACATGCCAGGACCGTCACGGCGGTCTGGCACTTAAGGACCAGTGACTGTTCTGGTACGTCATGGAGATCAGGGCTCCCGGCGCAGCTGCACACTGCTCCAGGAGCCCTTAACTGGAAGTAATAATAAAAAAAAGCCCTGTGGTCACCAAGTACCAGCCGCGCATGTGCGTGCCGGTCCTTAAGGGGTTATATATCACCTTCTCTCCTTCCTTATTCAGTTATTGTTGGTCCTACAAAGCTGGGGGATGAAGAGGACTTCCTCCCATCTTCTGATTTCAATTTGCTCACCTTATATTTGTTCCTTCATGCCTCGGCCTCTTGTAACATTGTCCCTGGTTTTTGAGATGCACCTTGCGATGTCCGGCCGTCTGAACCACATTTATTGCGATGCTTTGCGTTCAGACGGTTATAACACACAGGAATCGGTTTCCCTGCTTCATTCCTCCTTTCCCAGCTTATCCTTGTGTATAGCCAGTAAAGTCAGTGTCGCGTTCTGCAGACTATCTATATTTATAACCTCATGGTTGGACGCACGCTGATGACGTCACGTGTGCGTTCTAGAGGTGAAATGCACGCTGTAATTGGCTATAGGACATATAAACGGCAGACACAATGATGGATTCAGGTTAGTAGTCGTTAATTTTAGTGATATATATATATATATATATATATATATATATATATATATATATATATAATAATAAATATACATTTTTATGTTCCATGTACAGTTCCTCTAAGCAAGGGGGTAAGGAGAAGCCTGCTTAAGTTGAGGAAGAAAAGCTCCATAAGCTTTGTGTATGTCCAGAATGTGATGCTAAGCTAGCTCCATTTGACACCACCCAACTTTGTGCTCAGGGTCTGAGAAAAGCAGCTGGACAGGACATGTCATCACACTTTCAGAGCCTACTAACTTGGATGAAGGCTTTCATCAATGCAGCAATCTGTTATTCCATCAGAGGTCAAAAGCTGGGTTAATCCACCAAAAGTTGATGTGGTGATCTCTCAATTGGCAAAAAAACTACTCTACCCATGGAGGATGGGCGTCTTTATGAGATCCTATGGACAGGAAAATGGAAAACCTGCTTAAAAAAAAAAAAAAGTTTTTCCTTGATAGGTCAGAATATGAAGGCAGCCACGGCTATTGCATGTCTATCCAGAGCTTTGCATATCTGGCCGACAGACCTGGAAGACCTTTACATCCAGGGAAAAACTACTAAAAGAAGTAGCAATGATTAAAGAATCAAACAGTTTTGCTTGTGGTTCTTCCCTGGCTATCCTTAAGATACTTGCCAAATCCTCAGCCATGTCTATAGTCATGAGAAGATCGTTGTGGATTTGTTCCTGGGGAGCAGACTCCACATCAAAGGCAAAGCTGGTAGCCTTACCTTTCTCAGGTGAATTTCTTTTTGGATCACAATTAGAAGATTTAATCAAGAAGTCATCAGGTGGGAAAAGTGCCTTTCTTCCCCAAGATAAGAAATCACGTAAACCTATTTGTGGCTTCAGATCTCGAACCTGAAGGTTTCAATTTAGAGATAATAGAAGGTTTCAAACACAGTGTACGTTTGACCAATCCAAGTCAAATACCAATCAGAGGGGAGGATTCAGAAGAGATTTCTCCCAAAAGAACCAATTCAGAAAAGATTTTGCCTGAAGTTCAGTGGGCCCCTTTCCTAGGGTCAGTAGGGGAAGGCTGACCCAGTTCTCACCGGTTTGGGATCAAGTTTTGCCAAGATTGGTGGGTACGTCAGACAGTTGAAATGGGGTATCCACTAGAATTTCTGTCCATATCAAAGACTTTTTTCAGAGTTCCAGTCTGCCAAGATCACTAAAGAAAGCAAAAAGACACGAAGACTTCTGTTCAGCAAATGATTAGGTACAGGGTCATAGAAGAAGTCCCAGTAGACAAGAGGAAGAGAGGCATATACTCCATCCTGTTCGTGGTACCGAACCAGTCTGGGACATACACAACCGCTTTAGACCTGAGATTTCACAACTCTTTTGTGAAAAGTACATCCTTTCGCATGGAAACTATAACCTCAATAATGAAATCAATCTCTCTCCACGGTTTTATATCATCAATAGATTTACAGGATGCATGTGCTCATAAGACCCTGTCACAGGAAATTCCTACGCTTTGCCATGGGGACACAGCACTACCAATTCAGAGCCATGCCTTTCAGTCTCTCACCTGCTCCTAGGGTCTTCACAAAGATCTTGGCAGCCTGTTTACAACCCTTGAGACAGAAGGGTATTCTGGCAATCCCTGACTTGAATGACATATTGATCTTACCAGCATCCAGACAACAGGCAATTCAGGTCACAGAATTGACCAAACAATATCTGATGGATTCACATTGGCTAATAAATCAACTCAAGAGTCAAATGATTCCAAGTCAAAAGATAATTTCTCTGTCATTCAATACAGTTTACTGGTAACTTTGGGTAGGCAATCTGCCCCTTTAATTGTAGGCAGGAACAATTCTAGAATTGTATGCAGGGGGTGGAGCCTACCTTCCCTCCTTGGCTGCAGCTAGCCAATCAGCTCCAGAAAGATTTGTTCCTTGGTGAAGACACAGGCAAGAGAACAGTTCTGCTATAGGTTTAGAATTTTTTTTTTTTCTGTTAGAAATGAAATACCACCATTAGGCGGATTACCATAACTGACAATGCCCTTAGACAGGGCTTAAAATTTGAAGTCCTTTGCTACTAGCCAGACCTGAAAAGTTACTCGCCACTGCAAGCCATAAGATACTTACCAGGGCTGAATTTCTACTCGCCAGGTCTAAGTTTTCACTCGCTAGTGGAGAGTGGAAATTTTGAGCCTTGCCCATAGATGTGGCTAGCTCAATAACCAGTTGCTTTTTGTGGACCTTAAGCCCTGGGGGGAAAATCTTTGTTACAAGTTCTTTCCTCTGAGGCTTCTTCTTAATACATGGTAATCTGAAGACAGAAGATCTTCAGGAAATGTAAGCAACCCTTTGAGTGCTGCAGGTCCACATGTCCCACATTGCCCCTCCGCACAAGGGTTTACCTTTGAAGTTCCTATTGCACCCTCCTGCACTCATTGGGTCTATCTGTATGTCTGTTGGGTGTTTTGGAGCAGGATTATGTGGTACTTTAACCCTTTAGCTGCTGGTTTTGCATCTTTTGGCAGGTTTTCTGACACTTTTCCTACTGGTTCAGTGCTTTTGGGGTATCCTAACATGTTCTAGTGATGATTCATGCATTTTTATTTTACGGTTTCAATTTTGTAAAATTTGAGTCCTTTACCGCATAGGCGCCATTGCTCCATTCACTCCTATGGGTCTGTGCAGTTTGGGACATATCTCTGCAACCGCTCCACCTAGCGACTTCAGGGATGGCTCATTTTTATTGTCTGCCCTTGCTCTATCATCTGGTTCATGTTTGTAGTGTGTTAGGGTGCTCAGGGGGCTTCGGGCACTGTTGGGGTACTTTTTCTCGGAAAACTACATTTCCCATGAGCACTCGCTTGATTGGCTCCCGCCACGGCAGCAATTTTGTGCCATTTCCAGAATGAGTATCCTACGCAGGGCTTTGAATCTCCTTCTCTCCTATGCGGATTAACCCTTCGCCTGCCAGATAAGTCTTTTAGCGATTTCTGTGGTGAAACTTTAATCCTACACACTGTAATTGGGTGATTTCTTATACTGTAACATTTTTGACACTGCAAGAATGTCCAATCCATTGGAGCTTGGGGCCAGGCCTAAGACTAAGGATGTTGGGGTCTCTGTATCCCCCATTGCGCATTATTCTTCCTGTCATTCAGGGTTACCTAGAGAATTCTCACATCATTTATGCCCAGCATGTTCTGATGTCCCTGAAGGTCTCCCAGGGACCTGCAGCCATGCATAAGAGCCAATTTGGGTGCAAGAGTTCAAGGCTGCTACTAGGGACCTTAGGTCTACATTGCAACTCTTTCCATCCCAGTTAAAGAGGGTCTTCCCTTCCTGGCAGACCCCCTCCTCCGTGAAGTCTTCCCTGCCAAAACCACAGGGAGTACCTGACGTTATCAGTTTCCTCTGATGAGGAACTGCTGGTGGATTCATATGTTGAGGAATGTTCTGCTGTGGGCTCCTCTCAGTTTTTTTGGTGACTCCTTTGAGGCCGATCCTGAGCCCTCGGCTGAGGGCCTGATCAGGGCTGTTTTGACTACCCTAAACATTCTGTTACTTCAAGAGGTTCCTTTTGATCCATCTGATGTGTTTCAGGAGCCTAAAAAGCCCCTTACTTGCTTTCCACCTAATCCCACTCTTCACTGCCTTGTGTCTAAAGAGTGGAAATCTTCGGACAGGAAACCTTCTGTGTCCAAGAAATTTGCAAGCTTTATCCATTCTTTGAGGCAGCGCTTGCTTAGTGGGTTCATCCTCCCATAGTGGATGCTCCCATCTTCAGGTTGTCTAAGTCTACTGCCTTGCCAGTTTCTGATGCGTAAGCTCTGAAAGACTGGACTGACAAGGAATTTGAGGTTTCCCTCAAGTCCATTTTTGCCACTGCTGGTACTGCCATGTGTCCAGCGTTCGCTGCGGCATGGGTGAACCACGCCATTGCAGTCTGGACTGAACAGCTCACCCTGGCTGTCCGTCAGGGTGCCCCTACTTCGGATATGTTGTGGTTTCTTGCCAACATTTCTGAGGCCCAGCACTATGTTTCTGCTGCCTTGTTTGATGCCATCCATTTGGTGGCTAGGGTTTCCACCATGCTTGCCAGATAGGCTCTTTGGCTCAAGATCTGGTCTGCTAACACTGCTTCCAAGAAAGCTTTGCTCTCGTTGCCCTTCCAAGTCACCTCTTTGTTTGAGCCAGATCTTAAGGATCTGATTAATAAGGCCACAGGGGGCAAGAGTACCCTTCTGCCTATGGTCCCCAGGAGGAAGATGCTTCTCAAGCGTCTGCTTTTTCTTTCCTTCCAGACTGAGACACGTCCGGCGAACCAGGAGGTTCCCTCAGCTCCACGTTCCTCCTCCACGCCCAAACAGCAATGGAAGCCCAAGGTCGCTTCCAAGCCTTCTTTGGCATGACTTGTTCCGTCACCACCTGTAAAAACTCTGTGTCCCCACTCTGCTGTGAGTGGCCGTCTGCGTCACTACCACAGCGTCTGGGAGGATTCAGTGGTGGACCCATGGGTTTTTACAGGTGGTGACGGAAGGATACAGTATCCCTTTTGTCTGTCTTCCTCCCTTTCCTTTCTTTCCTTCTCATACACTGGCTGTTCAACGGTGCTATTCAGGCTCTTCTGGACAAGGATGTTCTAGAGCCGGTTCCAGTTCAGGACAGAGATATGTTTTTTTACTCTATCCTCTTTGTGGTCTCCAAAAAGGACAGCGGTTGTCGCCCTATTTTGGATTTGAAGGATCTCAATTCCTTTGTGATCTGGACTCATTATCACCAGGAGTCTCTACGGACGGTGATTGTTGCTATGTCCCCGGGGGAATTACTTGCTTCTCTGGATCTTCAGGATACATATTTTCACATCGCCATTCATCCAGAGAGCCAGCAGTATCTCAATTTTGCCTTCACCAAGGGCACTTTCAGTTTGCTGCTCTTCCCTTTGGTCTGACTACAGCTCCTCAGGTTTTCAACCGTGTCCTAGGAGCCTTAGTGTCCATCTTCCACCGGGACGGCACCAGAGTTACTCCATACATAGACAACCTGCTTCTGAAAGCCCCCTCTGCGGAACTTCTTCATCAGCAGGTTCAGCTATACATTCAAGCTCTTGCCCATCATGAGTGGATCATCAACATGGACAAGTCAGATCTTGTCCCATCCCAGCGTCTGGTCTTCCTGGGCCTTCTCTTCGACACTCAGAAGAGCATTGTGTTTCTCACGAACGAGGTAGCTCACCAGATTGCCCACAGGGTTTCTGCAGTTCTGGCCCAAGATCCAGTTCCCACCAAGAAGTTGTCCTCTCTAGTGGGGAAATTCATCTCCACCATAGAAATGGTCCCGTTTGCCTTGGCGCACACCAGGTAACTCCAGAGGTTTGTGATCCAGGTGTGCAAGGGTCAGCCAGACCTTCTGAAGACTTCAGTGTCCCCCTTTTCATGTGGAGCGGAGTTTGTCATGGTGGCTCGACCTCTCCAACCATCTGAAGGGCAAGTCCTTCCTGGTATCCTTCTGGACCACTGTGACAAAGGACCTCAGCCTCTCCAGCTGGGGAGCGGTCCTGGGTCGCCTGAGTGCTCAGGGTCGGTGGTCTCCGGAGAACTCTCTCCTTCCCATCAACGTGTTGTTGCTTTGGGCGATATTTCATGCCCTTCGTCATTGGACATCTGAGCTGGAAGACTGTCCAGTCTGGGTACAGACTGACAACGCCACGGCCGTGGCTTACATCAACAAGCAGGGTGGAACAAGAAGTCTCGCTGCTTGGTTAGAGGTCAAGGCTATTTTGTCCTGGGCCGAAGAACAGTTCCTGCCATATCGGCAGTGCACATTCCTGGTGTAGACAACGTCATGGCGGACTTCCTCAGTCAACACCCAGTGGACAGCAGAGAGTGCGAACTGCACCCAGAGGTGTTCAACCTCATTGTTCAGAAGTGGGGTCTTCCTTACCTCAACCTGATGGTGACAAGACACAACAGGAATGTTCCAAGGTCCTGCTCTCGGTGGAGGGACCCTCTAGCTCTGGCTGTGGATGCAATGTCCATTCCTTGGTTGTTTCCTCTGGCCTATATCTTTCCTCCCCTCTCAATGTTGCACAGGGTGTTACGGAAATTGCTACTTGAAAGCTGTCCAGTCATTCTGATTGCTCCATACTGGCCTTGCCAAGCTTGATTTCTGGAGTTGCTGGATCTATCAGTGGCAGAGCCATTCCGGCTCCCTTGCCGTCCGGATCTTCTACAGGTTTACCTGTGCAAGGAGGATGTTCACTGTCTAGCTTTGATGGCTTGGAAATTGAATCCTCAGTATTGAAGAAAGGTTTTTCTTCTGGTGTGGTGGCTACTATGCTCAGTGCCAGCAAACCTGTTTCAATTGCGTCTGGTCGACCTTTCTATCTTAGTGTGCTGACGAGGACCTGTCTCAGAAATTTGAGCTGCCTATGGTCCTGGCCTTTTGGCAGGACAGCGTGGATAAGGGCCTCAGTTTGAGTTCCGTTAATGTTCAGACTTCTGCTCTCTCTGTTTTCTTTCAGGAGCGCATTGCCATCCTTCCTGATGGCAAGGTTTTCTTCCAGGGCGTTGCTCATATTCGTCCTGCCTTCAAGAATCCTGCTCCTCCATGGGATCTTAACTTGGTTTTGGGCGTTCTTCAGCACCCTCCATTTGAGTCCTTGGCTACTATTCCTCTACACCTGTTGATGTGGAAAATGGCCTTTCTCCTGGCGATCGTGTCCGTTCGCCGCGTTGCGGAGTTACATGCTCTGTCCTGTAAACCACCTTTTGTGGTGTTTCACAAGGACAAGGCGGTGCTTCGCACTTCTCAGGCGTTTCTTCCGAAGGTGGTTTTGGAGTTCCAGGAGATTCTGCTGCGCCTTTCTGCCCTCACCCCTCCTTTGACATGGAGAGGGACCTCCACTTGTTAGACTCAGAGCGATGTACATAAAACTTGAGACAACGCATCACATCCATCAGGCACGAAATCTGACACGCTGTTTGTCATTCCTCAGGATCCCAGGGCAAGAAGACCTGCATCCAAAGTGACTATTGCTTCTCGAATCAAATTCTTTATTCGTAAGGCTTACGAACTGAGGAAGAAGCCTGTCCCCTTTCGGGTCATGGCTCGTTCTACAAGATCTATTGGGGCTTCTTGAGCTTACCGGAATCATGCCGCCTCTGATCAGTTGTGCAAGGCTGCCACTTGGTCGTCTGTGCACACCTTTTCGAAGCACTACTGTGTTGATGTGCTGGCATCGGCTGACGCCAGCTTTGGGAGGAAGATCCTGGCATTCTGTCTTGCCTGTCTAGGATGATCTTCGGTTCTTGGTGCTTGCTTCACTTTTGAACCCTGTTGGTTCTAGTTCCTGCCTACAATTAAAGGGGTAGATCGCCTACCCAAAGTTACCAGTAACCTGTATGGACTAAAAGTATTTTAGTTGATGGACTTGTCTTTTTTCAACCAAATTTACTATGTTACTATGATTTAACAGGTAAGACTAAAATCCATTTTTTTTTTCCTTTATTTTTTCTAGGGACTTGCTTGAACACTTAACTCATGATAGCCTCTCTGTCAGAAGACAGGATATCAAGGATTCTGGGAAAGGTTCAGCATTTCAGACATACAGCGAGACCAACAGCACAACATTTCACAGTGCTTCTGGGAGTTCTTACATCAACCACACCATGCCATGCACATGGTTTCATATGAGGGCCATTCAGGTCAACTACTCACATTTTGGGACAAAAATCCCTACAACACCAGTCAAGTAATTCCTCTTCTCCCATTAACAAGGAAGAAGCTACAGTGGTGGTTGAAGTTAAAGAACTTTAAGAAGGGTCATTTCCTTCTGGATCCAGAATGGGAAATTGTGATGACAGATGCAAGTCTCAACGGATGGGGTGCAGAATGGAAATCCATATCACTCCAAGGAACGTGGTCAGTGACCGAAAGACTGTTCCACAATAAACGTCCTGGAGATGAGGGCAATTTGGAAAGCTCTAGCCAAATTAGAACAACATCTTCAAAACAAGGCAGTTTGGATAAGATTGGACAATCAAGCCACGGCTATGTATCTAAAAAACCAAGTGGGAACCAAGAGCAAAAGTCTTATGGAGGAGACAGCCAAAATATTCCCTTGGGCAGAGACGAATGTATCAAAAATCACTGCATCTCATATTTCTAGCATAATGAACATACATGCAGATTTCCTCAGCAGGACAAAAATAGACCAAGGGGAATGGTCTCTAAAGGAATCTGTTTCAAAGAATCGTGGAAGAATGGGGCCAGCCATAAATGCAGTAAATACTATTCCAGATGGAGAGATCCCAGAGCCCAAAACCAGGATTCTCTAAGGACAAAGTGGAAATTCAAGTTGGCATACATTTTCCCTCCAGTTCCGGATGTCCTAATAAAAATAAACGACAAAGTGGAGGTGAACTTGATTGCTCCACTGGCCAAGAAGACCTTGGTTTCCTCATCTAATTCAGATGAGTCACCCCACCTTGGACACTACCAGTATCACAAGATCTTCTAACGCAAGGTCCAATTTGTCATCCCAATCCAGTCTTTTTGATACTGAATCTGTCACTTAAAACAGCTTTTCTTATGGCAGTTACCTCAGCCAGAAGGATGTCAGAATTGCAAGCACTTTACTATAAATCTCCTTATATTTCCTTCCATCAGGATACAGTGGTACTACAAACACGTCCATCTTTTAGATCTAAGGTAGTTTCAGCAGCCTGCAAAGCGTCTATTTCAGGAAGGATCAGGGATTGCATCTTGCTAGCCTATACTGATGCCAAGGTTAAACCTCCATTTAAGGTCAAGGCCCATTCTACAAGATCTGTATCTACTTCACGGCCCAGTAAAGCAGATGCATCTTTAGAAGAAATCTGCAAAGCAGCCACATGGTCTTCTATTTCCACATTTATTAAGCAGTAGAAACTTGATATTCAGGCATCATCCGATGCCAAATTCTGGAGGAAAGTCCTAGAAGCGGTTGTTCCTCGTTTTAAATAGCTTCTTTGTATGCATGGGGTTCTTTCTTGCCTGTTTAGGGGTATTGGTTTTCTTTCTATGTCTTGTAAATCTCCCCTCCCTTCTGGTACACTGCTTGTGTATATCCTGCTCTACTGCCGTAGAGTGGACACAGAAGAAAATGGGAAACTTACTCGCTGATATTTCTGTTTCTTCTGTGTCCTTCCGCGGCACACTCAACCCTGATTAACCTATTATTATTTATATTTTTACAGCTTTGTTAAAGAAAATAACGGAGTAAGGAAGGTGAGAAGGGGATATTAAACCCTTTGAGTGCCAGAGTGGTACGGAATGCATTGCTTTGCAATGCATTCCGTACCACTCTGGCAATCAAAGGGTTAAGCAAAACTATTGGTCCTAGCAGCTGGGGGGTGGAGACTAAAGCCCATTCTACTGCTGTGGAGGGACACAGAAGAAATAGAAATACCGGTGAGTAAATTTCCCCCTTTTATATTTCTCTTGTATCCAACCATGGCATGCTAGGAAGACTGAATCCTCTAAGGCCTATCATAAAATTTGGTCTGTTTTACTAATGAGGTACTGACCGATTATGTGTCACTATTGTCATTCAACTTTGAAAGGGCCATGGCTGTCCTGTGTGATCAGTGTTTGGATGCCAGCCAAGGGGACACTGATAAAGATGGATCTGGTAGCATTTCTTTCTAAGGTCCTTGAAGCTAATGCTTATCTTGCTGATATGGCCTTTCAGGGTCTCAAACTTTTCAGTAGTCACACATCACACTTTGTGGCTTAAGAACTGGGCCGCTGACAAATCCTCCAAGAAGTCTCTGGTTTCTCTATACTTTGTAGGTAAAAAATTGTTTAGCTCTGAGCTGGAGATTATCAGCCATTCCACTGGTGCAAAGAGTACTTTGCCTGCCTTAAGTCCATACTTTGCGACATACACGTGGTTTTTGATACCCTCACCAGTTAAGCTATGCACCTTGATCACAGATTCCCCAAGCAGCATAGGAGCATCCTCCTCCAAAACCCAAGTAGGCTTGGACAGACAAGAAGTCTGTTCAGAAGTCTAGGGCTGACAAGTCCCCCTCTGCATGACACGCAGGGGTCAAGTCAATCTCTGCCTATATGAAGTTACTTTTTGCTTTTTCAGTGGTATATGGGCAATTTCAGTGACAGACCATTGGGTTTTGCAGAGCACTGAATAGACTTCAAGTCCCTCCCTTTCTCTTCTTTTGGTAATCCCCCCACCCCCTGCGCTGTATTCTTTGGTATCCAAATTGAGGTAGTGTAGTCTCTTCCTAGATGCAGTTTCCTCCCTGATAGCAATGCAGGTGGTTTTCCCCATTTTTCCTCAGGAGGCTTCGCTGGATTGTATTCCAGTCTTTGTGGTTTCCCTATTCTGGACTTAGTGCATTGTCAGCTGTTTTGTGCTGACCCTATGGTTCAAGATGGAAGCTGCGATGCCTGAGAGCAAAGACCTGTGCCCAGTGGGGCTTTCTAGCCTTCCTAGACCTTGAAGGTGCATCGCGATTAATGTATATCATCATTGGTTCCTTCATTTTGCATTCCAGGGTAGCCACTACCAGTTTCCTTCTATTCCATCTGGTCTAGTATCCACTCAGAGGGGCTACGCAAAGGTCATGTCAACCTTGGTGGGGTTCACATCCACGCTCAATTAATCTTATTGACTTCCTGCCTAGACAGCCTTTTGCTCAAGGCTACATCAGAAGTCCTTCAGCTTTGTGCTTTCCAGCAACGTATTGCACATATGCACAAACTTTTTCCCGAGGGGTGGCTCATGTCTTCCCTGACTTTTGTATTCCCATTCCTCCATGGGATTTGAATATGGTACTGGGAATGCTTAGAAGCCTCCTTTTTTAACATCTGTGCTTGATTACTCTAAGTTTCTTGATGCGCAAGACATCTTTTCTTCTGGCTTTTGTTTATTCTGAGGGTAACTGAACTTAAGGCATTGTCTTTTAATCCTCCCTTTCTGTGTTTTTAACACAAACAATTTGGCTTTGCAGATGCGTGTTTGTAGTTTTTTTTCATCCCCCCCCGCAAGGTTGTTCTGGATTTTCACATAAACCAGAAAATGTATTCCTTCTTTGTTTCCTGTCACTTCTAACAGATAAGAAAAGAAACGTCATCTGTTAGATGTGGCCAGGTGCATGAAGTACAATGTTCATCACATGCTACCACTTTGGAAGCCTGATTCCCTGTTTGTCACGTGGGCCCGGCTGCACCTAAGGCTACTGTAGCTTTCTGGATAAAGCGGACTATTTGACAGGTGTTCATTAGCAGGAAGAAACATGTACCCTTTCAGATCATAGTGCATTTCACCAAGTTTGTGAGTGTGTTTTGGGTCTACAAGAATCAGTCCTCTACTGAACATTTGTGTAATATGGTGACATTTTTGTCGCTGCACACCTTTGATAAAGAACAGCTATGTTAATATGTTGGCTTTGGGTGAAGCCAGTTTTGGACATTAGATCTTATAGGCTGTGGTGCCCGTATGGATGTCCCTAATTGCTTTTTCTATGATTGGAACACTGTTGACTTCAGGTGAGTTTTTCTGTTATTTGGTGTGCAAGTCTGATGTGCTTTGACATTTGAAGTTTGTTATACCAGTTTACTCCTGCGACTATTTGTCTGAGATGGTTTCTATTTTTCTCTCTCTTGGTGTATAGCTTTTGTATATCCTCATGGTTCCTGTGTTCCACATTGAACGACAGAGAATAGAGGATTTTAATGTACTTACCATTAAATCCTTTTTTCTTTTAGTCGATGTGGTACATAGTACTTTCTCCCAGAGAGAAAATAAATTTGTCTGAGCCCTCAGTCAGGGGAGCCCTCTTGTATTCTCTGTTCTGGGGATTCCTTTTTCTTCTTTCACTTCTGTTTTGCTTTCTTCTAGGCTTTGCTACATGTTAAAACTGAGGGCAGGGTAAAGTAGAAGGCAGGACTGAGTGTCCGCCTTGTAGATCTTTTTTTTTTTAAATATTCTGCCCTCCTGGAGCAGGAGGTGGCTTTACACATGTTTCCTCCATTCCCCATACACTAAAAGAAAAGGCTTATACACTAAAATCCTCTTAGATATGCTAGCTTTAAGTACATGATATATAAAGGTATAGCAACCAAATTAAAGTTTTGATGTTTGTGTTCCTTTAATGTGGATTTTCCTCTTTTAAAATGATGTAGCAGTAATATTTATTTCTCCTTTTGCCCACAGACGTTCCTGAATATGTTTGTTGACAGCAATCAGGATGCACGGCGGCGATCCATCAATGAAGATGACAATCCTCCATCTCCTATTGGAGGTGATATGATGGATTCCTTGCTTTCCCAACTACAACCACAAGCACAACAAACGCAACAGGTACTTCCAAAGCACAAGTTAAAGACAATTGCTTCTGTTTTGTTGTTTTGTATGTTACAAAATCTAGGCCTACTCTTTTAAAATGGAGAGGAAGCAGCTAAGAGCTGTACTACAACCTATCCAGAATGGATGTAACAAGCTTTTCATTAAAAAGCCTGTATCTCCACAATGCAGCATAAAAAAAAAACTGTTTAAAAATGCATGTGCATGGAATATTAATTTGAAAAGGACTTTACTGGAGGTGAGTTCCCCTTTAAGAGAAAATAACATTGGTGAGTATAAAAATAAATTTTTATTTGTCATATCTGGACTGTTGGATCTGCTATATGAGCCGAGATGTAATATACATTTATGTAATTGAGTGGAAAAGTGAAGTACATGGATGTTTACAATTTAATGTTTAATATGTCTCATAGTTTACTATACACCAAATGAACAGTGAAAAATATCAGCAATTCTGGGACGATACAATTGCATCACAAGGAATAATTCTAAATTTGCTTTGAATTATATAATATTTTCTCCATGTCACCAGAGTTAATTTTTATTTGTAGTTATTTTAATGTGAGACTGGAAATTACTGTCATAGTGAAATGCACTGCTCTGTTGAATCTGAAAAAAATTCAAATTTTATTTATTTATTTATTTTACTTTATTTTTGCAATTTATTTAAGCAGTTTGCAAAGCAGACTGGAGCATCTGGTGCATATCCTCTTACTTCACCTCCTGCCTCTTACCACAATACAGTCACACCTTCTCCATCCATGATGCATGCACAGTCACCAGGTAAGATCAAACTCTATGGGGCATTTTTATAAATGGAAAAGTGGACCAATTCTGGTACAAACCATCTTAACATTTGCTACAAGATTATGCCCTTGGATGCTAGGTGTATCCAACACATTACCTCTAGAATCCAAGTGGATAATTTTATACATTTTTCCTTTCTTCATTGGCTTTTATACATATGCCTCTTGTTTCGTTGCATGGGCTTTATGCTATTTGGTAACCCTATTTTCTACTTTAAGGATTTGCTTAAAGGGATAGTAATACTTCGTTTTATCTTTATTTTATTTTGTAGGCATTAAAAAAAAAAATGAAGAACGATATAAGTCTTATCTCTCAAACCTTTGTGGTTTAAGATATATTCACAAGCAAAGTATCCCCCCCCCCCCGTTCAACCAGATCAGAAGGGAGGTGCCCAGGTAGACTGCAGAGAGAGACAATCTTCAATTAAGATAAGAGAAAAAGCTGAAAAACCTGTCAAGGGGGGAAGGGCTTTCATTCTTTTCATACAAAGAAGATTGTCCCCTGCTGTTATCTGTTTGGTCTTACAACCAGATTCACATCTGAGAAGAGATGGCTTACACTAGGAAAAAGGGGCGGGAGGGGAAACGTTGCTTGTGAATATCTCTTAAACCATAAAGGTTTGAGAGATAAGACTTATATCATTCTTCATGTTTTTTAATGCCTACAAAATAAAATAAAGTTAAAACGAAGTATTACTATCCCTTTAACTGCTTTTTTTTTTTACATGCATTAATGTGGTTGTTCCCGTAACAGTAAACCTTCTTTTTGACTTGAAATATTATATACTTGCAGAATATGTAAAGTCAAATTACCTATACTTTTTATTTGTGTCTTCCATCTTCACCTTTAAACTTCTGTCCATTATTATGAGCTACCTCATTCTGTTTCCAGAGCTTTTTCTCAGGGACTTCTAAAGTGAGAATAGTGATACTATGTTACATTATCCCAGCCACAGAAGACTGCCACCAGTCTAATAACCACCTTCAATTTGTTATGAGGTAATGCTTTGCAAACTCATCTGGCCCTTAAAAGGTTTACTACAGGATCCAGAGTACTTGGTGCTGCAGATATACATTGTAAGACTGTCTGCTTTCACAGTCCCTGACACAGTACCTGTGTGTTTTATAAGGTATAAAATGTAATTGCATATAACACAATTGTAGAATATGTAAAGTCAAAAAGGAGGTTTATTGTCACTTAATGTTATGAATCTTCCCTCATGACTCATGTGACGAACATTTTAATTTCTGCAACAGGTGCAAAAAAAAAAAAAAAAAAAATGACAAATGTTTATATTGAAAATGTGTTCCACATTAAACTTGGAGTCATGACATGCCTCTTGGGAACCACTGAATTAAGGTGAAAGAAAACTCTCCAGACAGAACTTTCTACTCCTGTTTTTACTAAATGGAGCATATGCACCAAGCAAGCAGAGGTTCCCAAACGTGTCCCCACCAATAAGCCTTTGGTCAGTAGGTCTTTCTTTAGGGCAGTGTTGGGCAACAGGAGATCCAGTTAATCAGGGCTATAATTCCAGGAGTCCCCTGCTAGCTACTGCCTGTTTAGGTATGAAGGGGGATGTAGTCATCTGCTGGAGGAACCCATCTTGCCTAATACTGCTTTACGAATTCTTTGCTTGGGCACAGGTTAGTCAATCTCAGTCTCGCTAATATTAACAAACTCACCCTGTGCTTAAAGGAGCAGTAAACTTTTTTTTTTAAAAAAAAATATATTGTAGGCTTTTTCCTATTGAGTAAGAAGGGTACAGCCAATGCTGAGAGAAAAAAGTTTACTGCTCCTTTAAGCAGAGAAGTATTAGATGCAAGGACATGTTGGTACTTTTGTGGAGTTGTTCCCAAACATTTTACACACTTGAAGCCACATCTTACAAACTGAGAGAGAGGCTCCATAGAATAACATAGGAACTGAAGAGATTTCTCACTTCAGACTTCTCACCTTAATGCGGGGGTGGAGAATCCCATGAGCCTAGAATCCCATGAGCCATAAAATGAATACATATGATAGCTGAAGATGAGCTGCTGTGGAATTTAACTCTGGCCCTTAAAGGATTTATTTTGTGATTACATGGGTCGCTTTTAATCTGCAGGTGCTCTGTCTTGTGTATTATAGCTTTCCTTGCCTGAAAGCCACCAATTTAGGATAGAGAAAGAAGCGTGTTAAGTAACTGTTTAGTTATTTGCAATCTTATCAGTTTTCATTCAGTTGAGCACAGTTAAGCATAAGCACATTAAAGGGATAGTAACCCCCCAAACAACGTGACGCCAAAAGACAGCAATCGTACAAATATACTGAACTCCCTTAGTCCCATCTCTCAAACCTTTATGGTTTGAGAGATGTAAGGCAAGACAGACCTCCGGTCCCTCCCCCTTCTCGTACGTCCGCTGTATAGCGGACGTCATAAGATCCTGCTTCCAGCACCAGACGGTGGCTCTGCAGGAGCGCTGTCATCTAGATATCTCCCTATTATTACTTCATGGGTATGGTCTAAAACGTGTGCCTGGCTTGCAAGCACATGTTGTAGACCATTCCGATGAAGTAATTCTACGGAGATATCTAGATGACAGCGTTCCTGCAGAACTGCCGAAAGTCGGCCGACCGGATTCTGCCTCTGACAGCTCTACAACTCGTCAGGCAGAAGGGGAAGGGACCGGAGGTCTGTCTTGCCTTACATCTCTCAAACCATAAAGGTTTGAGAGATGGGACTAAGGGAGTTCAGTATGTTTGTACGATTGCTGTCTTTTGGCGTCACGTTCGGGGGTTACTATCCCTTTAAGGACTACATAATGTTACAGCTTAATGAGGGAGATGCACGAGGGTGACATCTCTCTTGTTGCTTTGTGTGCCCCAAGATGGGTAGTCAGTTGTTGGACCTCCAGGTGTTGGGGACTACAACTCTCTTGTCTGGCCGCTTGTTGGCGGTGAAAGTTGTAGTCACCTATAAACTGGAGGACTATCATTAGGATACCCCTTCCCTGTGATCTCTACCTTGATTGAGGCTACATAGAATAACATAAATTGGAGAGTGATCTTACTAGAGTGTTTTTCTCATCATATTGCATCTCTGCTAATAGATTTGTTAGAGAAATGTAATCATCTTAATGCTTGGGGAACATATTGACAAATTTACTTGGCACTTAGGGAGGTAGAGGGTATGAACAACTCATGCTCCCCTTTTGTAGTAGTCAAAGGTTAATTCCAGAAACAAAACCTTATGCACAGTATTCAGTGTAGCAGTGTATGAGACATTGGACCACACGCATATTTGCACTGTACCACAATGGTTTCTGTAATGCCGACATAAATCTGCATTTTGGGACACAAAACTGAAAATTACCTTATATCAACTTTAGAAAGTTTTAGTTTGCTTAATTGAAGTTCTGTACTTAAAGTGGACCTTTCATTTTGAAACAATTTTTAGTTGTGTACGTTTTGTGTTCTAGCCATGTCTCTTTAACCCTTCGAGGGCCAGAGAGGTATCCAACTCGTTGCAAAGAGGCACTCAAACAAATGTATTTTGAGAAATTATCCTTTATGTGTTGGTGGCATAGTGTAACTACCATTCTCTGCACAGTAAGATATCCAGTTCTGCCAAACTTTTTGTTTGCTGCATTGTTAGGAATTGCCCCAGTATGTGGGCTCTGTCTAGGTTCATTTTGCCATGTACGTCAATAATGGTACAGCACAGTAGCTAATCAACATAAAGAGCTACACTATTCCACCAAATAAAGGTTAATTTCTCAAAAATTACATTTCTGTTTTTGAACCATCCCAGAACACAGGGTCCACAGAGTAAAGTATCCTCCTCCAAAAAGGCAGGGCACTTGTATAAAGAGCTCTCGGTTTCACATTAATCCCGCCAGTGATGCTCAGTTGGAGACAGTCAGGCCAAAGATTATTTTAGCTTGCCTTTTATTTTTATATTTATTTTTATGGGGCTGTTTAAATCCACATTAGGCAGACCTATTCCCTGTTCTTCCTTGATTGCTGTGGACCAAGGAGCAGGCTTTTAAAGGACCTGGGATCTGCTTGAGGATGGCTATCAGAAATTTACTTGGCCACTCTCCTGTCTTCCCTCTCTTTTGTTGAATCTCGTAGAGAATTACAGTTTCATAGTGTTCAGGTCCAGTGAGAGTGCCCCTCCTTTTTCCTGTCTAGTAGCCACAAAATATATATATATATATATATATATATATATATATATATTAATCTAATATGCTTTGTGAAGCATTTTTCAGCATGTTACATTTTGAGAACTCTACCTGCTGTGTGCTGTCTCAGTTTGGTAAGCCCAGGCTGATCGTATCTGTACATTTATATGGGACATGCACCAGATTTCAAGTCTATTAATGTTTTGAGTGTCACTCCTGCTTTTGTCCTATAAATAAATATTTCTCTGTCGTCCAATACAGGTTACTGGTAACTTTGGGTAGGCAATCCGCCCCTTTACCTAGGCAGGAACAATTCTAGAAGTTAATGCAGGGGGGTGGAGCCTATCTTCCTTCCTTGGCTGCAGCTAGCCAATCAGCTCCATTAAGATTTGTTCCTTGGTGAAGACACAGGCAAGAGAACAGTTCTGCTATAGTTTTAGCTAATTTTTTATTTTTCTGTTAGATATGGAATACCACCATTAGGCGGATTACCATAACTGACAATGCCCTTAGATGCGGCTTGCTCAGTATCCAGGTGCTTTTTATGGACCTTAAGCCCTGGGGGGGAAATCTTATGTTCAAGTTATTTCTTCAGGAGTTGCCCACTGAGGCTTCTTCTTAATACATGGTGATCTGAAGACAGAAGATCTGCAGGAAAGGTGAGCATCCCTTTGAGTGCCGCAGGTCCACATGTCCCACAGTGCCACTCCTTTGGAGTTCCTATTGCACACTACTGCACTCATTGGGTTTATCTGTATGTCTTTTGGTGTTTTTGTAGCATGTTCCTCCTCCAAGCCCAAACAGCAATGGAAGCCCAAGGACTCCTCCAAGCCTAAGGCTTCCAAGCCTACTTCGGCGTTACTCCCCAGACCCAGGTCCCCACTCGGCCGTGGGTGGCCATCTGCGTCCCTACCACAGCGTCTGGGAGGATTCATTGGTGGACCCGTGGGTTTTACAGGTAGTGGCAGAAGGGTACACGATCCCTTTCACCTCTCTTCCTCCCTTTCAGTTTTTCCCCTCTCATACGTCTCAGAGCATAGAGAAACGCCATCTAGTCAATGGCGCTATCCAGGCTTTCTGGAAAAGGATGTTCTGGAACCTGTTCCAATTCGGGACAGAGGTATGGGTTTTTAATAAAACCTCTTTGTGGTCTCCAAGAAGGACGGCGGCTGTCATCCCATTTTGGATTTGAAGGATCTCAATTCCTTTGTGATCAAGACTCATTGTCACCAGGAGTCCCTAAGGACAGTCATTGCTGTTGCTGCTATGTCCCCGGGGGAATTCCTTGCCTCGCTGGATCTTCAGGACGCGTATCTACACATCGCCATTCATCCAGAGAGTCGGCAGTATCTCAGATTTGCCTGAGACCAAGGGTATTTTCAGTTTTCCCTTTGGTGTGACTACAGCTCCTCAAGTCTTCGACCGTGTCCTGGGAGCTTTAGTATCCGTCCTCCATCGGGACAGCATCAGAGTTACTCCATACATGGATGACCTGCTTCTGAAAGCCCCTTCTGAGGAACTTCTTCATGTGCATGTTCAGAACTGCATTCTGGGCCTTCTCTTCAACACTCAGCAGCGCATGGTATTTCTCACAGATGAGGTGGCTCACCAGATCGCCCATAGGGTTTCTGCTGTTCTGGCTCACGATCCAATTCCAGCCAAGAAGCTTTCATCTCCACCATAGAAGCGGTCCCATTTGCCATGGCTCACACCAGGGAACTCCAGAGGTTTGTGATCCAGGTCTGCAGGGGTCAGCTGGACCTTCTGAAGAAGTCAGTATCCCTCCCTTTTCATATGGAACTGAGTTTGTCATGGTGGCTCGACCTTTCCAATCTGCTGAAGGGCAAGTCCTTCGTGATATCCTTCTGGACCACAGTGACAATGGATGCCAGCCTCTTCAGCTGGGGAGCGGTCTTGGCTCGCCTGAGTGCTCAGGGTTGGTGGTCTCCGGAGGAATCTCTCCTTCCCATCAACGTGTTATAGCTTCGGGTGATATTTCATGCCCTTCGTCATTGGACACCCCAGCTGGAAGAATGCCCAGTCTGGGTCCAATCCGACAACTCCACAGCTGTGGCTTACATCAACAAGCAGGGCGGAACAAGAAGTCTCACCGCTTGGTTAGAGGTCAAGGCTATTTTGTCCTGTGCAGAAGAACATGTTCCTGCCATATCCGCAGTGCACATTCCTGGCATAGACAACGTTATGGAAGACTTCCTCAGTCCACGCACAGTGGACAGAGGAGAGTGAGAACTGCACCCAGAGGTGTTCACCCTCATTGTTCAGAAGTGGGGTCTTCCTTGCATCAACGTGATTGAGACAAGACACAACTGGAAGGTTCCGAGGTTCTGCTCTCGATGGAGGGATCTTCTAGCTCTAGCGGTGGATGCCATGTCCATTCCTTGGTTATTTCCTCTGGCTTACATCTTTCATCCCCTTCCCACACAGGGTGTTACGGAAATTGAGACTGGAGTGCTGTCAAGTCATTCTGATTGCTCTGTACTGGCCTCAACAGGCTTGGTTTCCAGAGCTTCTAGATCTGTCAGTGGCGGAGCCATTCTGGCTCCTTTGCCGTCCGGATCGTCTACAGGTTTACCTGTGGAAGGAGGGTGTAAACCTGTAGAAGGAGGATTTTCACCGTCTAGCTTTGATGGCTTGGAAGTTGAATCCTCAATATTGAAGAGAGGTTTTTTTCTTGTGTGGTGGCTACTATGCTCAGTGCCCGCAAACCTGTTTCTTCTAAGGCCTACCATCATGTCTGGTCGACCCTTCTATCTGGGTGTGTTGATAGGGACCTTTCTAAGGATTTTGATCTGCCTACGGTCCTGGCCTTTTTGCAGGACAGTGTAGATAAGGGCCTCAGTTTGAGTTCCCTTAAGGTTCAGACTTCTGCTATCTCTGTTTTCTTTCAGAGGCGCGTTGCCATCCTTCCTGATGTCAAGGTTTTCTTCCAGGGCGTTGCTCATACTTGTCCTTCTTTTAAGATTCCCGCTTCTCAGTGGGATTTTAACTTGGCTCTGGGCATCCTTCTGCACCCTCCATTTGAGTCCTTGGCTACTATTCCTCTACGCCTGCTGATGTGGAAAATGGCCTTTCTCCTGGCAATCGTGTCTGTTCACCGTGTCATGGAGTTGCATGCTCCATCTTGTAGACCACCCTTTTTGCTGTTTCACAAAGACAAGGAGGTGCCTTGCACTTCGCAGGAGTTTCACCCGAAGGTGGTCTCTGAGTTCCACATTAATCAGGAGATTGTGGTGCTTTCTTTCTGCCCTGACCCTACCTGTAACAAAGAGAGGGATCTCCACTTGTTAGATGTGGTGCATTGTCTTAAGTTTTATGTACATCACACTGAGTCCATTAGACAGTCTGACGCGCTGTTCGTTGTTGCTGAGGGTCCCAGGGCATGGAGACCTGCATCCAAAGTGACTATTGCGTCTTGGATCAAGTCCACTATTCGTAAGGCCTACGAGCTAAGGAAAAAGCCTGTTCCCCTTCAGTTCACGGCTCATTCTCCTAGATCTATTGGGGCTTCTTGGGCTTACAAGAATCAGGCGTGCAAGGCTGCCACTTGGTTGTCTGTGCACACCTTTTCGAAGCACTACCGTGTTGATGTGCTGGCATCAGCTGACACCAGTTTTGGGAGGAAGATCCTGGAGGCAGTCTTGCCTGTCTAGGATCTTCTTCAGTTCTTTGGTGCTTCCTTCACTTTTGAGCCCTGTTGGCTCTAGTTCAGTGTGCTGTGCAACAGTTCCTGGGGTAGTGTTACCTCTTCTCAGTGTCCTTTGACACTTCATTTGTTGTATTGGGCTATCTCGGAGCTGATCCTTCATATCTGCTCTGGTGACTTTGGGGGCCTTGCACCTGGTCCTTGCCTTACTTCCCGCCTCTGGGAAACTCAATGGTTGGACATCCCAAAGTTACCAGTAAACCTGTATTGGACAACAGAGAAAAGAGGATTTTAGTCTTACCTGTTAAAGGGATAGTAATACTTAAAATGTAAAAAAAATATGTTGTAGGGTTTATCCCCCTGAGTAAAACAAGAGTACTCACACTGCTGAAAGGTGTTTCATTCAGAAGTTATTAATTTTCAAAGTTGAACTTTTTAGGTGCAATATCACAGTGGCCTGAAATTGTACAGTGGCGCTGTTGCTAAACCCTCCTATGGAGATTTATGGTCACAGGACCAGAGCTGTCCATAGGATCGTGTAGCAACAGCGCCACTGTACACTTTCAGGCCACTGTGATATTGCACCTAAAAAGTTCAACTTTGAAAATTAATAACTTTTGAATGAAACACCTTTCAGCAGTGCGAGTACCCTTGTTTTACTCAGGGGGATAAACCCTACAACATATTTTTTTTACATTTTAAGTATTACTATCCCTTTAAATCCTTTTCTCTTAGTCCATACAGGTTACTGGTCTCCCACCCTGTCAAGGGACCATGCTTGGCTCTCCTGTGGCAGACCGTGGGGGTCCTTCGGGGGCATGCTCACAGGAGTCGTCTTTCCGTTCTACTTTCTAGTCAATAGTTAGTGTCTCAAATCTCACTGGAGCTGGTTTGCTAGCTGCAACCAATGAGGGAAGCTAGGCTCCACCCCCTGCATTCACTTCTAGAATTGTCCTGCCTAGTTAAATGGGCGGATTGCCTACCCAAAGTTACCAGTAACCTGTATGGACTAAGAGAAAAGGATTTAACAGGTAAGACTTAAATCCTTTTTATATATAATATAAAATTACATTTTGCACTGTAGCCTTTAAAGTTGTTTACCTTCCTATCCTGCATACTATAGCTGTCCCATAAGTGGATACAGTATTGAGTAAAAAAAATTTGCTCTCACAGCCTCCATCTTGGTTACTGTATTGTTACATCCGTAGGCACCATGGGAAGGTGCCGTTAGGGCAGGTGTGGTGCATGCACAAAGGGAGAGAAACTCAGATGGGGCCTCCCACTATGTATCATGACTGTTTGTGGTCGGAGAACAAACACTAATTTTATACACGTTGGAGGGAGGATATTTTTCCCCCCTTTGCATGTTTTTGCTACATATTAAAACTGACCATGACTGGCAGAGGTGAAGTGTAGCAGGGAGGTAGTCTCTGCCTCTAGAGAGCTCTTTATGCAAGTGAACTTCTTCCTGGAGGAGGATTCTTTACCCTATGGTTCCTTTTTTCCACAATAACTGAAAAAGTGACAACTTACCAGAAAATCCTTTTCTTTTAAACACAGGACTAGTATAGCACATGGGCTTTAAAATAAACTTCTCTTAGAGTAGTGACAGGTCCACTTTATGGTAATAGTACTTTTTCACAATATCTGGTTTTGATGTACATTATTTTAGCTCTGGTTATTGACTCTTTACATTGTATTACTTTATTTTGATCAGGAAACTTGCAAAGTTCCCCTAGTGGTGCACTCAGAGCACCTTCACCTGCATCATTTGGCCCCACTCCTTCTCCTTCCTCACTTGGAATCTCAATAGTCCCAACATCTAACTTTGCTAGCCCACATGGTGAGTATTTCTGTAGGGAGCTAAAGTTAACCGTGTGTGCTGCTTTTACCAAGGCTTGTCTGCTATGTCATTTGGGTCCTGTTTGTTTGTTTGCTGCATAATTTAGCCTGCCACCCAAGTGAAAATTATCTATACGTTCACTATCTGTTTCTAGAAATCTATTTTGAATACTTCTCCACTTAACCCTTTGAGCACCAGAAGGGGAGTCCAATGCATTTTCTGGCATTGAAAGGATCAGATGCAGCACAGCTTGCTAGTGAAGTAATATGCCAGCCACTGAAGGCCCTTTTATTCAAGTAGTACTGAGTACATGGAATTAGCCATGTATAGAATGTCTGTGCTGTGCACATCATAACCAGGATTAACCTTTTGAGTGCCAGAGTAGTATACCTCTCTGTCACTCACAGGGTTCAAGCTTGCTTCTTCCTATTAATATGGGAAGCCATTTTTTTTGTTCCTGGTGTACTGTTTACAGGCTTGCAAAAAAATTGCCACTGAGTGATTTGTTTAATGTCTGAAGTAATGAGCGTGATCTGATGAAAAGGAATCTATTAAAAAGTGCTGCTCTGAATAAATGTATGCACTAGTCTCTGTTCTCACTTGGTAATTGGAAAGCAGAGAGAGTCTCCGTTTCCAAATATTGTCCAATGCAATCTCAGGAATCAGAAGGTGTGTTCTAGAGATTCTGGGAAGGCACACTGCATCAGCAGGACATTATTGGCTGGTGCCCAGAGATTTATGTTGCAGTGTGCATTGCAATAATAAATTTCTGGTGTGTGTTCTTCTATAAGGCAGACCCATAGGCTGCCATGTAGACACCGCATGCTACAACTTCAGGGAGATTATTGCTGATCTCAGAAAAGTTGCAGAGCACTGCGCTCATTACCTTTGAGAACAGAATACTAACATATTATGGTAACTATGGCATGTGTTTTTCCCATTTGTCACCCATTTGAATAAGGCCCTAGATTTGATCTTTCTTTGGTCCAGACCCAGAACCAAAACATGGCTATTCACTCAATGATTCACACAATGTTTTGATTTCACTCCGTGATTACTGCACGTGCTGGCTGGGAGTACAGCATTGAAAATGACTGCCCTTTATAATTAGCTGTAGAGGAGAAATACAGAGATGCTAGTTGATAGATTAATCTAAAGACAGCAGCATAAAAGCATGCATAAGCTTTAACACTTTCAGTGCCAAATGAGCTTGCATTGGACATCGCTCTGGCTGTCTGGGCCATATGTGTAGAGAGAAGAGGGTAAATTTAGGGCAGATAAACCGTACTATAGGTGAAAATGCTAGACCTTTAGAATTTCTCAGAATAACCCATTTTTGTTTGTGCAAATGGCCCTAAAAGTGTTTAAAGTCTGTTTATGAATGAAGCAGTTCAGGATTTATATAGAGCAAAGCTTTTCAGTAGAGACTTAGATGTCAAGTGATTAAAATTAATAAGCTTTTCTCTTACATCCTATATGGAACACAGGTACCATGGGGTTGAGTCCTGGAGGGTAGGGCACATCACAAAAGACAGGTTATTTGGGGTGGAGATTCCTTCCGCCTGCTCAGGCTCAATCCCCCCTTCCTACTCTCAGAATTCATGTGTCCTGCAAAGTAGCTGGACAGGCAAGGCCATCCTCTTAGTTTGCTAGCGGTTTTTTAAATCATTTTTTTATTGTATAGGGACTGTATCATCACCATTTAGGCATGTTATCATCAATGGGTTTCCCTAGAGTTTCCCAGTTCACAGGTACTCTGTGGGCCTAATTTTCCCTGTGGAGGGAGGCTTTTTTTGATAAGTCTTTCATCCTCATGTGGGAGTCTCTTGAGATTCTGCCAGTCTCTTCCAAGGCATACCTATAGGGTCTGGTCCATTTTTACTGGTGTGCGTGGACAAGAAAATGTCCCCACAGGTCTTTGACCTTCCCTTCGTGTTGTATTTTATTCAGGATGGAGTCAGCAAGGGTCTTAGCCTTCGTTCCTTTAAAGAGATAGTAATAGATCATTTCCAAAGCGGCGCAGTTTGTTCATTATAATGAACAGTACTGCTTGCTGCTGCTCTTATTGTCCACAACTGTACAGTCACACTGTTATTTTATGCAGAATTTCACCCCTCCCGCCCCTTTCTCCAATGTCCGCATTTCAGGCTGAGTTCTGACAATGGATCACGAGGGACAATATTCAATTAGTATTCGGAAAAACATGCCCTCCTTCAACAAGGAGTTCAGGATTTTCCTTATACTGACTGAGGGAAGATTGTCCCTCCATTGTGATTTGTCCTGTCAAGTGATCGGACTTCAGATCTAAGGGGATGCGGCACTAGAAAAAGGAATGAGGCAGGAGGGGTAAACTACAGTGTAATTGTACAGTTGCGGACAATACGAGCAGCAGCACTGTTCCTTATGATGAACAAACTGCTTGTTTGGAAATTATATATTACTGTCCCTTTAAGGTTCAGATTTCATCGCACTCAGAGACTGCTGTCATTGCAGATGTCAAGATTGTTTTGTTAAGGGGTGGTTCATGCCTTCCCTTCCTTCAAGGATCCCACACCTGCGTAGAACCTTAGTCTGGTCTTGTGTCCTGCAGATGCCTCCCTTTGAGTCTCTAGCTTCTATTTCTCTGTGCCTGTTGAGCTGAGCTGCAAGTGGAATGCAGGCAAGATTGTGTCCCCTCAGGGTTTTTTTTTAACCATCCTTTTGTACTGTCTTTTCTTCAAGATGGTGTGAACAAGGGACTTTGAGTTCTTTTAAGGTTCAGATTTCAGCACTCTCTGCTTTCTTCAACAGACTGATTGCCTTCATCCCAGATGTCAGTGTTTTTCTTCAATGGTTGTCTCATGTCTTCCCTTCCTTCAAGTATCTCACCCCTCCGTGGGACCTTAACTTGGTCCTGGATATCTTACAGAAGCCTCCTTTTGAGCCCCTTGCCTCAATCTCTTTGCACTAATTGATGCTCAAGATGGCTTTCTGTGTGGCTAGTTAGTTGCTGAGTTACAAGCTCTGTCTTGTAAATCTCCCTTTCTGGTGATTCACTAGGATAAGGCAGTACTTTGTACCTCTCGAGCTTCTTCCCAAGGTGGTGTCAAGAGTTTCACATCAGTCAGGAAATTGTTCTACATTTTTGTCCTGGCCCTGTCTGATAAGGACAGAGATCACCATCTGTTGAATGTGGTGTTCTACCGTAAGTTCTGTGTGCAACGTACTATACTAAACCTTTTTTGTAAGGCTGATTCTTTGTCATCTCTGAATGTCCCAGAGCTGGTCAGGCCACTTCCAAGCTAACTTTTGCCTCTTGGATTAAGGCCACCATATGCCAAGCATATGAGATCAGGAAGAAACTGGTTCCCTTCAAGATCACAGCACATTTCACCAGATCTGTGGGTGCTTCTAAGGTATACAGGAACCAGGTCTTGGCCTAAAAGCTGTGCAAGGTGGTGACTTGGTCCTCCTTGCATACATTCATTAAACACTACTGTGTCAACATCTTTACCTCGACTGAGGCCAGCTTTGGCCGGAAGGTCTTTCAGACAGTTTTGCCTGTTTAGGATACGTCCATTCCTTTTCTTACTCCCAAGCTGTTCAGTGTCTTTTGACATTGTTTTTTCTTGGCTATTCAGATCCTGAATAGGAAACTCTGCTATAATGGAGATATACACAAGGTTTTCATTCTCCTCCCTGGGAATCCTAACTTTGGTATAGCCCCATGATTCCTGTGTTCCATATTGGATTTGAGAGAATAGGATTTTAGTGTAAATCCTTTTCTGTTTAGTCCATATGGAACAACGGTCTCCAACCCAGAGAAAAAAACCTTACTTGCATGCTTTCCCAAGCAGAGGAGTCCTCTTTGGTTCTTAGTACTGAGAGATTTTTTCTTCTTTCCCACTTGTTTTCTTTTGTCACATGAATTCTGGGAGTAGGCGGGGGGTGGGGGTGAGCTGGAGTCTCCATCCCAGAGACACTGTCTTTTGTGATGTTCCCTGCCCTTCAGGAGGAGGGACTCAACCCCTTGGTGTCTGCGTTCCATATGGACTAAAGAGAAAAGGATTTAACAGGTAAGAACACTAAAATCTTATTTGTTTTTACTAATAATAATAATAATATTGATCCAATGCAAGTGTTTGGAGGCAATTTACTTTAAATATATCCGTTCTCTTGTCTGCTTTTCCACATCCAAGGGTGTAGCTATAATAATCTTGAACATAAAGAAGTTACAGCACACACAAATATGTAATAACTGAGTGTTCCAGTCAAGATTATTGAAAGTAAGGAACTAGTCAAGACCAGGTTCCCGAATCACTAGTTATAATAATCTTGCCAGGGAAATGTACAAGATCTAGGATCTGGAACAATGGTGCCTTCTCACTTGGGATTACATGTATTTTGTCAGTAGAGGTGATGTGGTAAAATCTCATTTTACAACTTGCACAGGTACACTAGACCCTAGTTCTCCGTACACCATGATGTCACCCAGCCAGCGTGCAGGGAATTGGCCAGGGTCCCCTCAAGTTTCTGGTCCCTCTCCAGCAGCTCGCATGCCTGGAATGTCACCAGCAAATCCATCTCTTCACTCTCCTGTCCCCGACGCTTCTCACTCCCCTCGGGCTGGAACAAGTATGTTGTAGTTCCAATGTTGCACTTGTTAAGAAATCAGTCAGAGCCAGTCTGTTCAGATCCTGACTTGTCTATATCGTAACTTTCTCTGGACTTAGTTTTCCTTTTGGCTTCCAAAGCTCCATCACACAGAATTCTCTATCACCCAAAAGTGGTATCTGTTATAGCCGGAAACCCCAAATTTGTATATGTGTGTTTGTATAAAATCAATCATCCTCCCATGTTTTGTTATGTAGTGATGCTGATGTAATAAGAAATACTGGAGCAAATCCACTGTCGCATGGTGGAAAAATGAATGTTTCTAAAATGCCCATCAATTTAGCTTGTGTGTTTAACACCTTTAATGATATGGAGGTCTCCAAAGCATTGCCTTTGCAGTGTGTTAGAGTCTTCTCTAGCATTCCTTTGTTGAATTCCAATTTAAATCAATTAAACTTTTTTGTCCCCTATGGTGCAAGTTGATTTGCTCCTAGGGAGTTGGGTGTAAATATTGCACGTAGGGTTGATAAATTTGAGATTTTGATAAATCTCCAGTTTCAGTGTTAGTCTATGGTTCCTAAGCACTAAAGACTGTCTCCAACCTGAAAAGGAGGCTTCCTAGACTACATAGGAATTTGTGAATTTCCCACATTTATCTCGCCTAAGTGCATCCTTGCTCGGGACTTCTTAGTGCATCAGCTTCAGTGTGTTGGTCACTGTGGGATAGAGAGGATCACTGACGTTTTATTTTCGCTCTCCTTTTTCTCAGGCTCTCAGTCAATTCCAACAAATATGCCTCCACCTCGTAAGCTACCTCAGCGATCTTGGGCTGCATCTATCCCTACAATACTCACCCACAGTGCCTTGCATGTACTTTTACTGCCTTCTCCAACCCCAGGATTAGCACCAGCACTGGCAGGCAGCTACCTGTGTTCTCCTCTTGAAAGATTCCTGGGATCTGTTAACATGAGGCGACATCTGCAGAGGATAATCCAGCAGGAAACAGTATGTGCATATTTTAAAAATCCTCTCAAACTTTAGCTGTACATTTGCAGTTAATGTTTTTATGGTAAAAAGGTTTAAGGCTTTTCTTGCTGAACAGAATGAGAGAACGAGGGTTATAGTTCTCCATAATGTTATAGGAACAGCTCCAATAAACTTTTTTAGATTAAAATGGTGTTGTCATGCCGATTAACGCGAGATGGGATTCTGTAAGATGTAATAAAAAATACCTATATTAAATAATTTTCTGTTATACGTGACAATTGTGACAGTATTGACTGGTCTAGTTTATGTAAAGTATTTACATGTTGAATCTTAATGCTCTGTAAATACTGAGCAACATTGTTCAACTGTCTTGTGTTGAATCAATAATGAATAAGTGCTGTACACAGACCAAGGGGACTTTTACAGCAGTCCCAAAATTCAGGAGGTGGAGAGAGAGAAAAAAACGCCTGGTTAAAAACTTCTGTGTGCTGAACCTTGTGTCTGAAAATAACATTTGGAGAATATTTGCATATTAACTTTGTAGAACCCGAAAAAGTATGTTAAAGGGAAAGTATTGTCAAAATATTAAACAAGTGAATATTATAGCTATTAAAAATGAAACTAAATACCCAAAGTCCCATCTCTTAAACCTTAAAGGTTTGAGAGAGATACTTGCTGTGAAAGTCTCCCCCCCCCCCCCTTTCCCTGACGTCAGTGCTCTAGCTAACTGTAGGGAAATCTGGTACCATTTGTAATTGGCCTTCTTGAGAGCAGGACACCAGTTTGTGGATTATCACATATAGGAAACATGTATATCTGTCATATAGCTATAGTGTAAGGACGGAATGACATGTCATATGTATTACACATATTATAAGAGTATCACTATAATAAGGAATTTATTATGCTTGTATAACAATAGAGGCAGCTTGTGGAATCAGTGTATTGATGACTTCTTACAGTAACATAGAACGTACCCTAGTCCTGATGGGCCATATATAGGTTATCATTTAATAGAAGAATAGTGCACCTATAAGGACATGTATAAATCTTCAAAAGTAGTCTGTTAATGTTTGTTCATACCATAAAAATAAGAAAGCAGAAAACAAAAGCTAAGCATAGTTTAAAAAAAAAAAAAAAAAAAAATATATATATATATATATATATATATATATATATATATATATATATATATAATATAAACAAACATTTATTCCAAATGATACACAGGTAATTCATATTTGTATAACTCAACTTGCATAATGGATATCTATTTGTTATATACTCTTAAGTGATCCACAATATATGCTTTAGGCATTAAATAAGGGAGAACAGCAATATTTTTCTCCTGTAAAAAAAAAAAAAAAAAATAAAAAATAAAAAAAAAATAGAAAAAAAAAAAAAAATTGTAAGTTAAAATGTAAAAAGATTAAAAAAAAATAAACTGGCAATTTTTTTATTGAATTATTTTATCTAATGACTGCTAAAAAAAAACACATGGAATGCAATGTCAAATATTAACAATATACATGGGTTTATATGCACACAATGGATTCACCCAGAATCTAGAACTAAGCTTTTGCAGTACCTATAAATCTGTACACAGTCTTAATATGAACGTGAGATTAACTTTTTATCCTCCGGTGGCTGTCTGTTGTGCTTACTTGAATAGTGCTGCTTTGAGCTGGCTTTGTCCAGTGTTTGCTTGCAGTGGCATCTTCCCACTGAGTTTCCCCTTTCTATTCAACCCCAATGTGGCTGTGATAATGGCGGTTTCCATAAGCAGTGATTATTGCTCCTTGTGGCATTCTGCTTGTAGTTCCCCTCTGCTGGTCACAAGTTCTCAATAAAGAGTTACATATGGGGTATCAGAGATTGTTTAAAAGGCTTTTCCTGTCAATTATTGGGTGCATAATCTTCAGATAGTGAATAAAGGGGTTTTGTTGTCTCATCTCAACTCTCATTATTCTTTATGGTGCATTGTATAATTTGTATATTTATATAATAATAAAAATATAAACATGCTGGAATCAATTCACTTGTTTTGAAGTTTAAGCAAGATAAAGAATGATTCCTAATTATTTGAGAGAAGGGCTCTGAAATCCTGAATGCCCCACCTACCCAGACACACTTAGAAATAACCTCAGATGAAGCACTAGGCAGGGGGAGCTACATTCAAATATACACATCTGGCATTCTGTAATTGATGGTAGCTCTTGAAACGGCAGAGTTCCTAAAAGTGTAAATCACAACAGTGAAGAGATTAGAGGTGACCTTTCCAAAGAATAAGCCATTCAATCACAATTACATAAAATCTTAATTTCAATCAAATATAATTATTTCCCATAGGCAAATTGCCCCTGTGGGGGGGCACCCACTGAACTCAAGACAAATAAAAGTGTGAACTGTAATATCTTTCAAAGGAAAATTATTTTTCCTCAGCAAGGGAATCCATATATCTTTTTAAGTGTGTGTGATGGGGGTTGGCCCATGTCTACATTTTTTTTATTAATTTAACAGTAAACCCCAAAACCTAGCCTATATGTATGGTAGCTTGGAGGGTAATGCTTACCAAGTCATTTTACTGACCCTGCATTGCTTCGTTCTAGTCCACAGTTTGCATCTGGTGCTATGGGAGTTGGTAATGGTGTAATGGTAATGGGAGTTGTCTGCCCTGCAACCATCACTCCAAGCAGAGTCCAAACACCATTACAGTATTTCACCAACGTGTGGAGCCAGCGCAGACTCCACATGTTGGTGAAATACTGTAATGGTATTGCTTTATTTTATAGCAGTGGTTCTCAACTCCTGTCCTCAGGACCCACTAACAGGCCAGGACTTAGGGATTTCTTTGCTAGAGCACAGGTGTGGTGATCAGAGGCTCATTCACATTGATTAACTCACCTGTGCTCTAACAAGGGAATCATCAAATCCTGGCCTGTTAGTGGGTCCCGAGAACAGGAGTTGAGAACCACTGTTTTATAGTGTTTATAGTTATATTTTATTGGGAGTGTTTTAAAGGCATTGCTTTTATTTCAGCTGCAGCTAATAAATTCCAATGAGCCTGGAGTCATAATGTTCAAAACAGATGTATTAAAGTGCCGGGTGGCTCTAAACCCAACAACCAACCAGACTTTGCAACTCAAAGTAACACCTGAGAATGCTGTACAGTGGAAGCCAGAGGAACTTCAAGTTCTGGAGAAATTCTTTGAGACTAGGGTATGTGTTTTGTTTTTGGAAAAATGTAAAAGAGGAGCAATTCTGCAGCAGACACACCTGCACTATAGCGCACATGTAAACATTCCCATTGATTTTAAGAGGCTCTTATACCGCATTCAATTACCAGAGATTTCTAACACGTTTAAATGTTAGCATTCAGGAGGCAAAATTTAGAATGTTGGTCATTTTTATTTATCTTCATGGTGCAGTTGGTTCTGAACAGAATTGCTCCCCAGGATGAAAGTTTAAAAAAACAGACCAGTACATTTCGCATCACTCTGAAATCAATATTTGTCCTGACGTTTTCATACTTGTGTGTGTTTAACCCCTTAACGACCGGGGAATCTGGACGCGACTGAACGACCACTGAGCAATTTTTTTTTATTGCTCCGTTGCGTTCCGGACTCCCTGAACGGCGTGCAGCCGCGGGGGGAGCCCAGAATTCGATGACGTACTATGACCGTTAAGGGGTTAAAGGATCAGTAAAGTGTTATCATTACCTGTTTTACACTCTTTTGAGATGAGGTTCATTTACAAGTTATTAATGAAAAATATCACAATGTAGTTGGTCCTGCAGGAACTGCAGTTTTATGCATCTGGTGCTCGATTCTATTACCAGCACTAAAACTGGCATTATAAGAAAAACAAGCAACGTGAATTTTGCAGACGTGTTACGTCGGTTTTCTATTGCAGAACCACAGTAAAACAAAACTGGTGTAGACAGCACATTTCAGAGTAGTAACAAAACTGACACTGTCTGCTTTTATTTGACTACGGCCTTAAAAAAAAAAAAAAAAAAAAAAAAAAAAAAAACTCGCAGAATGTCAGAGTCCATGGAAATATGCATAGGTTTGATGACAGATCAAGTTCAGTGTTGGATATGTTCCCCACATTATCAAAATCCGACAGTGCCCCCCCTTCCACATTTTAAACCCCCCTTTTAAAATTCGACTTAGTGCTTTCTTTCACCACATTAATTCAACGAATATTGTACATTCGACATTTTAACACCCCCCCTCTTTAAAATTCGACTTACAGTGCTCCAATGACTTTCTTTCACCAATTAAATTTTTCTTCTATTTCTTTTTTTTTTTACATGCCTTCATATTTTGTATTGCAGGATTAACCCTGTGAGTACAAGAGAGGTAGCAACGCATTGCAGTGTGTTTGCTGCCCCTCTGGTATTCATAGGGTTAATAGGCAAGGTACTGCCTGCACACCTTGCCTGTATATGTGTAAATATTCTGAAATAATTCTTAGTGATCAGATCGTTACTTAACTAATTAAAGACCTAATGTTTGCCTAAGACTTAACCTTTATTCACAATCAATTTAACCCTTTGAGTGTCAGAGGGGTACAGAATGCATTGCTTTGCAATGCATTCCGTATCCCTCTGGCACTCAAAGGGTTAAAAGAATTGGCGGAAACAGTGCTCCTCAATATTAAATAAACCTATATCTAATGAGTAACCTAAACTCTATTTTATAAGATCAGCTCTGTATGAGCCACCCATACACTGTCCTCTCTCGTGAGCCCTAGGCTGTAGACACCTCAGAGTTCTCATAGCAAGCACGTGTATGTATGGCGTGCTGCCAACAGCCGACAGTATATTACAATCAGCCCTTGCAACAAAGTATTCGTGAGCACACTGACCGAATACTTGCAAGGGTTGATTGGTCGCTCCCCTCAGGGACAGAAGAAGTTTGGGCTTTTCAACGGAGCAATCTAGTCTCTCTTGGACAACGGAGTTCTGGCACCGGTTCCTCAGCAGGCGAGAGGTTCAGGCTTTTATTCCAACTTCTTTGTTGTCCCCAAGAAGGATGCTGGCTACCGCCCTATACTGGACCTCAAGGCTCTCAACATGTTTGTGGTCAAGACCCACTACAAGATGGAATCCTTGTGTTCTGTCATTACAACAATGTGTCTCTGGGAATTTCTAGCCTCCTTGGATCTTCAGGACGCATACCTGCACATTCCTGTTCATCCAGTGAGTCAGCAGTACCTCAGGTTTGCTTGCGACGTGGGGACACTTCCAGATTATTGCTCTCCCCTTCGAGCTCACTACTTCCCCTCAGGTGTTCAGTCATGTTCTGGGTGCTTTGATTGCCTTCCTGCACAAGAAGGGGATTCAGGTGACACCTTACATGGGCAACCTTCTCCTCAAAGCGCCTTCCGGGGACCTTCTGGAACACAAAGTTCAGGAGTGTGCCCAGATCCTCCTCCAACATGCTTGTATTCTGAATATGGACAATTCTGCTCTGGTTCCCTCCCAGAATCTGGTATTCCTGGGACTTAGGTTCAGCACTCTGTGGAGCATGGTCTATCTGACAGAGGATTCGATACAGCAGCTCACCTGCAAGTTGTCATCTGCCCTGTCATGGATGTAAGCTCCAGCAAGGACGTTTTCCTCTCTGGTGGGGAAGATATAGACTATGGAAGCGGTGTCCTTTGCCATGGCTCATGCCAGAGAGCTTCAGAGGTTTGTGATCCGTGTTTGAAGGGAAACCCAGACATCCTGGATCATCCTGTCTTCCTTCCACCAGAGTGAAACAGACCCTTCACTGGTGGCTGGATCTTTCCCACCTGGAGAAGGTGAGACCATTTGTAATCCCATACTGGACCATTGTTACGACGGATGCCAGCTTACTGGGCCACCTGAGTGTCCATGGTCATTGGTCTCCGGAGGAAACTCTTTCCCATCAACATCTTGGAACTCAGAGCGATCTCTGATGCTTTGAGGTATTGGTCATCTCACCTCTTGGTATGCCCAGTCCGAATCCAGTCAGACAATGCCAAGGCCGTGGCTTATATCAACAAGCAAGGAGGCACAAGAAACCCTGCGGCTTGGTTCAAGGTCAAATCTATTTTGGCTTGGGCAGAAGACAGTGTACCTGCTATCTCCGCTGTGCACATCCCAAGCATAGAAAACGTCCTTGCAGACTTCCTCAGTTGGCACATGGTGGATCCCAGAGAGTGGGAACTTCAGCCAGAAGTGTTCAACTTCTTGGTACAGAAGTGGGGTCTTCCTTGTATAGACCTAATTGCCACAACGGACAACCGGAAGGTTCCAGTGTTCTGCTTACGATTGCAGGATCCCCTAACGTTTGCAGTGGATGCCCTGTTGATTCCATGGAGATTTTGGCTGGCCTATATCTTTCCTCCACTATCTTTGCTTCCAAGGGTTCTGAGAAAGATCCCAATGAACAACACCTCAGCCATCTTGATAGCACTTTATTGGACCAGACAGCCTTTATTTCCAGAATTACTGGCCTTGTGCTCCCAGGAACAGTTTCCTCTGCCACACAGACCAGATCTCCTTCGGCAGGGTTACCTGTGGAAGGAGGATGTGGACCAACTGGCTTTGATAGCATGGCTGAGAAGGATACCATCCTGAGGAGGAAGGGCTATTCTTTTGCAGTGGTTTCCACCATGAGTCAGTCTAGGAAGCCAGTTTTTTCTAAGGCCTACCATAGGGTTTGTTCTTTTTTCCATGCTTGGTGTGTGGACAGGGATTTTGTCTTTCTTGCATGACATCGTGGACAAAGGTCTTAGCCTTAGTTCCCTGTATTTTCAGATATCCGCTCTTTCTTTCTTTTTTCAGAGACGCATTGCCACCTTACCGGATGTCAAGGTCTTCTTTCAGGGGGTTGCTTATGCTTTACCAGCTTATAAGGCTCCCACTCCTCAGTCCTTAATTTGGTTATGGGTGTTTAGCAACCACCTCCTTTTGCGTCCTTTGCTGACTTTCCTTTAAATCGTCTGACGTGGAAGATTTCTTTTGGCTGTGGTCTTTGTCCTCAGAGTTCCTGAGCTACAGGCTCTATCCAGCAAGCTGCCTTTCCTAGTGTTTCATACCTCCCAGTAATTTCTTTCTAAGGTGGTCTCTAAGTTCCACATCAGTCAGGAGACTGTTGTGCCTTCTTTTTGTCCTGATCTAAATCTGACAAGGAGGGGGATCTTCACTTGTTGTATGTTGTGAGTTGCCTTAAGTTTTATGTGCACCATACGGAGTCTGTTTGTCAGACTGATGCTCTGTCATCCCTGAGGGTCGAGGGCTTTTAAAGCAGCGTCCAAGGTAACTGTTGCATCTTGGATTAGATCCACCATTTGCAATGCTTATGAGCTCAGAGGTAAACCTGTTCCCTTTCGCATCACTGCACCTTCTACTAGGCAGGGGTCAAGTCCTTTGGAAAAAAAAGTGTGAGAACTCACCCAAGATACCCCCCTCCTCGCACCTAAAATAAATATGTATGGCTCTCTGTACGTGTGTGTGCGTACGCCCTCACATTGCCCCCATCATCTCCACATTGCCCTTACATTGCCCCCCATCAGCTCCAACTTGCCCTCCTCATCTTCATATTGCCCTCACATTGCCCCCCATCAGCTCCATATTGCCCCTCACATTGCCCACATCATCTCCACATTGCCCTCACATTTGCCCCCATCAGCTCAGTATTGCCCCCATCAGCTCAGTATTGCCCCCATCAGCTCTATATTGCCCCCTCAACTCCATATTGCCACTCACATTGCCCCTCATCATCTCCACATTGCCCACATCTTCTCTACATTGCCCCCCTTATCTCCATATTGCCCCCCCCCCAGTGTCCATTTCCTACCTCCCTGGTGGTCTAGCAGCATGGCCAAAGGACCTGTAGCTGCTGGAGCTCCCGCGCGGTCTTCTCTTCAGTAATGCGGAGTGCTGGGAGATTGTCATCCCCCAGCACTCTGCATTACTAAAGAGCTGATGAGGGAGCTCAGCAGCATATAGGTCTGTGCCGAAGAATACACAGACCTCACCACTCCTGTTAGCGGTAATGGCGTTCCTGCTGTGCAAAATGTACAGGAACACCATTTCCATGTGTTCCTGCAGGACTTGAGCCCTGCTACTAGGTCCATTGGTGCTTCCTTTGCCTGCAAGAATCAGGCCTCTGCTGATCAGCTGTGCAAGGAGGTCACTTGGTCTTCTGTGCACACCTTTGCCAAGCACTATCGTGTGGATGTGCTGGCTTTGGCAGGAAAGTCCTGGAGGAAGTTTTGCCTGTCCAGGACTTTCCTGTGCCTTATTGTTCTTTTCTATTGAGCCTTGTTGGTTCTTGTGTGCTGTGTATTGTTATCTGTGTCGGTTGACACTTTGTGAGTTTGGGTTTTCCATGTCCTGGATAGTCCATTGGGAACTCTGGTATCATGAGGACCAGCGCTTGGTCCTTTCCTTCTCTTCCCACCCTGGGAGCTTAAAGGGATAGTAATACTTCGTTTTATCTTTATTTTATTTTGGAGGCATTAAAAAAACATGAAGCACGATACAAGTCTGATCTCTCAAACCTTTATGGTTTGAGAGGTAGTCACAAGCAAAGTTTCCCCTCCCGCCCCTTTTACCTAGTGTAAGCCATCTCTTCTCAGATGTGGAATCTGGTTGTAAGACCAGACAGATAACAGAAGGGGACAATCTTCTTCCTATGAGAATAATGAAAGCCCTGCCCCCCTTGAAAAGTTTTTCAGGTTTTTCCCTTATCTTAATTGAAGATTGTCCCTCTCTGCAATCTACCTGAGCACCTCCCTTCTGCTCTGGCTGAGCAGTGTTACATCAGTAAAAGGGGCGGGAGGGGGATACTGTGTCATTGAATTACTCTTGAACTACAACTCTGACAGAATTGAAATAACACTCTCCAAAGTCCAAATACTATGATTAATTAGCGTTGCTTTTATTATGAAACATTACTATCCCTTTAATGTTGGTACATCCCCATGGTACCTGTAAGCTATATTGGACGACAGAGAAAATAGGATTTTAGTCTTACCTTTGGCGTCCTATTGGGTCCATGCTCAAATGAGTTTTTCTTCTTCTTGCTATCTAGCTCGGTAGGGTTAGTGCCTCAAATCTAACTGGAGGGGAGCAGCTAGGTAGCCTGCTAGGGAGGAGAGGGAGTCTCCACCCCCTGCAATTCTTCATGAATTGTTCCAGCCTACTAGGAGGAGCTGTCGCTTCCCCATCACTGCAAACAGTCTATCTGACCTGGGTGCACGTCAACCAGAGTAAGTAATACATATACAGTTCATTTGTAGATAGATGGCATTCACAGGGTCTTTCTTTCAATGAATCATAACAGTGTTTATTATGTTATATCAACATCTCAGCCAACACTTGTGGCCTGTATCAAGATTCCTCTTGATAAAGGCCACAAGTGTTGGCTGAAACGTTGATACAATATAATAAAAATGGTTATACTTCATTGAAAAGGAAAAAAAAAAAAAAAGACACTGTGTTCCAGTTATCTACAAATGAACTGTGTGTATATAATATATATTTCTTCTGTGTATTACCAGGGCATTAAGAATCATGGGAACGCCTCCGTCCCCCAAGTGGTAGGACCAATGGGAAAGTTTAAAAGAGAGACTCGATTGTATTCCCGCAGTTTTTTTGGTCCTACCAGCTGGATGGACGCTCCTCTATACTGCGGGCCGCCATGAGTGCCGCCAGAAATCCCCCCGGTTACCTCGATCCAAGCGGAGGCAAGACGCTGCAGATTCCAGGCGTCTTTCACACGCCAATAGCCAGGCGTCTCATCGGCAGCACCGCACACGCTGCCCCTTTGAGTAGGAATGAAGCGACAGTGTGATCGCTTCCGGGGGAAGTCCTCTTTGCGTTCCAGAGGTGAAACGCAAGAGGAAAGCTAATGCGCATGCGCAGGCCACATCAGGGAACGGCACACCGGTTCCCCATCAGCGAGAGAACAGGATTATTTGGCGGGGTATTTAAAAGATGACCAGGTAAGGGTTTTTTTCTTTTCTCTTTCACACTCTCTTGTATGTGCCTTACTGCTATCTGCTGCCAGTGATATCCTCAAAATGTCAGCACCAGCCAAAGCATCCTCTAAAGAGAAGCACTGTGAGACTCCTAGCAAGGAGGATAAAATGGCTCCAAAACCCAAACTATGTGCAGGCTGTGAATCTAATTTACCAGCCTCTACAAAATCAAAGTTATGTGAAGAGTGCTTAAAAAAGGCTGCAGGTCCTGATATCCCAGGCCAATTCCAGGAATTCCTCACATGGATGAAGTCTTCCATGCAGGAGACTTTTAAATCCATGCAGCAACCTGAGCCAGCCCATAAGAGACAACGCAAAGAAGTGGGGGAAGGAACCTCCATGTTAGCAGGAGAAGAATATGATCCAGAATCCCCCTTTGAAGACCAAGCTTCAGAATTGGGATCAGAAGAAGGGGAACTAGTGGAAGACTCTGGAGTCTTTAATTTGGACCGAATTGATTCCTTTATCAATCTACTTAGAAAATCCTTGGGCCTGTCAGAAACTCAGACTGACATGGATATTATGGACACAGCGTTCTTGGGAAAAAAGAAGTCTGCACCTGTCCTTCCGGTACATCAGTCTATCTCTGATATGATCCTAGCAGAATGGAAATTGGGGGATAGGAGATCTACGGTGCCTAGAAAATTTAAGAAAATGTTTCCTTTCGGAGACAAGGATGTACAGAATTGGGTAAATCCCCCTAAGGTGGATGCCCCAATAGCCCATCTGGCCAAACATACAATTCTACCTATGGAAGATGGGACTTCCTTGAGGGACCCAATGGAGCGTAAATTGGAGAGTGCCCTCAAGAAGCAATTTACGGTTATTGGAGAAAATATGAAGGCAGCAACAGCCATGGCCTGTGTATCTCGAGTCATGCGGATATGGCTCACAGAATTGGAAGACAAGATAGAATCAAATGTCTCAAGATCCAAATTGCTAAAAGAAGTGGCAATTATTAAGGAGGCATCCAATTATTCTTGCGATGCTTCCCTGGATATAATCAGGCTAATGGCCAGATCTTCTGCTTTCTCCGTCTCAGCCCGTAGATCACTCTGGTTAAAGCCATGGAAGGCAGACACTACTTCCAAGAACAAGCTCGTCTCTCTTCCCTTCACTGGATCATCCCTCTTTGGAGAACACCTGGAAGAAATTATTAAAAAAGCTTCGGGAGGTAAGAGCCCCTTTCTCCCTCAAGAAAGGAAAAGAAGATCTTCTCCCTCCTTTCCTACATCAAGATTCAGGAATCAATCCTTTCGGGATAATAGAAGACGTGAATCCGGTCATCAGAACGACCAGAGAGGCAGATTCTCCAACAGAGGTGGCTTCAGGAGAAATTATTCCAAGAAGCCCCAGTTCAAACCTGAATCCCAATGAAGTCCAGCGGGCCCCCGGAGAGATCCCAGTAGGGGGCAGGCTGGGGTCTTTTTTCCCGATCTGGGCAGCCCAGGTAAATCCGGATGCCTGGGTTTCTCAGATCCTGGAAAGGGGGTACACGCTAGAATTTCTCTCAGTCCCTCCAACTCAGAAATTTCTCAGGTCGCGCCTTCCCACCAACCCGAAGACCAGACAAGCCTTCCTGGAGACTATCCACAACCTCTTGGATCAGAAGGTACTGGAGACAGTTTCAGTTCAGGAAAAGGGTGCTGGAGTTTATTCTCCTTTCTTTTTAGTTCCCAAACCTTCAGGTCTTTTCAGGTCCATTCTGGACCTCAAGGAAATCAACCTATCTCTCAGACACAGCCATTTCAAGATGGAATCAGTGGAATCAATAATGCACTCCCTGTCGCCCGGAATGTTTCTAACATCCATCGACCTCAAAGACGCCTACTATCACATTCCTATTCATCAGGCACACAGGAGATTCCTACGACTGGCAGTAAAGCAAGATCATTACCAATTTACATCCCTGCCATTCGGCCTATCATCAGCACCCAGAGTTTTTACGAAAGTACTGGCCCCAGCTCTGGCATGCCTGAGACAGAAGGGAATCAACATTTTAGCATACCTAGACGATCTGCTGATTATGGCACCATCACTAGAAGTCTCCCATCATCAAACTCAGGAGGTTCTCATATTCCTGCAGAGGATCGGCTGGATCATCAATTGGGAAAAAAGTCATCTACAACCATCACAGGAACTGACCTTTCTGGGTCTACGCATAAATACTCTAACATCCCTGGTTCAGCTATCCAGAGAGAGGATAATCAAGCTGCAGTTATCAACCAAGAATTTCCAGAAGAAGCCATTCCATTATGTCAAAGACTTCCAGGAATTACTGGGTCTCATGTCATCCACAGCACAGATTCTCCCTTGGGCAAAATTCCATTACCGTATCCTCCAGGCAAACTTCTTGACCTTTTGGAAACCCGACCTTGGGAATCCATTCCAAAGAATCCCGTTACGTCAAGCAGCCAAGAGGGAGCTCAACTGGTGGAAAAAATTGGAAAATCTCAACAAGGGAAGATCTCTGGTAGATTCAGAATGGCAAACAATTTACACAGATGCCAGTCTCAGTGGATGGGGCGCAATCTGGGGTTCCAGAACAGTCCAGGGAATATGGTCCTCAAGGGAACAGTCTCTTCACATCAACATCCTGGAAACCAGGGCGGTCAGACGAACCCTAGTGCACTTCCAGACTCTTCTGCAACACAAAAGTGTCCTCATCCGAACCGACAACGTACCCACAGCGATGTACATAAAGAACCTAGGGGGCACCAAAAGCCAAGCCCTGAACAAGGAGGTAAGACCCCTTCTTCTGTGGGCAGAGCGCCACCTACTTCAGCTCACAGCATCTCATATATCAGGAAGGAGAAACACAGAAGCAGATTTCCTGAGCAGGCACTATCTAGATCAAGGAGAATGGGCTCTAAATCAAGAGGTCTTCAACCTCCTCACCACCAGGTGGGGTTATCCGGATATAGATCTAATGGCAACCCACACCAATACCAAGACAAGACTCTTCTTTTCCCGATGGAAAGATCCTCAGTCCCAGGGGCAGGATGCATTGACAATTCCATGGGACTTCAACCTTGTTTACATCTTTCCTCCTACACCCCTGCTCATGAGGGTACTAAAGAAAATACGGAAAGACCAAGTGGAAGCAATCTTGATCGCCCCCAATTGGGCCAGGAGGATCTGGTATTCCCATCTGGTTCAGCTATCTATAGAGACTCCATGGGAATTGCCAATGAGGAAGGACCTTCTACATCAGGGTCCAATCCTCCACGACAATCTCAGGTTGCTCCACCTAACGGCTTGGAGGTTGAGCGGGAATCGCTAAGGAAGAGAGGTCTTTCAGATCCTGTAATCTCAACCATCCTTCAGGGCAGAAAACCATCCACATCAAAGGTATATTGCAGGGTCTGGACAATATTTTCCAAATGGTGCATAAACAGGAACATTCAGGCAAAAGAAGCCACTGTTGCAATCATTTTGGATTTCCTACAGGAGGGGTTCCAAGCGGGCCTTAGACCTGCCTCCCTGAAGGTTCAGATTTCAGCTTTATCTGCTATTCTTGCAATCCCATTGGCAGAAGATGACCTAGTTCAAAGATTCACTAGGGCTATTGTTAAAGTCAAACCCACTATTAGAGAAATAGTAGCTCCATGGGATCTGAACCTTGTACTTTCAGTTCTATCTCAGCCATATCCATTTGAACCTATCAGCGACATCTCTCTTCATCTCCTCACCTTAAAAACGGTCTTTCTTACGGCCATTACTTCAGCCAGGAGAGTTAATGAACTCCAGGCTTTATCCAGTACCTCTCCTTACCTGTCCTTACATTCAGACAAAGTGGTGCTAAGGTTTAGACCATCCTTCAGACCTAAAGTAATTTCTGAATTTCATGTCAATCAGGAGATCGTGCTCCCATCTTTCTGCAGTAATCCCTCCAATTCTAAAGAAAAGATGCTGCACAACTTGGATCTGGTCAGATGTATCTCCTCATATCTACAGAGAAATAAAGAGTTTCGTACATCAGAAGCCCTGTTCATATACTTTCAGGGCAGGCTAAAGGGGAAAGCGGCTTCTATTGGTTCCATTTCCAGGTGGATTAAAACCTGTATCCAAAAATGTTACACGGAATCAGGTCAAGTAGCACCAGTAAACATTAAGGCACATTCAACCAGAGCCGTGTCCACCTCTTGGGCTAAACAGGCGCAAGCCTCCCCTTCAGATATTTGTAAAGCAGCTACATGGTCCTCCATAACCACGTTCATGAAACATTATCATCTTGATATTCAAGCTTCTGTGGACGCCAAGTTTGGCAGAAAAGTCTTGGAGGCAGTAGTTCACAAATAATGGTAAGTTTTAATCTACCCTCCCTACTCTATATATGGGTAACTGCTTTTAAGTCCCATGATTCTTAATGCCCTGGTAATACACAGAAGAAACGTATAAATTTACTTACCGATATTTAGTTTTCTTCTGTGTATTACCAGGGCATTCCCTCCCTACTAATCTATGTCATTTAGTATTTTTCAGCTATGCCAAAAGGAAACTGCGGAAATACAATCGAGTCTCTCTTTTAAACTTTCCCATTGGTCCTACCAGCTGGAGGGCGGAGGCGTTCCCATGATTCTTAATGCCCTGGTAATACACAGAAGAAAACTAAATATCGGTAAGTAAATTTATACGTTTCTTTCGTGTCACTGAGGGATGCAGGGACCATGGTGTTAAGCAGCATGCCTATAGGAGATGGGGCACTCTAAACAAAAAAACTCCTCCCACTTACCAGCTGCTAACCTCTCTCCCTGCACAGCTAACTTCAGTTTTTTTTAGTGTGTTGTGAAAGGAGAGTCAGGGCAACTTCCCTCCTGAAGAGTTCTTCATTAGTTGGTTCTTTTTGTTTTTTTACCTTTCTCCCAAAGCTGCTGAGGGCCTTCACTTTGTGAAGAGTCCTATTATTTAACTTTTGATTCCTAGCTTCAATTCCTAGCTTCCTCCTATTGGAATAGCTTAAACTCCAAATCATAGAGGCCCAAACTCAGCCTTTTGCTGATGTTGGGGTAGAAGCTTTAAAACCTGTATGTGTCCGACGAAGATCACCTACTAGCTACAAAGCTTCTACCCCCATAACAGCCAAAGAGGTAGTAACGATTATGATTAGTCTTCATAGTGTTTGGGTCTTGGAGAGCCTTATTTCAATACTGTCTGAGTTGTAGTTCAAGATTAATGATAAAGTATCCCCTCCCGTCCCTTTTACACTGCTCACCCCAGAGCAGTAAGACTGTCTGGATGGATTGCAGCAAGGGACAAACTTCAGTGAGCATAAGGGAAAAACCTGTGAAGGTGGGCAGGGTTTTCCTTATGCTTACATTAAGAAGAGTGCCCCTTGCTGTGAGCTGTCTGGTCTTAAGACCAGATTCCACACCTGAGGGGACGTGGCTTACACTAGGTAAAAGGGCCAGGAGGGGGATACTTTATCATTCAGTTACGCTTGAAGTGCAACTCTGACATAATTGAAATAACACTCTCCATGGCCCATATTAAAGCAAATTGTATTTTGGCATGTGTGCTTTTAATTAAAAAGCTCCATTTGCATTCTTGTTTAACAGCTAATATTAAACTTTTTTTTTTTTTTTTTTTTTTTTTTTTTTTTTAACAGGTTGCTGGTCCTCCATTCAAGGCAAATACCCTAATAGCTTTCACCAAATTATTAGGTGCTCCTACCCACATCCTTAGAGACTGTGTACATATAATGAAGCTAGAACTGGTAAGATTTTATCATTGCATATACCATTGTTAATATAGCTTATTTCACTCAAGCTCTTTAATTACTGTTTCTATGTTCTTTTATCAGTTCCCAGATCAAACCACCCAGCTGAAATGGAATGTACAGTTCTGTCTGACCATCCCTCCTAGCGCACCACCAATTGCTCCATCAGGAACTCCTGCAGTTGTACTGAAATCTAAAATGTTGTTTTTTGTAAGTATAAGTATCTTTGTACATAACATAGGACCGCTAGTCTACATTTAAGTAATTCTGGGGCAAACAAACCAGGCCCCATAGCAAATAAAAATTCCCATTACTTTAAATGAGGCATTTAACACTTTAAATGCTACAGAGATCTCCAACACATTGCATAACAATGTGCTAGGACCCTCTAGCATTGGTTTAAAAGCCCAATTTCTCTGTCGTCCAATACAGGTTACTGGTAACTTTGGGTAGGCGATCTGCCCTTTTAATTGTAGGCAGGAACAATTCTAGAATTGTATGCAGGGGGTGGAGCCTGCCAACCCTCCTTGGCTGCAGCTAGCCAACCAGCTCCTGAACAATTTATTCCTTGGTAAAGAGAACACAGGCAAGAGAACAGTTCTGCTATAGTTTTAGTATTTTTTTTTATTTTTCTGTTAGATATGGAATACCACCATTAGGTGGATTACCATAACTGACAATGCCTTTAGATGTGGCTAGCTCAGTAACCAGGTGTTTTTTGTGGACTTTAAGCCCTAGGGGGAAAATCTTGGCTACAAGTTCTTTCCTCAGGAATTGCCCACGAGGCTTCTTCTTAATACATGGTAGTCTGAAGACAGAAGATCTGCAGGAAAGGAGAGCAACCCTTTGAGTGCTGCAGGTCGGTCCACATGTCCCATAGTGCCCCTCGGCACGGGGGTTTACCTTTGGAGTTCCTGTTGCACACTCCTGCACTCATTGGGTCTATCTGTATGTCTGTTGGGTGTTTTGGAGCAGGTTTGTGTGGTACCTTAATCCTTTAGCTTCTGGGTTTGCATCTTTTGGGGGGGTTTCTGACACTTTTCCTTCTGGCTCAGTGTTTTTTTTTAGGTATTCTAACATGTTCTAGTGATGTTTCATGGATTTTTATTTTACTGTTTCAATTTTGTAAAATGTGAGTTCCCCGCTCTTTACCGCATAGGCGCCATTGCTCCATTCACTCTTGTGGGACTGTACAGTTTGGGACATATCTCTGCAACAGCTTAACCTAGCGACTTCAGAGATGGCTCATTTTTCTTGTCTGCCCTTGCTCTATCATCCGGTTCATGTTTCTAGTATGCTGGGGGGGGCTCACGGGGCTACAGGCACTGTTTGGGTATTTTTTCTGGGAAAGCTACATTTCCCATGAGCGGTTGTCGCTCCATTTTGGATTTGAAGGATCTCCATTCCTTTGGGATCCGGACTCCTTATCACCAGGAGTCTCTACAGACGTTTTTGTTTTTCTTCTGGGGTGGTGGCTACTCTGCTCAGTGCCCGCAAACCTGTTTCTTTCAAGATCTACCATCGTGTCTGGAATTTGGTCTGCCTACGGTCCTGGCCTTTTTGCAGGACGGTGTGGATAAGGGCCTCCGTTTGAGTTCCCTTAAGGTTCAGACTTCTGCTCTCACTGTTTTCTTTCAGAGGAGCATTGCCATCCTTCCTGATAAGGTTTTCTTCCAGGGCGTCGCTCATACTCGTCCTGCCTTCAAGCGTCCTGCTCTGCCGTGGGATCTTAACTTGGTTTTGGGCGTTCTTCAGCTACCTCCATTTGAGTCCTTGGCTACTATTCCTCTATGCCTGTTGACATGGAAAATTGCTTTTCTCCTGGCAATCCTGTCCATTCGCTGTGTCGCAGAGTTACATGCTCTGTCATGTAAGCCTCCCTATTTGGAGTTTCACAAGGACAAGGCGGTGCTTAGCACTTCTCAGGAGTTTCTCCTGAAGGTGATTTCGGAGTTCCACATCAATCAGGAGATTGTGGTGCCTTCTTTCTGCCATGACCCCACCTCTGACAAGGAGAGGGATCTCCACTTGTTAGATGTGGTGCTTTGTCTCAAGTTTTATGTGCATTGCACTGAGTCTGTCAGGCAATCTGATGCACTGTTCATCATTCCTAAGGGTCCCAGGGCAGGAAGAACTGCATCCAAAGTGACTATTGCTTCTTGGATCAAGTCCACTATTCGTAAGGCTTGCGAGCTGAGGGAAAAAGCCTGTCCCCTTTTGGATCACGGCTCATTCTACAAGATCTACTGGGGCTTCTCGGCTTACAAGAATCAGGCCTCTGCTGCTCAGTTGTGCAAGGCTGCCACTTGGTCGTCTGTTCACACCTTTTCGAAGCACTACCGTGTTGATGTGCTGACATCGGCTGATGCCTGTCTGGGATCTTCTTTGGTTCTTGGTGCTTCCTTCACTTTTGAGCCCTGTTGGCTCTAGTTTAGTGTGCTTTGTAACAGTTTGAGGTGTTCTTACCCCTGTTCAGTGTCCGTTGACACTTCATTTGTTTTGTTGGGCTATCTCTGATCTGATGGTTTCATATCTGCTCTGGTGATTTTGAGGGCCTTGTGCCTGGTCATTGCCTTACTTCCCGCCTCTGGGAAACTCCATGGTTGGACATCCCAAAGTTACCAGTAAACCTGTATTGGACGACAGAGAAAAGAGGGTTTAGTTTTACCTGTTAAATCCTTTTCTTTTAGTCCATACAGGTTACTGGTCTCCCACCTTGTCAAGGGACCATGCTTGGCTTTCCTGTGGCAGACCGTGGGGGTCCTTCGAGGTCATGCTCACAGGAGTCTTCTTTCCCTTCCACTATCTAGTCAATAGTGTCTCAAATCTTACTGGAGCTGGTTGGCTAGCTCCACCCCCTGCATACAATTCTAGAATTGTTCCTGCCTACAATTAAAGGGGTGGATCGCCTATCCAAAGTTACCAGTAACCTGTATGGACTAAGAGAAAGGGATTTAACAGGTAAGACTAAAATCCTCTATTTCATCATTGGATATATATTGAATTTTTTTGTGTCCTCTGTGGTATAATTGGTTGGTTCAAGAGTTTTAAATTTTTGGTATATTAACAAAGGCAGAACATGATGGAGGCTATGATCTAAAATGTGATTGTGAGTGGAATAACACATTAAGGGCAGTACAAATGACACTTCTAAATCTAAACATACCTATGATTGGCTTCCTAAATATATTTTTATGCATTTAGCAAATATACTTATGTTTGTCAGTAATGGTTAGAGAAGGGAACTAATTAGCTTTGTGGAAGTATTGAATTTAGTAGGTTGATGTGACTCCTTCCTTCCTTCCTATATTTGTGGCACATAAAGAAAACAGGATGCAGATTGTAAAGGTGCAACACCTTAGTCCTAACACTGGCCTTGATTTTGTGCCAGTAGACTTTCTCCGTTAAATGTCTTGAATTCTGGAGTTGTATTCAATGCATTGTTTCCTATATAACATCCAGATGGATACAATTATCTTTCATGAAGTGCACAATGGGTAAGTTTTCCCTATTCTTGCTTTTTCCTTAGCTCCAGCTAACTCAAAAGACTTCAGTGCCACCAGAACCAATTAGTATTATTGTTCCAATCATTTATGATATGGCATCAGGGACCACACAGCAGGCAGAAATTCCTCGGCAACAGAATTCTCCGGTAGCGGCTCCTTTAATGGTCAGCAATATTCTGAAAAGGTTTGCAGAGATGAACCCACCCACGACCAGGTAAGTAATGAATTGCTAATCTGCATACTCCCCCCTGTCTCAGTCTCCCTCATCTATCTATCTCTCTCTCTCTCCCCCCCGTCCGTCTCTCTCTCTCTCTCCCCCCCGTCCGTCTCTCTCTCCCCCCGTCCGTCTCTCTCTCTCCCCCGTCCGTCTCTCTCTCTCTCCCCCCGTCCGTCTCTCTCTCTCCCCGTCCGTCTCTCTCTCTCCCCCGTCCGTCTCTCTCTCTCCCCCCCGTTCCGGTCTCTCTCTCTCCCCCCGTCCGTCTCTCTCTCTCCCCCCGTCCGTCTCTCTCTCTCCCCCCCGTCCGTCTCTCTCTCCCCCCCCCCCCCGTCCGTCTCTCTCCCCCCCCCCGTCCTCTCTCTCCTCCCCCCCCCGTCCGTCTCTCTCTCTCCCCCCCCCGTCCGTCTCTCTCTCTCCCCCGTCCGTCTCTCTCTCTCCCCCCCCGTCCGTCTTTCTCTCTCCCCCCCCGTCCGTCTCTCTCCCCCCTCGTCTCTCTCTCCCCCCCGTCCGTCTCTCTCCCCCCCCCCGTCCGTCTCTCTCCCCCCCCCGTCCGTCTCTCTCCCCCCCCGTCCGTCTCTCTCTCCCCCCCCGTCCGTCCTCTCTCTCCCCCCCCCGTCCGTCTCTCTCTCTCTCCCCCAGTCCCGTCTCTCTCTCTCTCCCCCCCCGTCCATCTCTCTCTCTCTCCCCCCCGTCCGTCTCTCTCTCTCTCCCCGTCCGTCTCTCTCCTCTCTCCCCGTCCGTCCGTCTCTCTCTCCCCCGTCCGTCTCTCTCTCTCTCCCCCGTCCGTCTCTCTCTCTCTCCCCCGTCCGTCTCTCTCTCTCTCCCCCGTCCGTCTCTCTCTCTCTCTCCTCCCCGTCTCTCTCTCTCTCTCTCTCTCTCCCCGGTCCTCTCTCTCTCTCTCTCTCTCTCCCGTCCGTCTCTCTCTCTCTCCCCGTCCGTCTCTCTCTCTCTCTCTCCCCGTCCGTCTCTCTCTCTCTCTCCGTCGTCTCTCTCTCTCCCCGTCCGTCTCTCTCTCTCTCTCTCTCTCTCCGTCCGTCTCTCTCTCTCTCTCTCTCTCTCTCTCTCCCCGTCTCGCTGTCTCTCTCTCTCCCCGTCTCGCTGTCTCTCTCTCTCCCCGTCTCTCTCTCTCTCCCCCCTA